>CM017565.1:21508090-22108090 GCA_007844125.1 Sinonovacula constricta
CAGTTCGAGGGTTGCGAATTTTTGCACCTGTTTCCATTCAGCCTCAAAGCGTGCTACTGAATCGGCCCGGGGTCATTTCGCCCTTTTAGTAGCGGATAAGACGAAATGCATATAGGAATAGGATCCTTTTAATGAAAAGCATCCTATTTCGATACATTTCTCGGGCAATAATAAAGCGTATTTGTAAAAACGTATTTGTTTAACACCTGCTTCAATTGGTCGAGGTGGATAAGGATTAATTTGGATTAAACCTCTAAGAAATGCGATGTGGTCAAATATTGATAGAATTAGACAAGTGTTTAGTGTAGCAGCCCTCAAATGGAAGCTGCAAGCAGACGAGATTATGACGAGATATTATGTCTGGAGCTCAAACCACCTGACGATTTCGATCTCTTCTATTCAACTGTTTCACACACACACACACACAAAATACAATATTGTTTTGAAATTAAATGTTATTTAATTTTGCATGTTGTGTTCCTTTAGATTAAGTTTGGATTATATACAATTGTTCCACAAATATACAGATTTAAATTGTTATTCTATGTGAAGCTGAGGTTCTAACTGAGAGCTAATTTCTATACAATAAATATTAAAGCAGACGACTTTTTGCATATATGCTTACGTAACAATGCTGTTACTAAGATTCCGTGCTTAACATGCTAAATTATGGTACAGTTTGTCGAAAACGATGTTACTATTTCTCGAGAGATAAAATTGGGGGCTGTTACGGGGTGGGGTCATTGTGGGTTGAGGCAAAGATTCAACAGAAGCAACAACAAAGGAGCGGAGGAGAGGAGAGAGAGGAGAGGAGAGGAGAGGAGAGAGGAGGAGAGTAGAGGATAGGAGAGAGAGGAGAGGAGAGGAGAGTAGAGTAGAGGGGGGAGAGGAGAGGAGATGAGAGAGAGAGAGGAGAAGGAGATAGATGAGAGAGAGAAGGAGATGAGATAGGTATATTATATTAGATAGTATGGATAGTATATTATATTATATTATATTATATCATCTCATATCATATCATATCATATCATATCTATATATATTCATATCATATCATATCATATCATATCATATTATTTGTAATCGGTTCCATTTATTTTGTTACATAGTTATTTATTATGTCCTTTAACCAGTCACATTTAGATTGTAGGCCCGCAGTTTAACAGTCGACCCAGAATTCATTTCGTTAATCTTTGCTATTTTAAAAACAAACAAAAAAACTTGTTTCGAGAAATTTCATACGTTGTCACACTGTTTCATTTTGGGATGCCTTTAAGTATTAAAGAGAATTAGAACTTATTTTTCACTTGGGCACAAGGTCCCTTCTCACGGCAACTTCATATTATATCATGTGAATGAATACATGACGAAATTGGGGGAAAAAAATAACTTAATATATATTTTTGACATAAATGGTGGTATTTTTATGACTGCAGATAAAACAGAACTTTTAATTAAACGTCAGAAGTATGGGGTTTCGTAATTTTCTTTTAATACATATTTAATTGAACAATAGCAGCGTACGTGAACTTGATAGGAAACGGTGTTGGTCGGTCTCACACACATTGGAGCCGACTTTTCGTCTATATAAGTGTTAATCAATGCGAAAACATGAATAGAATTCCTGTAGAAATGTATTCCGTATGACCTGGATCAAACTTTCCTCGTCATTATATCACTAATATATAGCATGCGTGAAAACATTTTCAATTTAATAGGGAAGGGACATATGGCTATAACAGTCATTAATTGGCCGCACGTGCCGGATCATGCTAATTTACTGTGAATTAATTAAAAAATGTAATTAGTCGATAATTTGTTTACATTTGCTTAAACCATTACTCAGAATTTTACAAAAATGCCATAACTGCAATGTTAACGTGTTAATTTGTTTTGAATAATACTGTTTAATTATAACTAGGATTAGAAAAACAAATTAAATGCAGCAGACGTTGGCTTTGTTGAAAATATATGTTCTTCGTCAACTTATAAAGCATTCTGTTCCATTTTTGAACTAATATTTTTAAAATTTATTTTGATTTTGTTATTAAAATTATATACTCTAAAGATGGTCTTAATTCATAACATACGAACTCTCCGTCATTTCTTTATTTGAATTTTTATTTTTTGCATTTATTAGCCTTTTATGTATATGTTTACTAGAACACATAGACATTCAGTCAATTCATTTATTTCTTCTCTTGTATCCATTTTTGTGTATCTATTTATTTTTTATATCTTTAGTGTAAAATGATATGTAATTTGTGAACGTTGATATTTAAGCAATAAACAAAATCTCGACAATCTCTAACTTAGATAGCAAGTGACTTCTCCACGGCTTATTCAAAGATACGAAACAGACGTACAGACAAAACAGCTTTCACATTAGCCATTTTATCGTTTCGATAGTGAGCTACCATGCATCAAAAAGACTGACACTGATAATTGCAACAACATATTATTTCCATGGTTATCACTTTGCATCATCTAAATCGTTGACTGTTTGCAATGCATACAACTTCTTAGCACGTGCCGCCATGAGAAATCGCTCGGTTTTTATCGTAACGATTAATAAACGAAACGATAAGGAATAAATATTGGTGTATGTTGTTTTACGAATCTTATAACAAAACAAGACCACGGGGCTAGAGATTTATTCCCCGACTAGGATCATGTCAGGTATATCGAATCAAATCATTATTTATACGGCTTAAAGTGATATGATAAGTCAGAGTAAACTCTACGCAACGTTTACCCCACCCACTTTCTCTCTCTGACGGTCCAAAGATTGTCTGACCGATTATTATCGCTTTGACATCCGAGTCTGTAGCGATATATGATCGATCACTGATAACTTACACGTAAGAATTCCGGAATATGTACGAACTACTAGTATAAATAAATAATGTATATGTATGCGGGTTGAGTTGTCTGTGGAATGTTTAAAAACGAACAAGAATCCAAGAGATCCAAACTGGAACATTTTTCCTAACCATTTTGTTGACAGAAATGCGATAAATAGATATCCTATTTTAAATAGCTGTTTCATTTCACCATGTTTTTTAGAGTGAAATATTTGTTTTTATCTTTGAATTATCACCATAGTATATTTCATTTCGACACATTCTGTTGTTCATAATGTCTGTGTATTTAGTCGACGCTGTACTTTGCTAAATTCTCTCTCTCTCTCTCTCTCTCTCTCTTTCTCTCTGCCTTACCACCACCCACCCCAAATCGCTGTCATTATATATATATATATTATAAAGGAAAGCAAGAAGCAAGAGGATAAGATTATATCTTCCGTTCCAATCCTAATTGTATCGTTTGTTTTTTACTCTATGCAATGATATCTAATTCAATATGTTTAAACTAAATCCCTTGTATGGATACTGAAGCTCATTGACAGCGTGGTCGTCATCGCGCCATAAGATTTTTTTCTATTTTTCGTCTTTTTATTAACAAATCAATGCGACATTTACCTTTGAAATAATAGATAATTGGTTGTCTTTTCTGTAATATTGCGATTTATTTTCTTATAAAATAAAATACTTGTAGTTGTCATCATATTTTGTTCCTATCATGTTTCGTTTTTATTGTTAATATTATATAAATGTATTCGTAATCCGAAAGTTTTAATATTTTTTTTCTTATTTTATTACGGTTAATTTTGACAATTGTGTATATAATGTACTGTTACCGTTTTATTAATTAGCACAACAAGTAAAAAACGTTCTGTTGCAGATCTTATCAACATTAGAGCTGGCACGTGGCAGCCACTATATGCACATCAACACATAATTAAATTAACAATTAAATAAACACCAGTCCCGCGGTTTAAACTTATCATTGAGTGAACTCTTCTGCCAGGTAAGACAAAAAAGCAAAAAGACAAAAAGTGGCGCGTTTTATTTTCTGATGCGGCATATCGTAGGAAATCATGTTTGTGGATAAAATAAACACGAGCAAGTAGTGCCAGACTTGAATCAACGCGTGTCAAAACACAATCTTCGTTTGGCACACCGTTTTCTATTTTCAGTAGTAAAATAGACGAGAGGTAGTGAAAAGCGAAATCGGACCCATTCTTGCGGAATGGCCGCCGTTTTTCCATCTGTCATCACACATGTCTGCGGGTCTGGTTTCGGGTTCGTAATTTATTCGGCTCGTGCACAAGTCGTGCCGATTACGAATTCAATCACAGACAAAATATATCACAAAAAAATCCACGCAGAGTAAATATGATAAGTATGGACAAAACAGCTTAGGCAATTTTGTTGCAAAAAACACTCGACAACAATCTCCTATCGCTTGAGAATGGCAATAACGGTGGCTTGCATGTTCGGTTTTTTAGTTATAAACTGATACATTTATTGTTTATGGAAAATGCATAGAGAGATTAGCTTATTTACCTTTTAATTGAAATCAAACACGTTATAATGAAACTTGTAACATCAAATAAAAAACAATGAAAATTGATAATATGATTTTTTTAAAGAATCGGCGATGAAACAGAAGATTAAATAAATATTTGATTGCGTAGAAAAGAACACCAAAAGAAACTGTTCTACATTTTCAAATATCTTTCTGAACAAAAGCATTAAAAAGAAAAAAAAGTCAATGATATCAAACAACAACAAAAAAATGGTCAAACAAGCACTTATTTATTGAAGAATATTCAATGTAAACATAAACTGGCATTGTCGTATGTTTTATAGAAACATGTAGACATCGTTTGAGCTATATATGCCATGCATATTCTCGCCATCTGACATCTAATAAACATGTTTTTATAGATGATGGGTTTATATTTGTTTTGTTGTTGTTGTTGTTTTGTTGTTGTTTTGTTTATGCATTTGATTTCATAATGTTTTCAAATCGTGATTTTGCTTGTAAGCCATACAATAACAATAAATGTCGTATTTAAAAATATAATATTTAGGTCCGTTATTTTCCAGGTTTACACCTGTATGCTTAGAGGCATTCCTTTTAATTAGAAATACATTATGTAATAATTAGAACAGCCTTAAATAGAGTATGTTTAGTAAATTATATATATATATATGTTGCATATTCTTTACATATAAACCGTTTTTTTTTTTCTTTTAGAAAACAACATTTTTTCATACTTCAAAACACGTATTATTATATTTTTGTCGTAACAGTTAGACAAACATGATCATAGTTATCAGTCGTAATTTTCTAAACCCGCCTATCGCCAGAGTGAGCGCAAGAGAAAGCAGACGATAGCGCGAGTCACGTATGTTTTACATCAGATCCGCTTGTTGATGTGTGTTCTCTGTTTGTTAACAGACCTCTTTACTAAACAGTCGTGTTGAAATGCTGTCTAAATAACACCGACTCCAATCTGATTTAAATTCTATCAGATCCCGAGATGATTTTCTCGAATAACAGAAACGGGAAACACTTTATAAATACATGCCAAAATTGTGTTTATATTTTGGGTGGTCAATCGCGCAGTAAATTTTTTCCAAATAAACATCTTGCTCTCGCTGTTTTCGTGCATGGGTGGGCGTGATAAAGAGGGAGGTCCTTCGCTAACACAATGTTTACATAATCCGGTATGTGATTTGTCAGCTCTCGGCACGTGACTCGTGACGTCACGCTAATTGACACCTATCCAGCCATTAAGCGCCACGCGCTGAGTGGTGTTTTTATTAACCATCCGTATATTTTTACTCTCGTTTAACTTTGACAATTACTTGCAATTAAACAGACTGGTAATTGATAGGACAGGGGTATAAGAAGTCAGCACGTAGCATCAACTGGTCATTCTCATTCGAGAAGTTGTATACGATAAAAACATCTGATTTTGTGCAATTGAACAAAGTTGAACTACCTGGACATCAACAGTTTCATAGTGCTTGTATGTGAAATAACATATACCAATTTTAAAGGACTTTATATTCTTTCAAGTGTTGTAAAAAAAAGGATTAGAATACGGTAACAGTGTTTCTAGGCAGCCATAGACACAGAGAGAAAAACAAAATGGCTTCGCCGCCAATTTTGCAAAACGAACTAGTTTCACACGGAATGCCGAATATGCTAAATGGTCTTTTTCCCGGCGGACATGGTGGCATACCAATGTCTTCTTACGGACTCGCCGGCATGTATTACCATCCGGCAGACATCAACCGTGTCTACGCTCTCCGGATGATTGAGGAGCTACAGCGACGTGAACAGCCCCAGAAACCTCCGTATTCGTACATCGCTTTGATTGCCATGGCCATCAAAAATGCACCGGACCGCAAAGTGACTCTAAATGGGATATATCAATTCATCATGGAGCGGTTCCCGTATTACCACGACAATAAACAAGGCTGGCAGAACAGTATTCGACACAATCTCAGCCTTAATGACTGCTTTGTCAAAGTGTCGCGAGAAAAAGGGAAGCCGGGAAAAGGGAATTACTGGACCCTTGACTCAAACTGCGAAGAGATGTTCGAAAATGGGAACTATCGTCGTAGAAAGAGGCGTGTCAAGGTACCTTATAAGGAAAACGGCGAGAAGAGTGTTTCCGACGAAAAAACCGACGGAGAGCAATCGGATACGGAATCTTTGGAGGAATTGAACGTGACGACTGATGGAGAGACCGATGGTGTGTCTCCTGTTGAGGATGCCCGACGTGCATGGGAATCTTCAGTTTCGACTGTGAATGACAGTGGCATCAATGTTTGTTCCAGCTCGTCGGAAGACGAAGGATCCAAAGACGCAACCGACGTAGCCGACAAATTCAAAGTGTCAAAAACAGAGAGACTTTCCGATGAACGAGGCTCAGGAAGTGACACCTCGAGGAAAGAACAACCGACAACATTCTCCGGAATAAAACGAAAATTATTCACAATTGAAAGTATAATCGGTTCAGACAACGGCGTCGATAAAGTGGCAAAGGACAGTAGTGAACGATGTGCGGATTCGGAAACTTCCCACGAGGACGAACCGGCAACGAAGAAACGAAAAGTTGACATTTTTGACAAAATTCCCAGTCCTCCTCCGAAAATCATTGACCTCAAGGGTGGCAATCTCAGTACTCTACAGCTTTCAATCGCCAACGGCCTGTATGGCTTGAACTTCCCACAGATGTACCATGGGTTTGGACCGTATGGTCTAAACCCCCACGCTGCCAGACACGGGTTCAACCCTCTTGGTCACGGAGTGCAGGAGTTCCTGTACCAGAACCCAGCGGCCGGCAGTGGGCTTCCTTTCAATTTCTCTAGCCCCGGAATGACCCTCTCACCACGTGACTCCAGGGAGATATCGTTCCCGTGGCAACAAGGTCCGACCCAGCTCCATTCAACTCCGAGGTTACAATAATTATGTTATAGCTGTGTCTATTGTTTTGAATGATTTATTGTTAATGCTTATTGGTACGGTTTTGCTAAAAATCAGCTGGTTTTTGCTGAGCTTTTTCTTTCATAAGTCGCAGGGAGAAAAGACACATATGATATTTTTATTATTTAAAAAAAGCAGTAAAAATATCAATGAAACCTATTTTGAATCAGAAACGATTGACCAGACATTTCAGTGTTTTAATTGTTTTAGTATAAATGTCTGTGTAGTTACTAGACACCTTTGCACTTTCCGATTTTTGCCATCTTATAATTATTATACAATACAATAATACTTACTGATAATGCAAGGTTTCGTGAAATGTTTTTCATTGTTTTGTAAACATATTTTGGCTCATGTGTCTTATGTGCAGTATAAGGTTGGTGATTTTAACAGTTTATTGCACTGAAGTAGCAACATGTCGAGGTAGTTTGCTACCACAGTAAATGTCGTATTTATAATTTACTGTAAATTAGTATTTTATACATAGAGAATGATGTGATAAATTACACGTGTTGACATTAAATCTGTCTTCTTCAAAAGTACCGAAAACTGCATAGCAGAATTTGTAATATTTCAAGGAGATTTTTTTTTTAATATTTTAAAATGTTTACAAGAAAACATTGATTGCGCAATTGTCTTGTACCCAACATTTACAATGTTTGTTCCTTAATTATTTATTGATTAGAAGACGATTAATCCCTTAATATGAAGTACTGGTTACAGTCAATTAGATCCAATCATAATGTGTTATATTAGTTGTATGTCGCTGATATTTTTGTTGTTGTTATTTATATGTAGATATTTATTTATTTTTACACAATAAATTGTAAATATATATATAATAATTTGCCTCTTGTTTCTTTAATCCCTGTTTAAGAGAAAATATCACTTTTATTTTTAAAAAATGCAAGATTCTGTGTGAAAAACATCGGTTTCAAGCAAGCTCTTCTAATTGCATATTTCGTTTCGAATTACAAACCACTAACAATACATAATTGGTAATAATAATTATATTTAAAAACAACTACAACATCAAATAGTTAGTTGTTTACATATCATCGGCCAATTTGCAGATGCGTGTTGCTTTTAATGGTAAAGATGCATACGGTTAAATACAATACAATACAATACACATTTTTATTGCATTAAAACACACATGTTTTATAGCAAGGCATTATAAACAATCATGTAATTGTGACAAATGATAGGATACATAGGTAAGAGACATCAGTTTATCTGAAGAGCAACATAAAGATATTAGTTTCTCAAATTGTTTGCAAAGTATATAAATTTTGAAACGTTTCTAATAATATTTTTTGATCTTGTTTTCATTAATAAAGCAAATTTCTGTTTAGTTGGCCATGTATAAATACAAACTTTTTACAAAAAATATTATTGTGCTTTTTTAAAATTGAAAATTTACTTTACCAGTTAGGCGTTGAAATTACATGTTAACATATCAAGATATTACATTCAAAGTAAAATTCGTGTTAAATTTACAAAAGGTCAATAATTTAAAGAACTCGTACATAAATAAAACAGATATTGTAAAAAAACTACTTTTAAAACAATTATGCCAAAATTAATAATACCAAATACATTATGACAGTTTACGAAAATGGGAATAATAAGAGCTTAAGACAATATTTAAACAAAAAGTCAAATTTTATTTAAATGGTGTTATAGTAATAATTCGGTTTAATCACTTTCACACAATAGTAAAAATAGAAGAATTATTTCTTTTTTTAAATCCATATATTGCAAACAGAAGGACTCGAGGAAGTATATTTTATTTATAAATTTATTTAAACTAAAGAAACAAATGCGTTACCATAAGTAGGCAAAGTGTAAATAATTTGCAAAAAGTTTTTATTTAAAAATCATTTGTACGAACATATCGTTTTCCTTTTTAGAAATAAATACGAGTTAGTCATATAAGATATAATATAAAAAGGAAGTTCAAATTATACAATAATATAATATACCCTGATTCAAAGCTCATAGAGGTACTGTAAATATGATAAAGAGTCGTATTGAAAATAATGAATTATAAATAAAAATAAAAAGATAAAATGTCAACCGCGTGTTCAAATATATTTCTCTTTCCTTAATTAAAAGTAAGACTATGAGGTGTACCACGTGAGACAGGATACATGTATACAGAATGTGCGTGTAGTTGTTTTACATTTAACGATGCAGTTAATTATAATTATTCTCTCTACAAACGCAAAACAAACCTCACATTGAACGTGTCGATGAATAACAATAGATTTAATAGATATACCTGGAGGTAAGAGAAATATTGTTGATCGCTTAAAGTCAAAATAATTATATATTAAAGAGTGTTAAAAATTCTTAATTCCTCAGATAATGTACGGCTGAGGTTATTATTTGTGCTAAAGGTGACCAAGAATAATCTTTTGAAAAAACAAAAACAAAACAACAACAACAAAAAAACAAAAACAAAAAACAGGAAAAAAACTCATTAAAACACCACCAATAACAACAAACCCACCATAATGCATCTAAACTAACTCCGTACGTTTAGCCATGTTTATATAATGATATTAACCACGCGAGTGTACCTTTCTATTTGAAACTTTTAAATGGTCACCGTGTGTTATATTTTTGTGTAAAATTGTAAAATATTACAAATAAACGCACAAAATGTCACAAACAAAGGTACAGAATCTTACCACCAAACGTACGAAATGTTACGACCAAAAGTACAAAATCTTGCCACCAAACGTACAAAATGTTACGACCAATTTTACAAAATGTTGCGAAATTATTTAAAGTACAAAATGTTTCGACCAATTGCACAAAATGTTATACCGGACCTGGAAATGGAATCGGCAGACCGTCGTCTCCGGGTACAATAGGTCCCAGGTTCGATCACGGGCCACAACATATCATAGTCGTAAAAATGGTAGTGGTATAGCTCACTTGTTAACACTCAAGCAAATATAATGGTTGTACCACGACTGGTTGGACCGGTGTCAGGATATCGTGACTGGGTGTGGTATCATGCCAGATGTTTACGGCATGCACATCGAAGGCACATATCTGCTTCAAGTGTTCGCCGTCTCCAGATAATTGAAACATAGTTGGTGGGACGATAAATCCAATAAACAACAACAACAAAAAATAATTAAAAAAAAAAAACAACTAAAAAAAAGTTAAACAATGATGTAATCAAAAGTACAACATGTTACAAACTATTGTAACGAATAATTGTGCAAATATTACAAAATGTTGCGAACAAAAGTACAGAAAAGTACAAAATGTAAAGACCATAAAGACCAGTTGTACACAATGTTACGAACAGAAGTACAAAAAGTACTAATTGTAAAGACCAATTGTACAAAATACTACAACATTTTGCTAACAAGAGTACAAAAAGTGCAAACTGTAAATAATTATAAACAATATTACAAAATATTGTACAACAATGTAGAAAGTGTTCAGACCAATATGTCAAATGAAAAAAACAACAACCAAAAGCTATCAATAATTTTACAATGTTCTTCTTTGCCACGGTTTACAACTTTTAGCTGGAAAATAGTTTAATTACATTATTGACTATCTCCGTAAGTGGTAGAAGTATGTAATATTATTGACAAAATAGACAAACATGATATAAATGTAATATATTTCTCGTGCGAAGCTAACTTAAATATGTAATCCATTTGGATATTAGGTTACATAGCCGTTAGTGACAGAACTTTATACATGTCTGCCTGTTGAACTGTGGTCCCAAGTACGCAGGAAGACAAATTTCGATGGTCAGCCATGTTCGCAAGATGTTCGGTAATTGTTCATTGTTGCTTGTAACTTGACCAAAATTCGCACATAAAATCGCAGACATTCATATTCTCCAAGAAAACTTCGCTCAAAAAGTGCTAAAGTGTGGCTACAGCCATCATAGCGTCACAGGTAACAACTTTAAATGGAAATGTTAATCGGTGTATTAAGAGCTAAAACATTTTTTTTTCTTCTGGATAAATGTGTACTAGTTATCCATAATGCTTGGAGTCAAGCCTCTGGGCTTTTTAACAGCTTAAAGACCCAGTCTGTCAGTGAGTTGACATTTTAACAGCTCTCAAAATTCATAGAATGACAATATAGTCCTTATTCTCGTCAAATAAATGAAATGAAATTGAATGTATTTTGCAAAATCATTATTTACTCTTTTTGTTTTATTTACAAGACCTAGAATTTGATAGGGATGCTCCTAATCACTTAATTAACTGATGCTGCACATTCATTCATGAAATTAACTTGACTTTCATCGGAAACCCTCGACCATTTTTTTGCTGCAAGAACAGTTCAAGAAGATGCGTTACAAACCCAGTAGATTTTATTTTGAAATGATGCACAAAACTCAACAAGACCGATGTTTATGAAGCTAAAAAGGGCTTAATACATACGTATAGTTAATTAGCAATTAAAATAGTATAAGGTTTAGTTCTCAATGTTCTTGTTTTCTTTTGTATATAAACCACCTGACAGAGAAGAGTCAACATACTCCATAATATAGCTGTGGTGAAGCGACTAATACGTAAAGTAAAACGCCTTCCAAACCACGAGAATAAAAGTTATCTGTTTCAAGTCTTAGGTACTAAAATTTGCATTTAAGAATCGTTGGTTTGATAAATAATTATACGTGACAAAATATAAATAATGTCATTTATTTATATATTATAGAACACAAACTAGGTCTTCGCAATGGCAAAAAAATATAGTGTTTTTGTTTGTTTTTGTGTGTGTGTCTTTTCTTCTTTCCTTTTACCGATAGAAGCATTGGAGACGGTCAGCAAATTATTGATGGTGGAAGACCCCAGTCATATGTTTGGTCAAATCCTCTGGCACCCGGCAGATCAGCTGGAAGACCTCTACAGGTGAACGTTCTCGCCCGACAGAGACTCGAACTCACTCGGTGAGGGTCGAGAATGGAAACAAGGCGCTTTCTAATTATGACGTTGCTTCCCCAGAATGTTCCCATGACGTCTTTAAACCTCAAAACTGAATTATAATCGAAATATGGCTTCTAATATAATTTGGAACAGGAGACTAATTTACAATAATTCAACAATCAACACGAAAGATTGAGCGCCGCCGCACCTACTGCGGTATGACATGATCAATAACATACTATAGCATATTGTAAGTTTCTATAAAATAATATACTAAAGCTTGACATAATAAAAGATACAACAACATGTAATATCATTTTATGGCACTTATTATTACACATATACTATAAAATCACATACAATGACTTGCTATAACATAGCATAACTCGACATAAGATATAACATAAAACACACCTATTACATACATAAAACATACGTATAAATACATATAACATAGATAAGCATACCCATAGCATAATATTAATATAGCATATCATAACATATAGCATACCTATAACATATTAAAACATGCCTATAGCATAGAATAATATACGCAAAGCACACCTATAACATACATGTAACATACCTATAGCATAGAATAACATACGCAAAGCACACCTATGACATACATGTAACATAACTAAAGCATAGAATTATATACGCAAAGCACACCTATAACATACATGTAACATACCTAAAGCATAGAATACTATACGCAAAGCACACCTATAACATACATGTAACATACCTAAAGCATAGAATACTATACGCAAAGCACACCTATAACATACATGTAACATACCTATAGCATAGAATAACATACGCAAAGCACACCTATGACATACATGTAACATAACTAAAGCATAGAATTATATACGCAAAGCACACCTATAACATACATGTAACATACCTAAAGCATAGAATACTATACGCAAAGCACACCTATAACATACATGTAACATACCTAAAGCATAGAATACTATACGCATAGCTCACCTTCTTACTATGCAGCATACATGTAACTTATCTTAAGCATAGTATACCATACCGATTTAGTACCCACACATCCAGAACGCACCATAATCACATATAAACTACGCATAACCTACCCATAACCTACGCATAACCTACCCATAACATATCCATAACCTACTCATAACCTACCATAACCTACCCATAACATATCTATAACCTACCCATAACCTACCCGTAACATAACCATTATATATCCATAACCTACCCATAACCTACCTATAACATATCCATCACCTACCTATAACATATCCATAACATATCCATCACCTACCCATAACATTCCCATAGCATATTCATAACCTACCTATAACATATCCATAGCATATCCATAACCTACCTATAACATACCCAAAGCATATCCATAACCTACCTATAACATATCCATAACATATCCATAACCTACCCATAACATACTCATAGCATATCCATAACCTACCTATAACATATCCATAACATATCCATAACCTACCCATAACATGCCCATAGCCTATCCATAACCTACCTATAACATATCCATAACATATCAATAACCTATCCATAACATGCCCATAACATATCCATTACCTACCCATAACATACCCATAGCACATATCCATAACCTACCTATAACATACCCATAACATATCAATAACCTATCCATAACATGTCCATAACATATCCATTACCTACCCATAACATACCCATAGCATATCCATAACCTACCTATAACATTCCCATAACATATCAATAACCTACCTATAACATACCCATAACATATTCATAACCTACCTATAACATACCCATAAAATATCAATAACCTATCCATAACATGCCCATAACATATCCATTACCTACCCATAACATACCCATAGCATATCCATAACCTACCTATAACATACCCATAACATAACAATAACCTACCCATAACATACCGATAACATATCCATAACCTACCCATAACATAGCACAAGACTTCTATCAATTAGGAT
The DNA here is from genome assembly GCA_007844125.1 of Sinonovacula constricta. NCBI lineage: Eukaryota > Metazoa > Mollusca > Bivalvia > Cardiida > Solecurtidae > Sinonovacula > Sinonovacula constricta. Next base: position 21,522,357 of record CM017565.1, read on the forward strand.
AATAAACATACAATATATATATATAGAATAAGCATATTATAGTATTACACACCCCAATACATAACATACCTATAGCATAGCTATACAAGTGAATAACGCACCCTTAACATTACCACGTACACCACAACCATTACCTACCCATAATGAAGCGCCAGACACCCATTACATAGCTTAGCACATCTGTAACATAACAAAACAACATATAACACACCTTTAACTTATCCATAACATAGTATAACACATACATTAAATAACAAAACATACCTATAACAAAACCGTAACATACCCCATACATAACATTACAAAAACTACATGTAACATAACTACATAATACACAAGCATACCCATTACATAGTATAACATATACATAACTTAGCAAAACAACATAGAACATACATATAACATACTCATAACATAGTAAAACACATACATACCATACCAACACTACATATTACATACATATAACATACTCATAACATAGTAAAACAAATACATAACTTAGTTGAACTACATATAACATACCTATAACGTACCCATAACATAGTATAACCCATACATAACATAGTATAACTTATACATTACGTCACAAAACCACATAGAACACAACAATAATCTACCCATAACGTAGCATAACACATACATAGCGTGTTATAACACATATATAAGCATAACCACCATAACGTACCCATAACACACACGAGATACATATATCATACAACAAAGCATAACTTACATAACGTTATACAAACATATGGTCTCATCACCAGCAAGAGAAACATTTTGTCAGGTACGAGGTTCAGAGTGTGTCAAGTTATGAATAGACAAATCGTTTTCACTGACAACTCCTATTAAGAAATGCAAAAAATAGCAACGGAAAGGTACAAAAACAAAGCGAGGAAAAGAAAAAACACAACTGTATAGTTCCGTTTCACATCTTTATTTTATTTTTTTTGCATTTAAAATATGACTTTGGTAAAGACATGGTACTTTAAGAGCTGTATGGTGTGAAAAGAACAATAACGTGTTGGCTGGACAATTTGTACAGTTTGCTGAACGCTTATCGAACATTAAAGGATGTACTTACAAGACGTGTAACACGCTTTAAAGAAGTGTACAATAACACGAATTAGCACTTATCAATTTAGTATTTAGAAAGTGTTTGGAGTTAGCATTGCGTAAAACCTTGGACATTAGCAGGTATTTCAAAATGACCAAGTCCGAATGTCGTGCTTGCTTAACATTCGACACGACATTCAGTATGACATTCAAAATGACTTTGCTTAAATGCCGTGCCGAATGTTAACCTAAAACAACATTCAAATTAGATATTTGTTAATGTTGTACCGAAAGTCGTGCTGAATTTTGAGCTTTTTTTCACACATGCTAAGTTTGAATGGCTCGTTTACCCAACATTTGGTACAGCATGTAGTACGACATTCAATAGTAAATGTACTAATTTCAATGCCGCGATGACGTCACATTCGGCACGCCATTCACAACGGCATTCAAAATTACATGTACTAAATCATGCTAAACTTTACGCACCTGTATTTTGAAGCGAAACATGATCGTATAAACTAAACAGGTAAACATTCACTCAAATCGACCGATATCAATATTACGATGTTTTAGTAGCTGAAATATAATCTTGTTAGATATAACACCGCTAAAAGCATCTCCATCGAAGTCCTTGGGAGACACGACGCCAAGCATTTTATGAATGTAAACGGAACTCCAAAACACAAATGGAAATATTTATATATTTATATCCATGGTCTTAGTTTCCTTGCAATGATTCTCGTATGCCACAGAGGTAGCCCTGGGCTACCAAAAGGGACGCTTGTATATTTTTATACACTTAAATCTCCAAGAACATTTACACAATCAATCCCAGACCCATCAAAATAATCTGATCCTCCTTACTTAAGACAGATTCCACGCGCATGTCTCGCGGGGTGTTTATATAAGTCACGTGATCTATCAGCGCCATCTGTAATCAAGATGGCCGCCAACGAAGACGCGTCCCGTCTTGTTTATAGAAGTTGCGTGTTATCAATTTTGTTTATGTGTTGAAAAATAAATAGGATTGCTTACATATACGAATGGTGGTTGTGGAAAGGTTCTTTTTCAAGATATCGCGAAATCGGTGTTCAAAAACCAGCCGAAACACAGACACTTCATTTGTTGTGGCGGGATGGTCGTATAATAACGATTTTGTTCTGACTTCCGGTATGGCACAATAACTGCTGTGAGCCTGCAAAACAGAAATAACCTTCAAAGAAACAAAAGTTAAACTGGTAAACTAGGCAAATGTTTCTGCAATTGTTTGTTTGACAGGAAAGTTTTGATTTCTCTCAGAGATAAGTAAGTATTAATGTGATCGAGAACAGCTTGTTTACCTTATGTCAACTGTATGTCTCCCAATTTAACACTGGATCTTTCTTGAAAATAAATGCCGTCAAACCTTTGTGTTATAAATTTAAATGTGTTGATTTGCGCATTTAAGAAACAACATCGCAGACATTTTGGGGCGAGAGGTGTTAAATTTATTTAATATAGGGCCCTACTTTCAGAATGATTTCTCAGCTGAGATTTTGCTCAAATTTACATTCAGACTGTTTATTGTTTACTCCTTTAATATCTCTAACACATAAATGAAGAATAGCAATACCTTAACCTTGCCAGATTAATGGAGTATAGCATACTGGAATTGTAACATGGTGTATCAGTAACAAGGTTTTTTAGGAAATGTTTGAGCTTAAGCACAATCTCAACTGAAAACTGTTTCTGCAAGTCAGGCAGGGTACTTATTGTCCAGAGGTCTAAGATTTCGTCTTTGTTTCCCCGATCACGTGTTAAAAGACGGTTCTCCCCAGGACTCAACCTAAATCTCAAAAGAACTGCGCCACCAGTTTGACTCCAAACATTGTGAAGTTGATTCACCATTTCCATTAAACTTACTTTTAATGATGTATTGAACTAGCTCTTTAAGGTCGTATAATGAGCTGTGTTTTCTTACAGGAATGAACGTTCAAGAGTATTACTACTTAATAGACAATTGATTCTTAGTCTTAGCACGATAAAAATGTCTACTAAAATATTGACACGTCAGTTTTGTTTGGCAATAGTGAAATAATTTGAAACCTATTCGAAGTGATAACGTTTGTGACAGATGAAGTTTGTTCAGATTTCTTTAGCAACAATAACATACACCAATAAAAGTTCTCGCCTCTATCGAGACTCATACCAGGTAAATGTCTTGGTGACCCTCAACCGCTCGGTCACAGGCGCCCCACAAAATCCGCATCATTTAATAGGCTCCCCTTTAAAGTAAACGGGACACAAGTTTAAACTTTATTCCCCGTTAGCAATTTGCTCGTTTTGTTTATTTCGTCAATTGCATAACGCGAACAAGCTATGTAAAATAAAACAATTGACAATAAATACTGAACACATGACACAATCACATGTTGAAAATTGTCGCTGTCTTTCTCAATCTGACAACACGACATGAAAAGTAATTGGCCTCGTACAAACGGGATGGTTTAATGCCACTGGGAAACAATGTCACTATTATCATTGCGACAAAAACACGATTCTGTAAACAATAACTCACTTATTTTATATATTTCAAAGTCATTTTGCCATATTTACTTGACTTGCGAAGCAAAACATAGTGATGCGTGAAAATGGTTTGTTTTACAACGGCACGCCGGAGAATAACGTAACGTCGCGCTCATGTCGTGCTTTACGTTCGGGTTTCCACAGAAAACGAACAGGTCATTTATTTCTTACATTTTGAGAGCGAGCGTCAACTTAACTGACAACTGCATCTGCCATTCTAATTTTTATATTATTTATTCTGCACCTTATTCGTACTTTTTTCTTTACACAGCTGTTGAAAGACGAGCGGACTTCCTTTTGATTTTGACTGACAAATCTTGGTAGTTGGCGCTGTCATATTTATCTTGTCTTGTATTTTTTTTATGGAAGACGTTTTTTGGTCCCTCACGGAGAGACATTCTCGACACATTGCCATTAGTTATAATTAACAGGAGCTTGTTTTCTACAATGAAGATTCCAGCTGGGGACATTCCACACAAGAATGCTGGGTTTGCGAGCTCGGGTTTGGTGAAAGGCTGATCAAACTGTAAACAAAACATTTCACAATCCATTGACACATTTTTTTATTGCAAAAAAACGCCATTAGGTCAGTCAAAGTCACGTCTTTCAATTGAACCAAAGGGTGAAAAAAATGTCGTTTATCAACTTGTAAACAGTTCTGTTCATGTGTTTGCTACCAGACCCACCCAATCAATCTCTTTTCATGTTTATTTTTTTACATTATCAAGTCACAATCGAGCCATTTAAGAAACAACAATCCCGAAACAAAACAAAACAAACAACAACAACAACAACAACAAACACATCAAAACAATAATAAATAAATAAATAAATAAAGTAAAAATAAAAATTAAAGGTGAGGTCCCACTTGCAGAAACATTTTTCACTTCAGCTTTTGCTCAAGTTCAAATTTAATAATAATAATAATAATAATAATAATAATAATAATAATAATAATAATAATAATAATAATAATAATAGTTACTAGTAGTAGTAGTAGTAGTAGTAAAAGTAGTAGTAGTAGTAGTAGTAGTAGTAGTAGTAGTAGTAGTAGTAGCAGTAGTAGTAGCAGTAGTAGTTGTGTAATTATTAGTATTATAATGATAATAGTAAAAAAATAAAATAAATAATAATAATAATAATAATAATAATAATAATAATAATAATAATAATAATAATAATAATAATAACAATAATAATAAAAGCAGTAGTAGTTGTAGTAGTAGCAGCAGCAGAAGCAGTAGTAGTAGTAGTATAATTATTAGTGTAAAAATGATAATAATAATTATTAATAGTATGTTGATAATAATGATAATGATGATGATGATGAACATTATAATAATAATAATAATAATAATAATAATAATAATAATAATAATAATAATAATAATAATAACAATTAGTAGTTGTAGTAGTAGTAGTAGTAGTAGTAGTAGTAGTAGTAGTAGTAGTAGTAGTAGTAGTAGTAGTATAATTATAATAAAAAATATTATTAGTATGATGATGATGATGATATTACTACTACTACTACTACTACTACTACTACTACTACTACTACTACTACTACTACTACTACTACTACTATTACTACTACTACTACTACTACTACTACTACTACTACTACTAATAATAATAATAATAAGTAGTAGTAGTAGTAGTAGTAGTAGTAGTAGTAGTAGTAGTAGTAGTAGTAGTAGTAGTAGTAGTAGTAGTAGTAGTTGTAGTAGTAGTAGTAGTAGTAGTAGTAGTAGTAGTAGTAGTAGTAGTGGTAGTGTTATGTACAGTAGTACACCAGCGTTTAAGGTTACGATAGTCAGGTTAAGGGTTGTTTACCGTAGTGGTTTTGATGACGTAGCATTCGCGTAACTGCTAGAAAGAAAAGGGATCATGCTAGAAAGTTAATTTGTTTATTTTTAACTGGGTTTCGAGAATTTTCTGGGTTTCGTGAATGTTCTAGAAATTCTTCTGGGTATATAAAAGGGTGTGTTTGCCAATTTAAAGCAAGTTTGGATAAAAGTTTGCTGTAGAGTTTGGACATATAGTTTGGAAATACTTGCAGCTTCTATATTAAATCTTTCTGTGTTGGAACTTACGTGGACATACTGTATTCTACAGTGATATATATATTTAAATGTTGAATTTGGAATTATATCATTTACATTCGTGTTTTGTTCTACATTTTGATTATTTCAACTGTGCTTATCTACGAGGACATTCTACCGTAAACTCTTCAGGACTCTTTGACGTTGGATTATTAATTGGACTATTAAAGGGACACCTCCTTAAGGGACAAACTGTAAGCTAACATATATTTTGCTTTCTCAAATTTTGTCTGATTTATTTGTTATTGTTTTATTACGCCAAAGACTCAATTGTTTATTATAATAAAACTTTTGTACTAGTTTGCTGCTGGCTTGTTCTTTCTGTTTCACCATTTCGTTGTTTAGTAAACGTGCCTTTTTATAAATAAACTTATATAGCGACACCGGTCGTGACAGTAGTAGTAGTAGTTGTAGTAGTAGTAGTAGTAGTAGTAGTAGTAGTAGTAGTAGTAGTAGTAGTAGTAGTAGTAGTAGTAGTAGTATAATTATTAGTATTGTAATGATAATAATAATAATTATTAGTATGATGATGATTATTATTATTATTATTACACTGGTGATGATATGAGATGACCACGGTGATAACGACTGCAAGACTGTGATAATATTGACTTAACCAGCGAGAAAGGTAAGCGTTGTAATCCAATAAATTGTCGTCAGGTGCAGATGAATTTAGTGTCAAGGTTTCTGTTGATGTTGTAGTTAACCATATGACCGACTATAGGCGTGCTATTAATGATTGTTATCTACCAGGATGTCATAAATACAGCGTCACACACTTCTGGATTATGGTTTCAATATATGATATACCTCGCAGTCACTATCGGCACAGAAGCCAATGTCTGGAAAGAAATCAGCTGTTGTTTCAAATTGTGTTTTCTTTCTGATTAGTTTTGCTTTTAGCAACTCAGCCAGTCTTTTGGAGTCAGGATCTTTTTGTGCATTAAAACTATTGGTTTAATCTATCAACTACTGAAACTATATTTTTTTTTGATAAGACGACATTCTATGTACTTATAACATAATTAGCTAAATTTATGTTTTGCCTTCTCCCGTTCTGATTATCAATGACAGCAAATTCTGAAATCACATCGGTGAGATTATTGCTCATTTTGCTATGCCTTTTGCTGTTTTAGCAGTTTTTCTTGTTTCTTTTGCTTATAATTATTTTCACCACGATCATATGTGGACTTTGTTTGACACATTGTAAATTGACATACATACTGTATGTATGCATGTACGTCAGGAATAATGTAACTGTTCTGTTCTGTTCATGGCTGAGTTGAACTCAATATCCATTAGCAATTATATAGCATTACCAGTTTGTAAGAGCGTTAAGTATAATTTATATGTACTTCTTATTTTTAGTTCGTATCTACCTGAAACTCTCAGTTTAGGGCGCCCGTGACTTGTAACTCGTCTGACCGCATAGCCTCTCACCGCTTGGGTTCGAGTCTAAGTCAGGGCGAAGGACTTAATGTGGGAAGGTCTTCCAGCTGACCTGCGGTGTGCTGGTGGTTCTACCCAGACATTTGTTTAAAGTGCTCCGTCACCAAAACAGCTGGACGTCGTTAAATGTTCTTAATTGGTCACGGCGATGTATTTGAAAAAACAACAACAACAAAAACAAAAACGAACGAAACTCATTTCCGTAATTCAGCTGCTGCAGTTGAAATTTATTTTATTTTATCAACACCACTTGCAATTGCGATAGTGTAATGAGTATTCTTGAAACTTATTTTGTGCAGTGTTATTTGGGTTCTTCAATTAACGACTGACGTCATATTGTGTTACCCCTGGTTTGAACAACTCAAGGAAGAACCTGTCTGCATAGGTATGTTTGTGCCATGTGAAGGCTAACGAGGTGTAAGGGCCTTTAAAGGTGGTATTCGACACTTAACACAAAATACCATTAAGACCATATATAAATTTTTTTATATGCGTTTGATATGAAAAGTTTACATTACAGCTGACTGTTCATATCTTAAACGTAATAAGGAATGATTATTATTATTATTATTATTATTATTATTATTATTATTATTATTATTATTATTATTATTATTAATTTTATTATTATTATTATCATCACTATTTTATTATTAAATACAACGCCACACTACATCAATATTAAATTCTTAGAAAGCAAAGATCATAGGAGAGCATTTAGTCTCTTACGATTAAACAAGTGTCGCATTTTGTGCAAACCGATTAGAAAATTACTTAGTGATTTATTGTAGACATTTCCTAAAATAAGTTGCATGAAAGGGCGCCCGTAGCCCAGTAGGTAAAGTCGCCGATCTGTAACTCCCCTGTTTCCGTGATCCATTTCCGCGTGGGTTCGAGTACCAGACAGGAGAAAAACTTTCTAGCAAAGAACTCTTCCAGCTGACCTGCTGCGGACCGGTGGTTACCTGACACATGTCTGAAACTCTTACTTAACTAATTGTTGCTAGACGCCGCTGTAATGACCACACTTTGTTGCTAAGATGTCTCTAACATCTCTCAATCGATTGTACCGTACGTTTTCTCTTATAACATTTTACAATACAATTGTTTTTCCTTGGTATCGTCGAAAGGAGCCACTTGTTTTACAAATTAAAATATTTATTGTCAAAACTTTACAAGGACTTGCAGCGTACCTTTAATGGCGAACGGCCACCTCCGGCCGGCTGCGGTCGAGCGTCGAGGGAGTCTAATGGTATGTCACGCCTGTTAAAATGCTTTTAGGCTCACTCCGCTGTATTTATGGTCGTCGCGCTGTGTTTATTTTTCACTCACTGCAAGTTGACATTTCAACACGTGCGCACTTCTTGCTTTCAGCTTCCCAGTCACTTTCAAGCATACAGGTTGATAAATATTGTAAAACACCACGACCAACGTGAGAAATTATGTCGCGAGTTTTGGTCATCTTAAAGCTGAGGTGTGTACGAAATGTGTATACATGTTTAAGATTAATTCAGAGACAGTTGTGAAAATTGTGGTGTGAGATTTAACTTTAAACAAAAATGACGTTCACAAAATCAGACTTGATAAAATGTCAGTTACATTAAAGCGCTAGAAGAGTTTACTTTAAGTTGAAAACTCACCTATTTAACATATTTCATAGAACTTCACATTAATATCTTACTTTATATTTTTGAATACCATCAAGCATTATATTATTATAACATTTACTACAACATAACACGAAAATGTCATTAATTCGTACACAGTTCATATTATCAAACAAATGCCATTTTGTGTTTTGATGTTATCACAAACCTTTTATTTAGTATGCATTTCTTTTTAATAATAAAAATATGTCTACTGATAACTAATTAACGTTATTAAAGTTTATAAAACTCATGTCAGTCGTTTTCAAGCAATGAATGACTGCTTTAAAAGTTCTTCAGTAAAACTCCTGTTTAAAACGCAGGTTCATAAATGTTATCTTTTATTGTTGTAATATTATGTTTTGTTATTTTAAAAGTGACCTTTAACAGTTCGCCTTTATTAAATACACGTTCATTTACATGATTTGAAAGCAAACCATGGTCTGGGACGGTTTTGCTTTTCTTTAAGTACTTTTATTGCAACTTCGATGGTAAAAAAGTGTAAAGTCATGAAAAACTCATTCTGTACTTATTTTTCTTATTTAATTTTAAACCAAAGGGAGAGTTCCGCTAAAGACAAATCTGAAATACAACAAATCTGAAGAAACACCCCGATCTTTCAAATGACATTATTTTTGACCAAATTTAAGTTATTCAACACTATTTATATTAGAAAAACAAAACAAAAACATGCTATCATTGTTACTTTATTTATCAATTTTTAGCCAAACGCGGTTTTAAATTCCTCGTGGTTAAAAATAGCTAACTATGCGTCTGCGGTGATAGGATCCCCCCCCCCCCCCCCACACACACACACATCCCACCCCACCATTAAAATCATGTTTGTGGTGTAACAAGGCAACCCCAACAAAAAAGCTTAAACATCTACACCCCGCTTGTAGCAACAAGATCTTTCTAGTTAATGATATATCTTGTGTGCATTTTTCTTTGATACACAGTCTGGATTAATGTGTCGTATGCATCCTTCAAGTTATTATTGATGAGAGACTCTTGAACAATAATACGAAGTTTATACAGGTACAAGCTTCATATAAATTCCTCACACAAATTATGTAAAAAAAACTAATTCCTCACACACATTATGTAAAAAAAACTAATTCCTCACACAAATTATGTAGAACTATCTTTTAAGACGAAAAAAAGTGAATTTGCATGAGCCATAAAGACCAAATCTCTTTAATTGCGAATTGTCCTGATAACATGTATGGTCTCCAGTACAAATTAAACAAAATGCAATTATGCAATTTCATCTCAAAAATGATCTTCCCTTGTCGAGGCAAATATAATGTAAATATTGAGATTTACTATTATTAAGATGTTTTTATTAATTTAACATAATATTACATTGTGCGTTAATACAATTTATTTAATGGTGTTTTATTACGTTACCAAACTGTGTATAGAACTACCAAAAGATTGTCTAAATTGGTGTTGTATTTCATAATTCCTTTACTTCATTGACCGTGACATGTTTAATTACAAGGGTATTATAGAGTTACCAGTCACAGTCAATATTTTCATATCTGTTTAAACCGAGGATCAAGAACTGGACATTTAGATTTCTATACCATTTAGTTAGACATAATCCCGGATAGTTAGTTTCAAAAACATCAAAAGAATCACGTGCTCATGTTTACAAACGACAGCCGGTATAAGTTCGTATATTTAATAAACAGACCGAGCTTATTTTTATTTTAAATTAATCCGCATTTGTAAGAGGTCTTCGTTTGGTAATGACTTCTCGTCTAGCGCGCTTTTCGCCATTGTCCGTTGCTTTGTTGTTTGGCCAGTTCGATTTAAAAGTTGCCAACGACGTGTTAGCCCCACTCTTGGTTCACGATTGTTTCAGGATAACACCTTTCACGTGCAGCACACATGCGGGCCATCGGTGGTTCTACCAGGAAACTATTGCAGGGCGAAAGCTGAAAATGACAACCTTTGTAAATGGCAAATTAAAACAAATCAATATTATAGCATTATGATATATTTTGTTTTGCTTTATTAGATTATAAATTACCGAGTGGTTGTTGCACCTGTTTGGCGTTAAATTTAAGTCATATCATTTCCCTTGAAACAACTTCGGTCGGTACAAAAATTCAATCCAAACGAGTAGTTTATGAGACCAAAGTCTCAACAAATTTACAAAGATTTAGACCTGCTTAGGCCCGAAATTGAAATTTGATTCAAATAAACTGAGAAACGCCGGTTGAAGCCCGTTAAAACCATTACATATATTGAAGGCTGTTTGCAAACATGGCTCCAGTCGCAATGTGCAAATTAACAACATAAAACGTGCAGTTACAAAGTTTCCATGACGCAATCTGTAGAGATGGATCGCTATGTAACGGAAACGGGATCGAATCTCACAAAAAAATGAGCATCTTTTTTTCTTCTATTCTCTGTTTGTCTTTTCTTCTTTTTCACTACCGAGCACGTCACCTGCATTTAAATTAGTCGACAAGTACGTTGAATATTATTATTTAAAAACACGCGCCTTTAAAACTGTATATCGGGAGGACTTTTGAAGGTTTGTAAGACATTAAATGCACTTGTATGGATGCAAAAAAAAAACAAAACAAAAAAAACTTCCGTTTATCCGAAACAATTAGAATACAGAACTACTTTCAATTCGCCAGCACAGTTTGTACAAACACAACATATACACGAATACATCACACACTTCGAGTATTCTGTTTTTGGAATAAACGACAAGTAAACGGAATGAAAAACAGAATTTAATCTTTCTTTTAATATTTATTTTGAATGACATGACATTTATACCACGTTGCGCTAATTCAAGCTATGTTTTGTTTTGTCCTGGAACCCTTGTCGTTACGACTTATTTTTGGCAGACGCGTTGAACCAACATTTTCATATCTAATTGAACTCAAGTAATGTGCAAGAACAATCCTATCGCACTGGCAATCACTTATTTCTTCGATCAAAGCGAAAATGACCGGTTTGTCGCTGATGTGTTTATTTCAAATAGCCGCCGGTAATATAATAAAATCCTCACGATTGTGTAAATATTTTAGTTCTCCTCATGTAACAAGACCAACTTATTGAAGCTTAAAAAACGTTTTACGGCTCATCGGTATTGGGGATAATAGAAAAGTTGTATGTCTAAATACTCAATTGACCCTACCGAGAAAGAGATCGGAGTACTGCAATTTCTATTAACTCAATTCAACCCGGCTTTATTAAACTCATCACCAAATACAAATAGTCAACAGTACAAAGTCTAATAAACATGAAACGTTTACGAAAACGTGGAAAATCAATGAAAAAGACTATAATATATTAAATCTCAATGACGCCAAAAGCAATTTCCATTCCAATCAAATATTCACCAGTTTACAGACATGTATTTTAATGAACACCACATACTTATCAATGAAGATAAAGAAAACAAATGCGGTTTTTTATATTTTACATTAACAGCCTAACAGACAGCAAGAACCTTTCGTGCCTAAGGCAATTGTCTTGGGCATGAACATAAATCCGAAGAAACAGCAGCGGTGTCCAGCCGAAATAATTTCGAGTCAAAACAGACCGGATATCATCGAGTGGTCCAGGGTTCGAATTCAGAATCTTAGATATGCTTTCTTACTTAAGATAAGAAATCTTTCTTAAATCCTTAAATATTACCTTAGATATGAGAGAATGTCTCTTATTTCATTATAAAAAACTTTATAATCTAAGAAATTATCTATGATTTTCCAAATTTAAGGAAATCTTTTAGAAATAACAACTAAGATTCTTAATGAATACGACCCCAGGACAACAAAAGAAGTTCTTGTTTTAGAACTGTTTGTGTTTTAGAAAGCCGGTATGCCCCTCTACCGAATGTAAGCCAAATACGATGGCTTGACACGAGACTGCCAGCGAATGCGCCAAGAATGAAAGGTCTGAAATATTCCTGTGGACGTTGGGTGGCTTGGTTTTGCAGCTTATGTCTCTATGGCGCACGATTAGATCCATGGTCATAATAGAACAACTAGGCAACACATCTGTTGCTAAAATCAACAGGAAAGGCAGAAGCCTCGGACATTGTCGTGGAGCTAATGCGCCGATCTCCTCAGTTGGCGCAGCCTCGGACATTGTCGTGGAGCTAATGCGCCGATCTCCTCAGCTGGCGCAGCCTCGGACATTGTCGTGGAGCTAATGCGCCGATCTCCTCAGTTGGCGCAGCCTCAGACATTGTCGTGGAGCAAATGCACCGAAACCATTGTAGAACATGATCATTACCTGATGGTATGGCAAACAACAGATTGGTGCAGCTACCATAATAGAAAAGAATATATATTTTGAAGTATGTAAAGCAACAACAACAACGACAATAACAACAGAAACATTTCAACATGTTGGTACTAAGCCACACACGGTTACATGTATTGTCATTCGTGTTATGGAGGTATAAAATACGTAGGTATTTTCGATAACATGCCTGCTGCACTTCGGTTATTACGCGAAAAATACATGCTTATAAAAGGTCAAGGCCAACTTTCGAAGTTTTCTTTAAGACATTTCACTTAAATGTTAAAACATTTCCGAAATGCCAGTTTTGCTAGAAGCATGTCACGCAATGACCATTTTAAAATTGCGCACCGGTAAGATGGATAAAACTATACAGGAAATATGGTCAACAATACATAAGTCAGTCTCTTTTATGGAAATTAAAATTATATAAAACTTCGTATTTTTTTATTTTCTGAGAATGGCTATATAATTTCTCAAATTTCCATTTTTTTAAGTTTCAAAATGATCACTCACCTGTACATGTGCATTTTTTTTACAGGAAGATGGTACCAAGAAAAGTCTCTGAAATGGTAAAAAACAACAACAACAACAACAAAACAACAACAAAAACAACAACAAACAGTGAAAAAATAATTGAGACAAGTTATCGCCGAAGACATTGCAGTGAAGACATTTTTACTTAGAATTTCTTAGTCATATAAGAAAATAATGTTGTTTGAAGTGATAACACATTAAATAAGGTCGAAAACAACACCATTTAAGGGTCATTTATTCATGCAAAATACGTCATGACACCAGTTAATGGCCCATTAGGTATTGGAGTTAATTTAGTAGATTTTTTTTATTGTGATATCTTAATGATCGTTAAACACCCACAAAGTGTATGAAGTACTATGAACGAATCTACGGTCTCCTGGTCTGAAGTAAATAAAAAAATGCATAGTACACGTTTATTGGATTATTTCATTGTAAGTTACTCGGTCTTCTATGCTACCGTTTGTTTATCTTTCTTGGTCTTTGTATGATATTGTGTATATTCATATGAATTAATTTTGCGCCAGAGCGTTATATGCTAAAAAGGCATGTACTGTGGAAATATTATTTTTGCATGAATGTTATTTGTTTTGTTTTTTGGCGAATAATTAACTTATCTGTTTGACAACTGTCTGCTTATATTTTCTAATATAATCTAAGTATGATTATAAATATATTCATACTACATTTTATAGCAAGATTGCGCCTAAGAGTTATCTACAAGCACAGCTTGATGACATACATTTAAAATTGAAACTATTATTTTTGCACGAGTGTATGTCATAAGCAAATAAATGTCATCATTAAGAAGGTTGTGTTGGCTAAGTGACTTTAATGTTTGTATCATTAACACCATCATTTGCACTCTGGTGTATCATTCTCCCAAATAGGACTATCAATTACTCAGACAAACAAGCGAGTGTCATGGACGCTTGTTTTTCTTCACACACAACTGTTGCAACGATGACAATAAAGCGTCTGCGTAACCTATATTGCCTAAACCCATGTTAACTTCCGGTTTCCCGCCTGTTCGCGCGTTTAGGTGGAACGAGCGGAAACCAGTCGTGACTTAAGCACATACAAACTTTCGAAAGTATTTGCAAAACATTCCCACAGTGTGAAACTATTGATAAACTCCACACAACTATCTGTAGCTTGTATTTGATACCTTTAGCACCTTTCTAAAGTAACGTATTTATCCAGTGATTTCTTCAATGAGAAAAATAAACAGAGGTCAGAAATTGACATTACCGTTACTTCAATGTTGGCCTTTCTTGACAATGTCTGATAAAATAACAGCAAAATATTTATTTGTGATTTTTCAAAAGTGACCAAAGGATCGATTGGGAAATAATAACAAATGGAAGGATGGCATCTATTATGGCGTGAATGATAGATAAATATGCCAGAAGTTACAATTTGTTGTAGCGGTAATCTTGCGTGAAATTTTGTCAATACCGCCACCAATCAACATCAACATTTATAGGATAAATGTACACACAGTCAATTTAAAGTCAATTATAAACGGACTGGCAGATTTGATTGAACAAGCGGAAAGTGCAGTGACTTGTTACTGTAGAGGTATTTCATATTTAATCAACACCAAACGAGTTTTCACATGTAGAAATTAATTTTAATTTTGTTACAATATTTACAAAAACGACTGTATAGCATGAGTTTTGCCTGTGTACAATATAATTTATGTATACACAATACTGCATATTTTCATACTGAAAGAAATGTATTATTTACCTTCCCCGCCTGTCGGTATGTATTTGTTATATTTCTGTAAGATAAAATGCTATTGCCGTCGGATATTTGTTATTTGTCATAACATGCTATAATTCAACTTAATTATTATTAATTTTATTAATTTTGAGACAGCAAGATATGAGCATATGCGCATATCGTAGTTTGTAGCTTTCTTAATGGCCATCTTGTACAATATCATACTATTGTTACAAGACCAAATGCATATCTTAAAAAAATATTAATATGTTATGTTGCAAGTATGTGCAATACAGTTCGCCACTAATAAGAGGGTATGATCTTATGTGATATGGACAGAAGTCCAACATTTAACCCACGTCAAAGAATTTGTTTCTGGACATGTTTGCCCCTCTTACTTTTGATAGTTGTTGTGTAAGGATCGTGTAAACTATGTTCTTGTGTTTTGATTGTTATTGTGTATGGATCAACATCAGCAACAACAGCAACAACAACAACCGATATTATGTACTGCAAGTATACTGGTATAGCCCAGGTAGTGTGAAAATGTACTGATTTTCGTTGAATTGCGATCTTAATCTCTTATAGATTTAATGGATAATTGTCTGTTCTTTTATTAATGTTTCAAGAGATTTTTTCTTAACCAAACCTTAAGAAATAAAATGCACCTTGACCCAAGGGAGGTTAAATTAACCAATAATAAATAGAATAAATAGAATAACAAACAAATAAATAAATAAATAAATAAAGTAAATGAACAAACAAAAAACAAATAAATAAATATATAAATATATAAATGAAATAAATAAGCTAAATAAATTAACAAACAAGCAAGCCAACACATATATAAAAAACAAGTAAACAAAAACAAATCAATAAACAATAAAATATAAATAATTAAATAAATAAAATAAACAAACAAACAAATAAACAAACAAATAAACAAATAAATAAATAAATAATAAAGTGTAAATGTTCTGTCAAATATTTAGGACGCATAAATTATACGAAAGCGCTGAAACTTCCCACATCGTTTAAAAATTCAAACCATATTATTTGCAGGGCTTAACCTCCGCGGTGTAATGATATCAGTAGTTTCAAAATGAATCAAATTTGTAGGGTAGTATTTTCTTAACATTTATATAATTCTACAATGTTTAAGTTTTTGTGTACACAAAACTGTTCTGATTTAAATTTATATGGGAGAAGTAAATAAATATTTCAACAGATAATACAAAATAAAAGTTTAAAATACAAAGGAAAAAGTTGAAGTTACGAGTTCTCGTTCCGGCGAGCACACAAATCGGCGACCATATAAATAAAAGGTTGGATATAAGTTATTTTAGACATTTTATTACGTCAGATATCACTAGTCTTTTTAACAAAGCGCCTAATGATTACATGTTAATTCATTTTTATTCAATTTTACGATTTATATAACAATCAAAAACTGCAAAACAAAACTTTTTAGACATTAGTCAAATTAGCAGCGTGTACTGACTTGCAATATTATTTAAAAATGAAAACTTTGAAACATAACCAATTAACACAATCTTCCTGAAACGGACCACTAACGTTAATATATTAAAATGTTGTTACACTAAAATCATCGATTAAACAAATACGTTTTGTCCTGTCACGAAAAACATACAACCTGTCTTTTTTATTTTATACTGGCTACTTCCCATTTGTTGTGTGTTCAAAGAGACCGCCCCTAAACCATAACACAAATATATTACCAGTGTTTGTGTAGGTCAAATAAAACTAACGTCAAGAGCAAAAGCTATCCGATTAATGTTGAATGACGGTAACAGGAGTCAATCGCAGCAGCTTCGACATCCTTCAGCCTGCGATTATCGTGGACGCTTTATAAATCCCATCAGTATGACCTCAAAAGGACCGACGGCAAATTTGCGGTTGGGTGTTTCTGTCTTCTTCATAAAAGTCGAAATCTCTAACTTAAATAAGCCCGAACTTTATCGGGTCTGTAAGCTGTTCTTTAAACTAATTGATAGTATCAAGCGAAACTTGCTTCACAATGTTTATTATTAAACAAATTGACTCTAGCTATGATCAACATGCACCTGTGTAAAAAGTTTATGACTCACCGGTGTCGGATTTATGCGAGGGTGAGGGGTTGTTTGGGGGTGGGGCCTGACGAACGATACCCCATAAGATCACCGGACAATACAAAACAATTATGCCATATATAATATCGATTTAAATAAACAAGTGAAATCGTGTCGATTCTGGTCCAGATAAAAGTCGGAATGCATTTTAGACAAAACGACAATAAAAAGCCTCTTAGAAAAATGCCCCCGAACCTCCTTGTAGAAAATTTTTACTTAAAGATATAACATTCGCTTTCTCCGTTTCGTGGGGTTTTATTAGCATTTGTCCCATATGTATATTTACTAAAATATACTTATACCTATCACGTCTCTTCTAAAGTAAAATCCGCCCCTGCACCCCCAAAACTCACGCCCCCCCCCCCCCCCCCCCCCCCCCGCCCACAGGGGAAATATATATATCAATATGTATATATTTATAACAAGTGAATTCCGAGTAGAATCCGGACTCACTTTTTAAAGATCCCTTTCTATCAGATAATAGTTTTGTTCTGTTCTTATAGTTGGTAAACTGACAAGATAGTTTTCTTATTTTTGCGAAACAATTTGACTGAACCAAATATAGATCTCATCTTCATTGTATAAAACATAATATTTGTATAAAAGTTTTATGGAAAAATGGAGGGAAAGCTAGACGATGGTGACATGCGGTGCGTCGAATATTTTATTCAGAAAGGTTTTGGGTATGTCTCGGGTATTCTCAACCAATTATAGCAGAACGGGACCAACATTTTGCCAGTGCACTGTATGACAAAGGTAGTGCAGAAACTGAATGAAGATGTTACAACTTAAATATTATCACGGACGTTTCGTCTCCTTGACATATGACTGGCTCGATTACACCCTTCATTTGCTAGAGTCAATCATCCCCTACACTGGCTTGAAAGAGTCGACCACTAAGCGCTCTTCTTAAATCCAAAAAAATTATCAGGTATTTTTATAACTATTTTACTATGAAGTCTACTGCATAGTTGACGAAAAACAAATGCACATTTTTTCAACAAACGTTGTCGAAAATTACCGATTAAGTCATTTTGAACGTTCACGATTTATAAACAGCATCTTTGCAGATGTTTGTATGGACAATAAGTTCCGGGCTAGCCTCGCATACTCGAGGCTCCCGGTCCGAACACCGCATGCTGCCATTTGATAGCTTGTTGTTTTTGTTTTTTAATTTTTAGTTAAATAATAATGGTTTGGTTAACTAGATTTTACTTATTTAATTTATTTTACTAAAATTAAGATAATCTTGTCCCATTATAAATGTTTGGAAAACTGTACAAAATGAAGAAAAACTTTTAATTTTCAAAAATCGACTGGGGAAGTATTGATACGCATGTGTAGTGTAATAATGCTGCTATGAGAAACCAAAATAATCGTGTTAGACGGTTTTTGTTAAAAATGAGAGACAAATGGCATGATTTTAGACTATACAATCTTCAGTGTTTTATAGCATCCGACTTGTCAACAAGCAATGTACGCCAATGGGACCCTATAAAGCATTCTAAAAAATCCCAAAAAACAATTAACTTACATATTTTTATACCATGATAATTACACATACATGATTTTTTTTTATATTTAGTTTAGTAAACTTTTTCTTGGAAGACTTAAAGTATGTGGGAAAATTTATTGACGGGTTTTGTCCAGGGTGTAAAATTCAGCAGAGGGACTTCAAACTTCTCAGGAACGTTAAAATAAATTTCGGGATTTTTTTCCAGGATCTATTACCCATCTCGAGGTTTACTCTGGGATAGTAAAAATATTACTTTTTCTTTGATTTAAATCACATTTCGGCTTTTTCGGGCAGAACTTCTTCGATATTCTAATAGAGGATCCCATTGGTACGGCGTCGCAGAACTTCTTCGATATTCTAATGGAGGATTCCATTGGTACGGCGTCGCAGAACTTTTACGACAGTCTAATAGAGGATTCCATTGGTACGGCGTAGCAGATTTTTTCTCTCGATATTCTAATAGAGGATCCCATTGGTACGGCGTAGCAGATTTTTTCTCTCGATATTCTAATAAAGGATTCCATTGGTACGGCGTAGCAGATTTTTTTCTCTCGATATTCTAATAGAGGATCCCATTGGTACGGCGTAGCAGAACTTCTTCGATATTCTAATGGAGGATTCCATTGGTACGGCGTCGCAGAACTTTTACGACAGTCTAATAGAGGATTCCATTGGTACGGCGTCGCAGAACTTTTACGATAGTCTTATAGAGGATCACATTGGTACGGCGTAGCAGAACTTTTACGATAGTCTAAAACAGTGTCCCATTGGTATGGCGTCGCAGAATTTTTACGATAGTCTAATAGAGGATTCCATTGGTACGGCGTCGCAGAACTTTTACGATATTCTAATAGAGGATCCCATTGGTACGGCGTAGCATAACTTCTACGATATTCTAAAACAGGATCCCATTGGTACGGCGTAGCAGAACTTTAACGATATTTCAACAGAGATTAAAAAAGATTGGCTTGCTTTTGACGATGATAGGGTCAAAGTCAAAGACAGTGAAAACGCTGATTTTGCGGCGGCTTTTTAAAAGCCCTTTCTTGTAGTACAATCTTTGCTTGCACAACTTGAATGACCTTTTAATTCAATAAGAATATATGACAAAGTCCTATGAGCACTGCAGCATATACCAAAATTTGAATAGGCACAGGACAAAGGTATTCACATGCAAGCCAAATATAAAACACAATGACTTTTTTTTCTCGTTTAAATCTCGTTTTGTTTTTTCAAGAGTATGCAAATGAAACCGGTTCGCTTCACAACTATTTAAAAAACAAACAAAAAACAAGCACCAAGTCAATAATAATTTATAAACCAGTTTTATTATTAAATCCCCCATAAAAACATTCATATATATCAATGTGTAAAAAACCTTATACATGACAACTGCTATTTTGTTTTAGATTCGGCTAAAAAAGTCTCTTATAAATAAAACAGACAAAAAAACACAACACATTTAGATTTCATATTCATATAGCAAAAAAACCTTTTCCGATCACACTTAAAGGAACCATTACGTTGTTTGTGTTCAAATCTAAAACAAACCAGAATGTAAAGAAAAATCATATTTAAGCTTACTTGAATTTCTTTTCGGTTTCTTTTTTCAACATCATTATTTATTTATTCCAAGTAATATCATGCTTCAATATTATATTTCAACTTAAAACAGTAGTTAAATACAAAAATCAAGAAGTCGACTTTTCTAGAGGGTTGTCAGATGAAATCGGTCATACATTCCAGAGCCCCAGATAAATGTCTTGTTTTCTGGCGTTCAGATTGTATTCCTTTGCCAAAACCAGAGACACAGAAATCCCGACAATTTTAAAATAGTAAAAGCAATTAGGCAATTAATCTATGATTTCATGGACAGACTAAAACGGGCGGATTTAGATCGGATTGAAGCAGCAAAAAATCTCTGACCAGACAATAACATGTAAAAACTAAATACACAATCAGTACAAGCCAAATATTGTCAATTTATATTTCTCTTTTATACACTAAATGCTATGTAGGTGGGATGAAAGTAAAAATGTCATATCACATGATCGTTAAACATGTTCCCCTGTACATAACTAGCAACAATAATTGAAACAATTAGCATGCCTGCTCTGGAGAAAAACCAAGGTCTGCACAAGAAATGAGACTGGTGTGAAACTTCCTACTGATATTTAATTTTTTTGTAACACAAAATCTGAAAAAATAAAATAAACATTTCTCATCTGGGGCTGTGGTGTTTAACAACTTGCCAGGAACACTTCGAAAACATGGTAACATATTCGGAAACATGAATAACTCGGTCAATAAAATAACATGGTCAAGATGCCAAAATTCGATGTTCTCCTAAATTTGTTGTTGTTGTATTTTTTAAACTCTAATGCTATATTTCGCTTGTCTTAAGGGTTGCATCCGACAGTTTGGACCAAACTTTCTTTTCTTAAATAACCAAAATAAGTTACTGTTATCTGAAAAGTTCCTGCAAAATGCTGTTCATTGATGTCCTTTATCTGTATGAGCAGTCAAGCGTAAATCCCCTCTCGTCATTGCAAACAGGTATTTCCTATCCGAGCCACGCGGCAGAGAACTCGTATTTTTAAAGTAAGAAAGCCACGTGACAACTTACTTTTGATATCACGTTATATAGTCATCCGGTTAATCCGCTCTGACGTCGATATCTATTTTAAGCAGAGACCACATGCCGCTTTTTATACAGTTTGGAAAGAATACACAAAGTGATTTTTCTGATTAGTTCTGTCAAACAATTCAGTTAGTGTTCAAAAATCATATTTATTAAGACTAAGGTATGGGTTTATACAATAAATAAAGCCCATATTCCCGACAGCAGCGTTTCAATATTGTTAAATGTATTTTACATAAGCAAACTGTCAGAAACCACCTTTAAGATGTTTCTTGTTTAGCAGTTAGAACTAACATGTTATAATTAAAATTGTTTATGATTACAATTAAGCTTTAATTGAAGAATACCAAAAACAAATGGTCTTAAAAGGTCGAATTTTGGTAACACTAGCATAATACTTTAATTATCATTCGATGGAATATACACCAGGAAAAATTGGAAGAAATATGAGTTAGACTGGAATAAAAAATGTCAATAAACATTAATTTGATTAGTTTAGCAAATTTTGTTTTCTTTTAGGTCAAAGTATACAAGGACAACTGAAGGAGAATTACCCAATCTATTGCCATGGTGAGATTTTTGATTAAATCAAATGCACAACTGCTCTCCTCTATGACATAAGACTTGACAATAAAGTCAAATGTAAGTACATCTTAGTTGAGCAAAAAAAACAACAACAACCAAAAACACATGGAAGACTATATCAGAACTAAGATACCAGAAAACCTGTAACTATATAGTACATGTTTAATCTCTCATTGTATCAATAAACTGAACACTTTAAAAAAACTGAATTAGCAGCAATGATATAGAAAACATGCAATTAGCCCTTTTATTCATAGTCCATCTAGAATTCTGAAAATTCACTTGACTTTGTTGTTTTTCTTTAAAAGATATAAAAGGATGTTAATACATGTATTTTCTCCTTGTAATAATAGATTCACGACTGAACCAGTCTACACATAAACCCTTAGTAATGCAGATTCTGCTAATGATTGTGAAGGGTTTGTAAAGATGCAAAATGGTGTTAACATGCAGGCGAGGTTAAATTAGGTTTTTAACAACATGAATGATACAAATGATTGACAGTATGACATTAACATAAACCACAAACTTGTTAATACTGGTTTTCAATTGTCTGTATTGAATCCCTGTATAATACAATCCTTACTGAATACTTTGACTCCCTTTGTGTCCTCATTCATAAGCTTAAGGTATGACTTGAACTAGTCACCATACTTAAGGTCAAGGCATGACGTGAACTAAAGTCACCATTCTTAAGCTTAAAGCATAACTTGAACTAAAGTCACCACTCTTAAGCTTAAAACATAACTTGAACTGAAGTCACCACTCTTAAGCTTAAAACAAAACTTGAACTGAAGTCACCATTTTAAAGCTTAAGGCATGACTTAAACTCATCATTTTTAAGCCTTATGAATAACTATATTTCTATAATCGAAACAAATGAATAAATGAATTACAAATCAAACTGATTTTTTCAAGGCTGATTTCACTTTCCATTTTTGAGAATCAAATACAAATGTCTAAAACCCTTGTTCTGATGGGCTGAGGGGGTTATAGAATGGCACTTATGCAAATTTCAGCCACAGCCTCAAGAATAGTTCCCTCTATATAAGGTAATATACAATTAAGGTACCCCTTAAAACAATTAGTAAAGTGTGACAGAAAACTTGCACGCAGACAAATAATACTTTTGTAGAAATGAGAAGACTAACTTTAACAATTTTAAAAAATGAGAACATTTCAATGTTTAATATCAGCATTTACATAGTATGATATGAAGCAAGTGCCTAAGTGACTTAAAACAACTAAAACATAATAGTGTAGAAATATATAAAGTAGATATATATGACATCTGCTTAGAAAATACAAACATAAACATAAATAATATTCAATTATAATATAAATTAAAAACATTTACAAAATACTTCTAACAATTTAAAATTGCAAAACGGCAAAAAAAAGTTTAATTTGTAATCCAACTAATGAGACTTAATTAATTAAGGTGTTTAATTAACTTGTATCAATTATTATTTTATTTAGATAAATGTAATAAAAGCATTTATTTTTGATTTTATTTAAATTGTTAAAGTGGTATGGAGATTTTAATAAAAGAAATAAAAAAACAATAATATACTGAATTCTTGCTGTGAATAGCAGGTTTGGCATGTTATATTTGTTATGTTTGTTTCTGAAATACGTATCGGTATTACATTTACAATTATTGTACATTCAGACCTCTCATTGGACCATGCATTAATAAAGGTTAAAAAAAGCTCTATTGTATTGCAATAAAGATATTTTAGCACAATTTGTATTAAAAAAATAATCAAAATGCTGTTTTGAGACAGCATTTTGAAAGAAATTTATTTTATACCAACTGTTTTGTTCTTGTGGAAACTTTTATACTTTTATATAGGTGAAATTAGGGCTTATTTCTGATGGAAATTACAGAATACAAACTACAACAATTGAAGACTTACACTTCAATAATAATTTCTAGTAAATCCTCAATTGAAACTAATAACCTTCTCAAAGGCATTCAGAAAAAAATGTGAGAGAAAACAATGTTTGAAAAAAGGAAAATAAGGTTAAAATAGGTATTTGCATTTTCCTTTTTAGAAAATAAAAAAGGGTTTTAAAAGCTTGACAAAATAAAGGAACTTTTTTAGGATTTAAATGTTTTTAAAGGCTTTGTTAGGTCTTGATATTCAAGATAGGTAAATAATTGAACAGTTTGTACAATGTTACCATAATTTGTTTATACTTTCTATTTTACATGTGGATATAATGCAAGATATATTTCAAGTAGATGTCACATGTGGCAAACCTTCCAAGCAAATGAAAAACCCAACAACTTTTTTATTGAGAAGAAATACCAAAGGAAATATTATTTGTATGCAGATCTTTATAACAAGGTAGAAAAACAAAAAATATAACAAATATGTTTTTTTGCCTGGGATACATTTATTGTTACTGTCCAGCCAGCCTGCCTAGTAGGTTTTCATATTAAAAAATGGAGAAAAAGCTACATGAGGCCACATGAAATTAAAAAAGTATCTAAGACACAGTTTCCCTGAACTAAATGCAATATTTATGGTGATAAAAATCATACTTCATATGAACAATTTCCCGTATGAACAATTTTCCAACTGTTTTTTTGTCACTTTGACCAATTGTCCAAAAGGATCTGTAAGCTAGGGTGCCAAACACACACACAAACTGACCATGTTGTCTATTACAGCATACTACATAAATAATTTTTTGAACCTGAATTGAGAAATGCCTACAGAAAACATAATAATACTGAGACACAGCAACCAGGCATGAAACATTGCGTACACGTTATCAAAATATCCTAATTAGAATAATGCTAGGCTAGAAAAGTAATTTTCTTAAATGAAAAGCATATAATCTTTTACAATCATAGTTATATTTAAGCAACAGAAAAACAAGAGAAAGCAGCTGCGATTAATGGACAAATTAACAATTCTATTTTTTATATATTACTGCAGCTTTAATGATCTCTTCCTGAAAGCACTAGTGTTTTTCTGATCTGTCTATTAATGTTCCCTCAAAATCTATGCTTGTTCCCACATATATACTTATATTCCCACAATTATTTGTTAATGTCTTTAAATATAAAAAAAGTTCCCTAAAGTATTTATATGTTCCCTCAAATAAACACAAGTTCCCTCACAGCTACAAGGATTTCTAAATTGTATCACATGATGCAACTCTACGTAGTCATGGCAACATTGAGGAATGATGCAGGAATGTCCCTCATGTCTAGGCATCTGAAAGATACAAAATTAAGTCTGACTGCAGTGAACATTTGACTAAATTTAAATGAAAAGCCATCTCCTGGTAAAGTTTAGATACGGCAAACACAAAATTAAAGATTTAAACAATTGACCTTCAATTGTCACCTTGAGCCAGCATGGATGTGACAAAGGTTCTTAATATCATCCAACTTGGGTTAACATATAACAATTTAACAAAAATTCATTTCAAATCATTCCAGGGGTAAAGGAAATATATAGTGGACATGCAATCAAATGCTCAAATTATTGACCATTTGTGACCTTGACCATTTGACCTTGATCCAGCACGGATGAAACATGTTATGGTTCTGGCTTAGAGTAATAAATTTACTTCTAGGATAAAACAATGTCCTGTGAATGCTTCAAAAAACAGCAGAGTGCTATTTTTACCTTCTATGCAGTTGGACGAGACCTCATTAACTGTATGTCAGATTCCACCATCTCTCCCACCAATTTCTGAAAAACAATCAAAGAAAAATACAAAACAAAATAAAAATTTATATTACCATGTACATTTAAATACAGTTTTTTTATGTTTTGTGTGTTTAAAATCTATTGGCAGCATAAATACAGCTATACAAGCCTAATAATAAGGAACATTGAGGAAACAAATGTGATGAGAGGGGCTAACCCAAAATAAATCTAATTTGATATCACTCTAACATGTAATATTTGCTACTAGAAATTCTTAAAAAATAATTGTCATGAAATATATGTTAATTTAATTTGTTGACAAGCCCAGGATTAAAAAAAAGGAAACCGCTCTCGATTCCAAAGTTTTACAGTTATATAGAGAAAAAACACTACACTTCAACAATTAGTGATGTGTGAAGTCAAGACTACATGACACTTGTACTGGTACATTCTTCCTAATTACTTACATCAAAGTTATACTTAGGCTTCCATCCAAGCTTTGTTTTGGCCTTTGTACAATCACCCAGAAGGAATTCCTGAAAATATACAAAACATGTATAAAGAAATATGAAACAAAATAATATGAAATATCTGTCTGTCTGTCCTCTGTCTCGGTTTCTCTCTGTTCTCGACAAAATGACTGAAGATAATATAATTCAGCATAAAAGAAATGGACTAAAAGCAAATCAAATAGATAAAAAAAATAAAATAAAAAAAACTTAAAAACAAAGTTCTATGCACTTGATTCAAACCAAGAACCTCAAAAAAAAGAATCCAGCTCTCTACCCGAAAATCATTTTCCTATCACAGATGACAAGTGTATGATTTTCATAAAGTCAGAACCTTTTTTGTTAGTAAAGAAATGTTAAAAAAATTATTTTTTTTACAGTACTAGGTTATTAAGTTAGTTTTGCTTATGAAAAACAACTAAACAACATGAAAACCATGTTTCAGGAAACTAAAAAGTAGATATTTATCAGATTTTGGATTTTGGATTGAATAAATAAATTAAACATAGCTTACAGCTATAACAGCTTTCCTTTCAATTTTCTTTTATTTCAGACATCTGAATAACTGTGTAACAAAATATTTAGTTTGTGATGCTCATTTAGTACATGACAGGCTGAATCATGCCAGCAGACTATTTGAATCTTGCCAGACAACTTAAATCTTGCCAGCAGACAACTTAAATCATGCCAGCTGACAACTTGAATCTGGCCAGCAGACAACTTGAATCCTGCCAGCAGACAACTTAAATCTTGGCAGCAGAGAACTTAACTCTGGCCAGGTGACAACTTAAATCATGCCAGCTGACAACTTAAATCATGCCAGGTGACAACTTAAATCATGCCAGGTGACAACTTGAATCTTGCCAGCAGACAACTTAAATCATGTCAGCTGACAACTTGAATCTTGTCAGCAGACAACTCAACTTTGGCCAGCAGACAACTTAAATCATGCCAGCTGACAACTTGAATCTTGCCAGCAGACAACTTAAATCATGCCAGCTGACAACTTGAATCCTGTCAGCAGACAACTCAACTCTGGCCAGCAGACAACTTTAATCATGCCAGCTGACAACTTGAATCTTGCCAGCAGACAATTTAAATCTTGCCAGCAGACAACTTGAATCATGCCAGCTGACAACTTGAATCTTGCCAGCTGACAACTTGAATCTTGCCAGCAGAGAACTTAACTCTGGCCAGCAGACAACTTAAATCCTGCCAGCTGACAACTTGAATCTTGCCAGCAGAGAACTTAACTCTAGCCAGCAGACAACTAAAATCTGGCCAGAATTCAACTAAATCTGGCCAGCAGATAACTTGAATCATGCCAGCAGACAACTAAATCTGGCCAGCAGATAACTTGAATTATGCCAGCAGACAACTTGAACCTGACTAGCAGACAACCTAAATCTTGCCGGCAGACAACTTGAACCTTGCTTGCAGACAACCTAAATCTTGCCGGCAGACAACTTGAACCTTGCTAGCAGACAACCTAAATCTTGCCAGCAGACAACTTAAACCTTGCCAGCAGAAAAGTTGAAGTGTGGTCAGTCTGCCAGGTATGATGGTGTCAGATAGGGCACCAGAGATCTCAGTCAAGTGGGAGGTGTCTGTTGCTAGGTAAATAACAGTAGTTGCTATATAAATAAACATCAGTCTCCCTGGCAGGCCTGGTAATCCCAGAGCTACTGGTACATGCTGAGGGGTTGCTATGGTGATAAACTGGGGATCTTTGCATTGTGCTTTCTTTGCATTAGGGTCTTAAGGTCTCTAGCATAGAATAAAAAAAATCTTTATTTGTTGTCTTGTCTGGAGTAGTAGATGATCTTCTTGTGGACAGTGTTCTCTTTATTTCATTCAAATGTTTGCTTGAAAAAGAAATAAAGCAAAAATAAAAGCTGGTACTATTCCTTTATCTGCATTCTTGGATTAATTTTTCCTTGTAAGTGTTCCTGATAGCTTTTGTAGATAGGTTCTATCCACACTCACACCCATCTTCATGTCTGACAAAAATAAACTTTGATGGAATCATATTAATTGTGAAGTAAAAAACCGGTTTAAGCATCCCAGTCAGTCCCTTTTGCCGACTAACTGTACCAAGGCGGAAACTGTTGGGTTTGCTCTATTTGTTTAATATCTTATCTCAGATTTGTTCTTACTTCTACATTTGACTTGCAATTGTACACCTTTATCCTGTGCCTTTTTAAATTTTAGTTTATATTGCAATGCTCATACGACTTTGTCATATTTTCTGATTAGCATAATAACATGTCTTGTCTGACTTGCATTGCTTTCGGGATTATGAAAATCTGTTGACAACATTCAAAGTACTTAAAAGTAAAATATAATAAGTAAATTATAGCTATGCTACATTATGAAAATAAAGTAAATATGAAAGTGTATATTTGAGTAAGTACCCATTCCAAGCCGGCTGTTGGCAGTTCTCACCCAGATTACCATCTAATAAAGTGGCCATGTTTGTCTAAAGTATTGCTCTGGTACAGTCCAGTTAGACTTGCGTGTCAGGAGCTGTTTCCTCAAGGCAATTAGACGCGAGAAATGTTAGTCGAGTTAATGAATATGTGTTTATTGGGTAAACACTTCAATTATACAGGTAGGGATTAATTGTATCCGAGTGGCTGTCAAACAACAGCCCAGGTGTGAATATTGACAGGGACAGGAAAAAGGTACAAGACTTCTGGGCTTGCTTCAATATTTAAGAACAGGTGCTTGAGAAAGCCTCTCTTGATTGGTTGACGTGTTTTGTAACAAAGTTTTGTGTTAAAGTGTTTTAGTTGGTAGACATTATGGAAAATTGTATTTTCTTTTTTTATAAAAATAAAGGGTCAAAAAAAGATGAGGTGAAGTGAGGTGAAGTGTTTTATAAGCTCTTTTTTTTATTATAATCTGTCTTCATATGATATGTGAGGTCGGCGTAAACTTGAAGACTACCCACAGTAGACATGTACATGGGATTTTTTAATTGGTTATTTGATTAAGATGATTAAAAATTAAAAAGGATAATAAAAAAGGCATTTATAAAGAACATGGTTGGAATGGTCAAGTTTTACCTAAACATAAAGCAGAAGACAAAAAATGATTCATACATCTACAAACCTAGTAACAGTTAAGCAAAACAAATATTTTTGTCCCCATGTTCAGAAAACTCTTACAATTACAAATTATTGGCAAGAAAAAAAGATGAGGAATTTTTTTTAGTAGAGAAAATGGCATTTAGAAGGACCCAACTATTAAAGATGCAAAATGTCACGAGGCCTAAGAACCAACCAACAAACTGTTGAAAGCTAAAGTCTATTTAACACACACACTTCATTAAAATGTATCAATATTTAAAAGTGAAAAGTCTAATTTAAAATGCTACCTGTGACAATCTATTCAAAACTGAGTTCAACTGTTAGCATTATTATACAAGTAAACATCATTGTTACCATATTTGTTGGACTTAAACACACACACACATTTAACAAACATTTGCCAATTCTTGTCCTTTAATATGACGTATATATGTATATATACATTTGTCCCATTGTATTGGTTTCAAAAGCCAAATAAATTGACTTTCCCATATATGGCAGCGGAAACTTTTCTTTATTACTGTTACTATTAACGAGAAAATATCTCTATGACATATCAATGCTCATAGTTTTTGTGTCCAAAGGAACAATAATACTATTTTAAAACACACGAAAATTATTGTACTACCTTAAAATATGAAATCTACTTAAAATACCTCAGAGCAGGTATGACAATTATAAGGATGATGATTTTGAAATAATCATGATAAATATATATATTTTTTTAAATTAATTGATGAAAATAATATAATGATAATATAATGATTTGATAATTATATTTAATGATATTGAGGTAATATTATAAATTGTTATGAGCCAACAATGGTAAACTTCAATTAAGGTAGGGCAAGAGTAATTGTATATATATATATATTAATTTAAAATTTTAACATAATTGATGTGATGTATGCCTTAAGGGCAAATGTATGCAAAATTAAACAAAATTTTATGACACAGTTCTGAATTTATTGGTAGTTTTCTAAAATTCAGACAGGGAAAGGTCTTTTTCTTGAACTAAGAAAACTAAACAAATATTACATGTACATGTATGTCAATTTTGTAATAAAGTGTGAATGAATTCATCCCATTTAAAACCCTGATTTTTCTGTTAAGTAGGTATAATTAAAATAGAACTCTAGATAGCCATACAATTTATTTCAAAGTTTACCAAATATTTTTAAAGAGCACTTGGGTTGAATTTGAAGAAAAGTACAACCTTTTACATAGTTTTAATAATTTAAAACTTTGAAAATACCAGTTACTGAAGTTGTCACAAGATTTGGCAGGATTTGTTGAATAAAATGTATATAAATAATAAACAAAAAGAAAGACAAGTGTTCTTCCTAGATTTCGTGTAAATGATAGAGAAATAATGGAAAATAAAATTTAAAAAAGGCCCTTTGTGCTAATATAGGGGATTTAAAGACACATCCCCAGGTATTAAAGCAGTTAAGGCCTATTTTGGGGTATTTGGAAATTGAGCTGCTGCATTCTTGTGACCTTTGCTATTTTTGATGAAACCACAAAACAATAACATAATGTGTTATAAACAAACATGAGTAACATTTGTACGCCATTTTGCAAGAAGGAAATTAAATACTTGACTGTGCTTTGTAATTTAATAAAAAATGGTGATGATGATCATTGTAATGATGATGTCAAAAAATGAAAGTGTTGTTGTTTCTTTTTGCCCAATACTTGATTTTTTCTGATAATTGTTTAAATGTAATTTTTGATACATGGCCGTGACACAATTCTGGTCACATTGATGATGTCTAGCTGTTATTGGTGAATGGAAGATCTCCCAACATGAAACTTCTTGCCAGGACTGGTACTCAAACAAATCCAGTGATGGACTGGGTTGTTACTAGTTGGCAACTCTAATCACTTGTCCACAGGCATCCCCATCCAGTCACTGCCCCGCCCCCAACATACACACATATTTAAAATATTACTTCACTAAATCTGGTTGTTTGTTTGTTTATTGGGTTTATCATCCCACAAACAGTATTTCATTTATCTGAAGACGATGTCCCTTGAAGCAGATATAGTGCTACTGTGAACACCTGGCATGATACCACACCCAGTCACATTATCCTGACATTGGACCAACCAGTCTTGAAACTACCCTTATATCTGCTTCAGTGTTAGCAAGTTACCACTACCATTTTTAACTATTTGGTATGTCGCGGCCTGGGATCGAACCTGGGACCTCCCAAGGGCTTCCCGTACCTGGAGCCGACCCTCTAACGATTGCGCTACCAGGTCCGGTCAAATTTGGCTGTCTCCCCTTATTTTAATCTCTATGAGTTTAAACAGTGGAAGGTTTACTTGAATGGTGCTGTTTATCAGCTCCACTATCGCTCCACTATCGCTTAATAGAACTGTTAGTCTGTGTCAACTACTGAATCCCTCAAAAGCTTAATAAATAAATTTACTTAATTCAATTTCTTGGTCAAATGAGTCGACAAATAGTTTGTTTTATTATGACAAACAAGCCTGAACCTTGGTGAAAATATTTTCAAAATTTTTGCGATCATGTATTTGCCTTTCGGCTAAGCTACTGCTGTTTAATATCAGCCGTCAAAATATACCAAGGTATAAAACCTGTTAATGGCACTATACTGCCATGTCTTCAAGTTACATCAAAGGTTTTCTGTTTTCTCAATCATATTTAAACCATGTTTGAAGTTTTAAAAACAAGTGAAAATATTATGTGAGAAAAATGGGTGTATGAAAATCAAGAATTGATACTTGCTTTAATTGAGCAGTGACAATCATGAGAAAGTATAATATTATTTTTGGAATCCTTTTGATCTTCCATTTTTCAATCCAACTAGAGAGTTTATGGTAATAGTAACATTAGTTTCCATCAATTCTCAATTGTTTTCAAATCACACATCTCAATTAGTTAGTAAATGATTTCTGCAAATACTATAAAATGGATGTAAGTATGGGTCTCAATAGAACAATGCTTGAAAAGAGAAATCTAACGGTGACTATGTTAAATGTTTTCATCTGGGAATGTTTTTGGAGCAAATACATTATTTTTTCACTGCTAAATCCAACATATACATTTTCCTTTTGCCAAGGTTTCTAACAGGCTTTTAAGAGCTTTTTTTTTACTTTGTCGGCATCTTTTAAGTTAAATAAAAGAAACAAAGAAAGAGAATGGTCTGTGAATTTAATTATACAAGTTACACAAAGGCAACCTTTGAAGAAAAAGTACACATTTTTCTCCTCTGTTTGTATTGGACTTAATATTTTTTCCTTATCATTTTATATATTTATTTATAATCTGCAGACTTGTATATAAAGTGTTTGTGTTGTTGTATTCCGGTCCATTATACTGACACTGACGAGTCAGGCGTAATGCTGTCCCCTTAGCCCCAAGCGTTAGGAGGGAAGCTACTACTACCAACTTTAAAGTCTTTGGTTTGACCCGGCTGGGGTTTGAACCCTCTACCTCCCGATCCGCAAGCCGCAGTATACCAATTAAGCTATTGTGACCAGTCTTGCGTTTAATGATTGAAAGCTATATTTGGGAGAAAGATCCTGAACACTTTTCTGGGTAGAACTACAGCCACACGCCATGCTGGATAAGCTAGAAAGGTGCATTCCACATATTTGCTTTGGGCAATTCACTACAGCTAGGACTAAGGGTAAATAGGCAACTCTAACTGTCTAGCATTCACACTTTTACAATACTTTTAGATTTTTGGGATCCAGTGGATAATGGATGCAAGTTAAAAAAAGTCAGGTGTTCATCCTGAAATTGTAGGGTCCACTACTGTTTAATTAATTAAGCGTGCTTTACATAATGGCTGAACATAAAACTACTATGGCTTTAAAAGTATGTATGCTGTGAGATCACGACTGGATGAGTCAAAAACCACTTGAAGTGTGTACTGTACACAGGGATGTCAGAGAGGAAATGGTCATAAAACAATAACTCACACTTGATGCACATAATTTTACTACACTGCCAATTACTAGTAAGACTCTAATCCCCATGCCTTTCAGGATAATAATGCAGCCTGAAGGTGTGTCCAGCCATACTCACCACACCCCATTACCCTCCCCAACCATTAAACCTCTCCTGGATAAGTCAGTGGTGTTGACACATTCTTACTTTCAATGTCTGTAGATATGCCTATTTCATTAGGTCATGTGTCTTTAATGTTACCAGTATTGTCATCATTTTGTTCTTTATAAAGTAATTAAGAAATGCAGATATAGTGATATGTAGCGCCTTTTAAACAGTATAGTCATTTTAAAACTAGGAGACAACTAGGAATTTAAATCTCACAATTCTTGGGAAATGGTAT
This sequence comes from Sinonovacula constricta, assembly GCA_007844125.1. Taxonomy (NCBI): domain Eukaryota; kingdom Metazoa; phylum Mollusca; class Bivalvia; order Cardiida; family Solecurtidae; genus Sinonovacula; species Sinonovacula constricta. Next base: position 21,556,195 of record CM017565.1, read on the forward strand.
GTGTGTGAGTAAGTGTGAGGGGGATTTCAGTAATAAAAAGTACAAACCTGGAAATGTTTGAAGATGTTTAAGAATGATGATACATAAAAAACATATGTTAAACTCCTGATAATATGAAACCTTTTTACTGAATGTAAAAGCACTCTGGACTGAGTGACTTGCTTGCAAGGTAAAGATGATGGATTCAGAATTGGGAAGTCCATGGTTTTAAGTCTACATATGACAGGTTAGTCCTTGGGGAATAAACTTTACACTTTATCACTCCAGGAAATAACTACTTGAGAATTTGTTCAGGAACAGGATCAAACTGGAAATAAGGGCTTTATTGTCACGGCCTTCAAATTAATAAATAATGATCAAAACTTTTGTAAGTCCAACTGTAAGCGATGATATTTTTACTAACCAATTCAGTTTGTCTGTAGTATTAAGTCTAATGGCATGCAATGGTATTGTTAATTACTACTTCAGTTGGTTTGTAGAAAAAGTGCACGCAATGGTATGCCTTGTTACTACTTCAGTTGATCTGTTTATTGTATGACATGCCCAGTCATATTATCCTGACACCTAGACAACCAGTCATGGAACTACTTATATTTGCATGAGCATTTACAAGAGAGCTATACCACTACCATTTACTGACTATGTCTCGGCCCGGGATCAAACCTGGGGCCTCCACTACTTGGAGCCGACGCTCGACCAATTGCCCTACCAGGTCAGTTAGTCTGTAGTATTGAGTCTAATTGCAAGAAATGGTATTGTTACTTACCACTTCAGTTGGTCTGTAGTATTTTGGATTAACTCTCACAAGGATGTCATCTGTGGCTTTGTTCTTTCCTACTTCATTTACTCCTTCACCTTCCCATCTTTAAAGAAAAAAACATGAAGGAAATATATGAAATGGCTGAAATGCAAGAAATCCTGAAAGTTCTTCTTGAAGTCTAAGATCATATTACTTCTAAATGCAAGGAAAATTAATATAAAACAACAGCTATCAATACACAGCGTGATCCATGTTTTCTTTCAGTCCTAGATACTATAAGGAAAATTCTATGTTTAGTAGTTACATAACTCTGTCAAAACCAGGTAAATCAATTTCATGGTTACCTACCCTTTTGAAATGAGTTCCTCATTAGATAGTTAACAAGCATTTCAAGTCTGAATTGAATGTTGGAGAACAATAATGTCAATTTTTTGGTCTTAAAAAAGAGGAGCTTAAAAGAAACATAACCAAAACAGCTATGTGATTTTTTTAATTCAATTTCTAGCTAAATTATTTAATCTTTAATGAAGATTAACTTATATTAAATGATTTCCTTTTACAATTTTAATTTAGAGCTAAACCATAACTTTCTGCACTTTCAGTTATATTTCCACCCAAGAGCCATCTAAGGTCAAAATGTCAAAACTCTTCATTCAGTTGGTAAAGTTGTCCAGATTGTAAAATTAAAAAAAAAGAAAACCAGTGAGAAATCCTGTACCAACACACAATTTAGATCTAGTAAAAGCAAGAAAATTAAACTTATAACAGCCATTGATCCCCAAAATATTGTCAAAAACCTATAACCTAGGTACCTATTCCAATTTCATATCACCACAGCTCAAATGACTGCCAGCATCATTATTCTAACAATACAATTTTTTTTTTTTTTTAAACTGGGTTTCTTAAATATGATAGCTGAGAATGCTAACTACTTGACCTTCCAGGCAGATACAGTTTACTTCATAACATTCATAAATATTATTATACAGCTTTGTTCAATCGCAAGACCTTGGCTTTTTGGGTTGAAACAACTGTCCAAGAAGTTATTTATTGAAATTACATTGCTAGTTATGGAGGAAGACTTCAATTGTAAAAATATATATACAAAAACCAAAACTACATGTGGACTGGAATTAAGGAAGCTGAGAAAACACATCCACCATACAATGCTACCGAACCTCATGCTCCACTTATGGTGATAAAATCCATCTTTTCAATCTTCTATAAACTAGGCACATTGATTTTTGGGGGGGGCAAACTTTTTTAAAGAGACAGATTTGTTATAAATTATAGATTTAGCGTGAAGATATTTTGCACCTGTACTATTCTTTGTTGCTGAAGACTCAATAAAGCTATACTTACACTATATCTATGTTCACTTTTTTGAAGGCTGCCTCTACAAATTCTCTCACACTGTGAGCTTCATGCATGGAAATTACGAAGTCTTCTGGTTCATCTTGTTGCAGCATCAACCACATAGCCTGGAAATAAATAAACATTTCACTTCTTACAGCGAGAGATATTTCCGCCAACTTCTACGTTTATTGTTTATTGGGTTTATCATCCCACAAAACGTATTTCAGTTATCTGGAGACCGTGTCCACTTGAAGCATATGTAGTGCGGCCTCCACTGCCGGAACACCTGGCATGATATCACACCCAGTCACATTATCTTGCTGCTGGGCTAACCAGTTGTGGAACTAACCTTATATTTGCTTGAGAGTTAGCAAGGGAGCTATACCAATACCATTTTTAATGACTCTGATATGTCACGACCCGGGATTGAACCCGGGGCCTCCTGCACCTGGAGACAACGCTCTACCCATTGCGCTACCAGGTCCAGTCTACAACTATGTCTTTTGTTTCCTTTAGTTTTATACATCAACAATAAAGTCTAGGCTATTCTAACAGTTTATTTTTTCTGTACACAAAATATACTAATTCGTTACAGAGCAAGTATGATATATTAACAATTTTTTGCTGTTTTAAACTTATTTGCTCTCAGCATATACGTTCCCATACAGGGTTAAAATGTTTTGTATGCTGAGAAGGTTTTGTTTTAATGGTGTATCTAGGTCTATATATAATCAACATTCATGGAAATAATTATTTGTTAGTCATTCCTACACTTGTATGTTGATACAAAGTATATTGTGGGGAGGGCTTTATGGTCACAAGAACAGGTGCAGAAAATTAAAATAATGATCATGTTTGGTCGTATTTACTGACTTAAAATTTCTGAATGCTTTTATGAACAACAACTAAAAAAAGTCCAATTATTGTCATTTAAACCTGATATGATAGTTAAGAATGAGTGATCTAGTGGATGAAACAAAACCTGCTGCCTTGTTCAACAACAAAAAAGTATTGAAGGGAAGAAACTCTTTCAGGTTTTGCTGTTTTTATTTTGATTGTTCACAATTCCCTATTTTCGAAATGAAAGAAATGTTTTAGTTATCTCTCTTGTAGAAAGATATTTTCATACACTTTATATAAGTTATATAACAAATTTTATTTTTTATTTCAGAAAATTCTGATCTCAATCAAGAAAATTCCGTTTTATGTGCATGCTTCTGTCTTAAGTGATTTTCAAAAGTTTTCAAAAGTGGAAAAATGTTAAGTTTTCTGAAGAAACTATATACCAAATACCTACCGATAAGGGAGGTAAGAATGTAGTTTTTTAATAGTTAAAGTAAAGTCCCTACAGTACATACAAAGAGAGACCAAGACTAATTAAAGAGATCTGTTATTTGTTTCAAACTATAATAAAAAGTATTATAAGAATAGAAATGAAGTAGAAAAAACATATTCAAGATAATGTTTCCTTTGGAATAAGACACAAAGACATTATTTGTTCCTTCCTTTATGCCAGTGAACATTAACTTTGTTCTTACTGTACTCTAAGGGGGACAACTCTTATAAATGGTAATTTATTTCAAGTATGAATTGCATCCCCTTAGTTTCTTAACTGTTGATTTTGTTTTTCACAGAAACCTTTCAATACAAATCCTATACCAGATACAGTGCATCACCAATAACTGTGTCATTACTATAAAATATTCCATATCATGTATAAGAACTGGTTGATGGGTTGTTGGGCACAAATGTTACCAGAAGTAAAATAAAAACAATTTTGTTGTATTGTCGTAGCAATTGTCCTTTCCTGGAATATTGTTGAATTATTTAGTAATGTCAAATAAAACTGAAGATATGTAGTTCAAGACATTTGTATAGTTTGCTGGTATTTATTTATTTTTTAAAAGTTTTTAAGATAAAATACACAACTTTTTAACTTTTGTTTTGTGTTATTGATAAGCATTTACAGTAAGGAATGTAGAATTATAAATAAATATAAACAAACAAGTCTTAAATTGTTCTATTTTAATGTTCAGTAACAGACTTAACCACTTTTATCTTCATATGTTACTTATTTTTATTGGCCATCTTTAATAGAAAATTTCCTTTTTCCCTGACATGCATATAAACGACTAATACAGTCTTCGACAAAACCTGCTGGACCGTGGCCCAGGTCCACCAAATTTTCTATCAGTCCATTAAATTTTATAAGTTAAATGGACCGATGGTCCACCAGAATTTTCGGCCATATCATTTTCAAAATTCTGAATTATTATAAAAACATATATACTAAACTAAGCAAAACAGGGCTTTATATCCTTTTACTGAACCCAACCACTCATAACACCTCGGTTAGCTAACCAACTTTAGGTCAAATTACAAAAACCAGAGTGGTCCGGTAAAATTTGGTCTAATCCAGTAGGTATTGCCAGCTTGGTGGACCGAAGGTCCAGCGTTTTTAAATTTCTTTTGTGAAGACTGCTAATATGTAAGAGTAAGTTTCGACAGAAATAAAACCAAAGCAATAAAATGTTGTCTAAATCTTTTTTTTCTTTGAGAAAAAAACATGTGACAGTTTAACCAGAATGACTCATTTTATTTTCCATCAGAGTTTCTACTTTTCTTTTCCTCTTGCTATTACGATGAGATATTTATTTCTTTAACAATAACAAGAGCTTTTTTCTTAGAAACAGCAGTGACATATTTCTTAAGAAGAAATCCCAGGTGGAATGATCAAACTTGATAATAACAGGCTGTCAGTTCACTAAAAAGACCTAGTTTTACTCCAATTTAATCAATGAAGTACATCAGGATAGTTTGTTTTGTTTTTGTTTTTCAAATACATTGCTTTGACCATTTATCATAATTATAGCAATGTCCAGCTTTATGATGGAGGAAGACCACAGACACATGTCTGGGTAGAACCACCGGCACACAGCAAGTCAGCTAGAAGACCTCACATTAAGTTCTTCTCCCTGGACTCGACACGACTAAGCAGTCAGAGGAGTTACAAATCAGCGACACTACCACCATCCCACGAGTGCCCACACATCAGGATTGCTTTATTTTTTACGTTGATATCCATGTCTAAGTTAAAAATGTTTAAATCATGTCATCTTGCTTGCTCTTGATATCGGTATGAAATCGTGTTAACTTATATCCAGTTACAGTGTTAACTTGTACACTGCTTTGTATAATCACCAATCTTTAACATTCATTTAGTATAAAATGTGTTCATAATGCTAATTAAAAGTAAAAGGCTTACATTTTCTAATGACTATTTGATCACAGTTTTTAACACATTTCACTCAAAGTAATCAAAATATACATGTTAATCTATTTTTTTTAAAAGAACATTAATTTATGACTAAACAAAAAACAGTCTCATGTTTTATATCATGACATAATTATTTGTATACAATGCATGTAACATTTTTTGACTACCTTCATAAAATTACATGATTTAAAAAAAATCAACAGCATTTTTACAGGTGTAACCTGCATTTGACAGCCTTTTCAAAGACGAAGAGCATTTAAACTAAAAAGTACATATATTTTCAAGCTTCTTTTTCAAAGCCATGATCTGCAACAAAAACAATTAACTCCAAGTGAAATTGTTGTGTTTCTAATCAGACCATTGTTTCCAAAAGTTCCTGTTCTTACCAATTCTATCAGCTCTGATACAAACAACCCTATTATGTGCATTGAGAATACCAGTTGAACATCATGTATATGTCTTAATTATGAATGTCTTTTTTCCCAGTAATGATTTTTGTCACAGGATTGTCAATTTTTGTCGAATAATTTCTGAGGTTGTCAATTTTCAAAAATAAATTCATCAATTCTGATTGAGATATGGTTTGAGTCCTTTAATGTCTGTTATTGCAAGAACCTTGCACATTTTCAGGACATGTCCATTACAAAGTCCATGAACATGCGAGAAGACAATGAATGACGCCAGTTTGAAATTGTTTGGGTTTCTTTAGAAGAAAGTGTGTTAGTGATGATGCAGTGAATAGATGTTGTATTCAGGTGTAATAACCTGGTATTACCGGCTGAGGATGGGTTAAACAGAGGACTGACAATTGATTCAATTATTTTTTTAAATTTACCTCAACATAGTCCTTAGCATGTCCCCAATCTCTTTTAGAGTCCAGATTTCCTAGCTCAACATATTTCTGCTGTCCAAGAGTGATTTTTGCAACAGCTCTTGTGATCTTCCTTGTTACAAAGGTCTCACCTGAAAAAAAACACACACAGTGTGTAATGAATGTTTTAAAATTTTGTTTAAAAAAATCATTTTTTTTAGAATAAAATGGATTGTGTAATCTTTATTGGATCTAGTAAAGCTTTATCTAAAGGCCTTTTAGGGAACTCTTGTATGTTTTGTATATACATTATAATAACAGGACACTGTCCAGCTCTCAGTAAAAGACTTTAAAAATCTGAGTCTAGCAAACTTGACCTATTCAGCCACTGGCACCTCTAATTTATTGCAAATTTTGTTAATTATATATACTAAATATGTAACTCTAAGTAAAAATTTGTCTCAACAAAATAGTTTTATATATAAAATAGATCTTTGTTGTTTACATATAAATATTGATAAAGCTTTCAGTCAATCGTTTAGGTTGTGCCTTAGTTCATACTAACCAAATGAGCACTATATTGCATCATATACTTAGTCCGAACAGAGAAAAACATAACTGAAATAAAAAATATTAAAACACTAAGTAAATGACTGAGAAAACACCCTTTTAAACAAATTTTTCAATTAGCTAAAGTCCAAGGGAGGCAACTACTATCTACTGTTATCTCTTTGTTGGTGGGAGTAATGTCCCTTCTATACCAGCACACCTGTTAGTGTTTGGTATCCTGAAACATCTTGTCTGACTGTTCATAAAAGTGTTATTTTTACAAGAAAGTTAAAAACAAACTGACCTCTGCGTGGACTCTCATGGTTGAACAAGATGCCGTTGCAGGCATACATGTTGTAAGCTTCTCTGTAATTGATCACAATCCAGTAGGCATACACCTTCGCCACACCTGTTACAGAAAACCAATACAGTGTCTAGCACAACTACATGTGGTGGCTTTTCTCTTTTTTGCAGTGTGGAATGTCTAGTATCAGTGCATTTGTCACTTCTGCATTTATCTAGTAAAACTATGTCTAGTTATTTTTTTACTTATATTAATATACCTGGTATGCTGTTTGTTATATGGCATCAACAGAATTATGGTCATATTGGCGATGTCCAGCTAATTATTGGTGGAGACAGACCCTAGACTTATGTCTGGGTAGAACCACAGGTGCACTGCAGGTTAGATGGGTTTAGCCACATAAAAGTTCAACTGGGATTCAAACCCATGTTGTAATACCCATAGGTCCTTGTCTTTTTTTGTATACTGTGTTTGCCAAACATAACAAAGAAAGGGGAGAAATCTTTCACAATGCTCTCATCTGAAGTCACCCAGCCACTTTGAGTCCCCAGGTTCTATGCAAATCCTTTTAGTTTTTCAAAATACACTTCCTTGCAACAATTCTAATCTACAAGAATTAGCAACACCCAATTTCACACCCCTCTAAGGTTATTTTTTCAACAGCTCACCAGAAGAATTGTTAATAAAAAGTTAATTTCCGATTTGTATTGGCAAACTTCTTTAGGCTGGACAGGGAGAGTATATATTTCACAGTTGTCTTTTTTTTCAATCTATGAACTCAATTGCCAACTCACAATGTCTGTTGGCAAACTCATTTTTATGCACAAAGAAAAAAGAACAATTATTCTTATCATAGAACTGTTATTACATATAATAAGTCTCATTTGAATAGCTGATTTAATTAGCTTCAACATCAATTAGACTTTCAAGCCTTCTTTTTAAATATGATTATTACAACTACAAGAACCTGCCAATATAACTAGTTAATTAGATCGGATAAGATAAGATAGTGTAATGTATTGTATATGTTTTGTATTGCTTAATGTGCTACTTTCACTAAATAAAGCTATTATTATCATTATGTATCCAACCTACCATAGGGGGACCTGGGGTAAAACTGGGTTGTCTCTGTTTGTGGTATTTCGTGCACCTTGCCATACATCTCGCTAGTGGATGCTTGGTAGAAGCGTACCTGGTCTGTCAGGCCACATGTTCGGATGGCATCTAGTAATCTCAATGTGCCCAGGGCGTCAACGTTGGCAGTGTACTCAGCCAGTTCAAATGATACCTGGAACAAGATGATTATGGGTTAAATATTTCAAAAAATGAAAACAAGATGCTAAAAAAAACAGGACAACTTTATGGCATGTTGTGTTTTAATAATTAATATAGTTTACACTTTGGTTAAATCAAACTGTACATTTGACTGGATGATATGGAATAAATAAATATAATATATATTATACATTATATAATAATAAATGTGGCAGGATAGGAAACTTTAATTAGGGAACTGACAATAAACCAATCTTGTTTATTTCTTGTGGCAGACACAAGATTTGCTAGGAACTGTCAAACTATCAGATAGCCCCAAATACACAAATAACCAACAAATCCCATTCTTTGTTGTTGAATACACGCAGATGCAGCTTTCTAAAGTAGAGGTAAGAGTCTGATGTATAGTATACTTTTATGTCAATGCATATTCAGCCGACTTCACAGTTTTACCCCATGGTCATTATGTATATTCGTACATCCAATATCTGCAGCCGAACCAATGGCGCAAGGGCGTCATGTGCATGGCCGAATAACCCTCACAGGTACCCAATTATACACCTAGGTAAGGTGGAACAATCTGAGGCAAATTTCTCGCTCAAGGAAATTAGCGGCGACCCAGCCAAGGTTCAAAGCATAGACCCTGTGACCTGGAGTCCCACGTCATACCAATGGACGATCACAATCCTTTTAAACACTTGCTGCGACATGAAAGGTGGAAGTTGGTGTTAGCCACATGACTGCTGTTAGATCAAGGGTCCAATCTTTGTGTGTTTAGGTTTTTAATTAATTGTTAATGCAAAAAAATTTACATCCATTATACTGCCATCTTTAGCAAAATATAAAATATATTGCCTGACTTTTATTTCAAGTAAATCTTGTACAGGATATAAAGGTTTTTGTATTTCACACAATGCTGTTGAAACTAACTTCTTCCGTTCAATCTCTCTTTTATCCTATCCATATTAAACCTGGGTTGTAGTTTGTAGTGTGTTGTAACGCAACTTGACTGGTGCTTTAGTACTCCAAATGTAAATCAACTAGGAATTAAATCTGGATATTTCTAAAGTGATTGTACAACAAATAATTATGATATGAAAAAAGGTCACAACACTGATGATACCAACCAGAGGGTAACTAAACTGTAACTTTACCCGTACTTTGATTCCTACACTTATAAACTAAACTATATAAGGTAATTGTCAATCCTTCCAAAGTTGACTGATCATGAATGAAAAATACATGGATATATGCACACATAAAAGAATGTATGTTTGAACCTCTTTACCCTACCTGACCATTATTTGAATGGCTTGTGCATAAAAAATGTCATGAAACAGTTTGCAACCAATGTTAATAATGAATAGGCCTATTTCAACTTGTTTCAGCATGTACCAATTTTTTTCAGCAGGAATTACTGCAGTTTTGGCACATTATTTTATAATGTTTACATATCACATTAGGTTTATGTGGAAGACAATGCATCTATAATCATAATTATTATTTACCTTGACATGGCTCTGTGCTCCTAGATTGTAGATCTCTGACGGGCGTACCAGGTTAATTATCTTTACCAGGCATGTGCTGTCAGTCAGGTCTCCATAGTGAAGGTGCATTGCTAGGCAACAGGAAGAATAAGTTGAAGCTTGTTGAAGTTATTTACCTAATTTATCATGCAGAAACCAAAATTACAGTTTAAAATGAAAGAAATCAAATTAATTAACAGGATGGTGATGTTTCTGTGTCCTTTTTCTCTTAATAAATACTCTTGTCTTTTCAAGTCATTATTGAATATGCAAACAGGCTTAGCAAACAATAAAGCAAGTGAGTTTATGAAATCCTTCCGACATGAAATTCTCATCCTGATTCACAGCCATACAGTGAGTGATTATTTCAGGCTCTGGCCAAAAAATCACTAAAAGTAACATTAAGTAGGTTTTTTTTGTTTTATTCTTAAAATTATTCTAATAAATGTTGTGGGGGCATGTCTTGTATTTTTTACTGCATTTTTTTTATCTTGCTTGAATGTGATCTGTAAAAGTTCTAAAGATCTAAGTCCAATTAACTAATAAATCCTTCAACATTAAACTCTCATTAAATCAGTTTTCGTCAACATGATTATGAAATCATGATTCTTTGTTTTCTTACTTTTTTACAGAAATTTGAATATTTTTTTTATATATATCTTTAACCCCTTTATTCATAGTACATAAACAGAAATTTAAAATTTTACATATATTTGTTATTCTTTGAAAACAATTTGAATACATGTACATCAAGCAGATAGTTAAAGATCTTAGGCTAACCTAACCTAGTCTACAAATTAACCCTTAGTTGTCCGGGTTTTCCAGAGATGAGAGTGATAACTGTGATTTGCTTTGCAAAGGTGTAAAAAAGGCATATCTATGAAGGAAAGGGTTATACGCATAAAAAGGCATATCTACGAATGAAAGGGTTAGAGGCGTAAAATGGCATATCTATGAAGAAAAGGGTTATACGCATAAAAAGGCATATCTACGAATGAAAGGGTTAGAGGCGTAAAAAGGCATATTTTTGAAGGAAAGGGTTAATAGTAATTATACTTACAACCCCCTGTATGGGCTTCTTGGTTGGCATATAGATGCTCAATGCGGCCGGTGTTGAAGGAACTGGATCTACGAATGATGCCATGCACCTACACAAAAGTATATATTTAGTATGCATATAAAACAGCTCATTAGACATGGCTGTAGTCCTCATTTACGCATATCTGTTACTGGTTACTGGTAAATATAGTGATAGCAAAATGCATACCTTGGGTTTGAGGTTGCTATGGAAATACTTGAAAAAAATAAAAGAATGATAAAAACGTTTACTGTACCTGTATGGATATATATTTTCTGTCCTTGCAAGACACAATACCAGCGTAGTGGTTCAAGTAGGTATATATATGACAGCAGGGATACAAGTATTATTTGTAAAAATGTTATGTTTCTGTAATTTGACCTTGAAACTTTATGCTACCACAACTATGAGAGCCCAAGCACTCGTCTCATGTAGAACTACCACTGTTGTAATGTTTCCCCAGTTGCTTTGATATCAATATTCTTCTTAGTTTTTGGGTCTTACAACATATCGACACTTAACAGGTCATACGGCGCCCAATTCTTGTTTGTTTTCAGGGTTTATCACCCTAACAATTTTAAAGTTATCCTGAAACAATGATCACTTAAAGCAGACATCATTCTTATTTCACAGTGTATAGAATGCCATGAACACCACACCCAATCACATTATCGTGACATTGGTCAGACCAATGAAGGAACTACCCTTATATCTGAGTGTTAGCAAGGGAGCTACACAACTTCACTTTTATTGACTTTGGTACATCTAGGTCAGGATTTAGATTTGGTGCCTCCCGTACCTGGATCTAAGGCTTTACTGATTGCACTACCAGGTCAAGTGATATCTGTATAAATGATGATGTCACCAGCATAATTAAAAGTCTAATGACCAGCTACATCAGTGGTAGAGGATGATGAACATCCTGGTAGAACCCCGGTACAATGCAGGTCTGCTGGAAGATCTGATACAAATGGTTTTGTCCTGAGCAAGACACAAATTCACACAGCAAATCAACTGAACGGTTTTACAGCAGGGCACATCTAGTGGTTATTGTTCTTCACTATCACACTTCTGCCATCTGGGTCCCATACCCTCATTAGTGTGTTAACAAAGGATTATTGACTGCTCTTAAACAGGTGGTCGTACTAAAGCTGACACAACTTTCCTAGTTACATGTAACTAAAGGCACAAGGACCTAAGTTGATTTGATCAAATATGAACATACGACGAAATACAGCAACATTGATGATAAAACTGAATTTAATATTATTTTCAAAATATGTTATGTTTTTTGCAAATCCAAAGTGTATTATCCCACCCAGCACTAAGTGCTTAATGTCGATGCGATGAATTACATGTACTTATACAAATGCTTATACCTTTATGATACAAAGCAGTTTCTTGTTAATGTAATCTTTAGCCAATGACCTTGTAATTATTTTTATTTGATAGTCATCAATTCATTTTTACACTTGTGACATTATTATTTCTTAAAGTTTGACTTGTTATAAGAGAATGTTTGCAGGCCAAAATAAATAACTTGTCACTTTTTTCTTTGTAAATTGAAAAAATTGAATCTTACCTCATATCCTTTATTAATAAGAAACTCTGCCAAATAGGACCCATCCTGAAAGATACAGACAACAAAAGTTTCAGATATTTGCTTTGAATTATGAAACCAGAAAAAACACACTGACTTGACAAATATTGGCACTAATAAAATTTGCAATTACTTTTACTTTGTCATTGTGTTATTATACAGTAATTGAGTCAAACTCTTCTGCATTTCTAAGCAGTCCAACATTTTAACTATCAGAAATTACAGTATGACCTTTATCTAAGCTAACAAGTGGAGATTGGGTCGAGCTGTGTGCAGTCAACCAGTGTACCAGACTGCAAAACAGAATGCATGTTTGTGATTAAACATAAACATTATTTGTGTTGCATAATTTTGCATGCAGACAGACTCCAGCTCCAATGTTCACTAATCTTGAACAAAAGAGGGTTGGTTTTTGCCTGTTGGGGGTGGGGTGGGGGGGATGGGGGGGAGGCTAAAAGAAATTAGCTTAGGCATAGTTTTTCTGTTTTCTTTTAATTGTCATCTTGTGGCTTTTCTTATTGCTGGTCTATGGGAAAATATACTTGGCACTTTAAACTATTTTTTCCTTGACTTGGCGGTGGGGGGGAAGGGGGGGTGTCTTCAAAATGACATAATTGGGAAGATAATTTGAATTTTGCTTGGAACATAAGGCTGAATGACAAGGTTTCCATTTTTCCATTTAGTCAGCCATGCTGATCTGAGCTTTTTATCCTCGGGAATCTTGTAAAAATTGCATGTGGCACCTCGAGATCTCTCATGGTTACAACCTTCAGCACAGCAGAAATTGTTCTGTCCCATAGCAAAATAAATTTATCTAAGCGAGTATGACTCATTTAAAACAGATAAATATAAGTTCTGATTATTTGATGTATCATTTTAATTCACTATGTCCCTCTTTTTGTGTGTGAAGAAGAAATGAAAGTAAGTCAGCTGTTCTATGTTTACAAGCGAGAGCATAAAAGGAACCCCGCTGACCTCAAATCTCGCGATGGCTCGAGATTTCGTAATCGAGAATACACATCAATATACACCAAACAATGATTTGTCAAACAATGCGGGTGTCAGTCATCTTAATAGATAAGACATTAGACTCCAGATCTGATGGTTCTGGGTTCCAACCCAGAAAACCACATGATGTTAGTCTTTGAGCAAGACTTACTACTGAACATTGCTCTAAGTACTTAATACCCGAGTAATGGTTCTACCCTGGAAGTGGGCAGTAGATAGGGATTTATATAAGTTGAGAGGCCTTGTCTCACAATCGACAATAAATAATTAAGTTTAAACTAAGCTAACAGCTTACATTGCAGTTAAGTTGTTAAATTAAAATCTGTTTTTGCTCTCATAAATAATAGGCAGGTGCTATTGAACAGGATGGGCTATTGCTTAAATAAACACAACTTAAGTTTTACATATGACAGTATATCTGTGAGGTTTTTTCAACGTCAAATTAAATAGAACGAAAGTGGTCGAATCATTGAAGCGCTTACCTGTCCTGTAATGCCGGTCAAAAGAGCCACCTTTTTCTTACTGGGAGTCGCCATTGCTGTGTCTGTGTTGTTGCTTGCTGTCAGATTGGGAACCAAATCTCTTTCGACGTGGCTTATCGATCGATTTCGTCAGTCATCGACAAATCACGGATTTTGCCGATTGTACGGACCTGCAATTCAAGACAAATGTCGTCGTTAATTTCCGTTTCAGGCTCTCCGACAAAAGCTGAACGTTCCTAATGACAGGGCTTTTCCAAACTGGTTCCCTGCTATATCACTGTTTGATTGGCCGAATATCAGTAAGTTAAGCCAATCGAATGGATTATAGATTTCCCCCAGGTAAACACGATTCTTGTGTATTGGATTTTGAAAGTTTCTGCAAGTCTCTTTGAGGCATGGAAGCGAGATCAATCAGTTTTAGTTGAATGACTTTCACGGCCTGCAGCAATGACGGATGGTGTGAAAAACTTTCTGCTTCGTCTCGGTTTAGAGACATACTTTGACATGTTTATTGCCAAAGGATTTACCCTGGATGATGACATTCCCTTCATAAATGAAGAAGATTTGAATGCCATGTATATTTTCGATCAAGCACACCGATCTCAACTTTTACAAGCAGGTATGTGAAGTATTCCCCTGTCTCATGGCTTATAAATTACATGCATTAATAGTTACTGATTGATGTATATATCATGCAAAATATCAGAACTTTATAGATTGTATTTGGTATTAAAAGTGGCTTGGACAGGTTTGGACAGTTTGGACCAAAAATATTTTCTTTAAATATCATACTAAATGACAGTTAACCTAACAGATCTTGCAAAATGCTGTTTATTGATGTCCTACACCTGTCTGATAAGTGAACTCTAATGCCACATCGTCATTACAAACACGCATATCATATAAGAGCCACGCTGCAAAGTTAGCTATTTTTAAACCACGAAAACCATGTGACCATTATGTTTTAACTCATCCGTTGAGACATCAATGTCTATTTTTAGTAGAATCCCAATCATTCTTATTTACAGATATTGTTACATATATAAGTTATAGGCAAACTGTCGATCCACTGCATGTAACAGTTATTTATCTTTGTTTTCAGGAATTAAGCATAAATTCTGCATAAAGTCATACTTCAGTCCGTGTAAAGACGATTTTAAATGCTTCCTATATAGTTTGGCAATTAAAACTGCAAAAAAAAATCACTATTTCTTAATCTTTAAAAAAAGCACAATAGTGATATCGACTGAAAATAGATATTGATATAATAGCTGACTACCCAGATGATGATGTAACATGAATGTGGAAGAAATTGTCACATGTTTTTTGTTAATTTAAAAATGGATATCTCTGCAGTGTGGCTCGGATAGGAAATACCTGTTTGCAATGACAAGTGTGGTTTTTATGCTTCACTGTTCACACTGATCTAATGCATCAATGAACAGCAGTGGTATCTGAAAGCCTGAACCACAGATTTGTTTTGTTTCAAATTACCAAATAAGTAATTGTTATTTGAAAGGTCTTACAAAATGCTGTTAATTGATGCTGTACATTTGTGTGACCAGTGAAGCATAACTCCTCACTCATCATTGCAAATATTTATTTCTCATCTAGCCACACCGCAGCAATAGCGATTTTAAACGAAGAAAACCAAGTGACCAATTACTTTTGAAATCATGTTATATCGTCATCAGAGTAGTCTGCTTGATATCATTTTCTTCTTATTAGCAGAGGTCTTTATCATGCTCATTTATAGATTTGGAAATTATGATAAATAAGTGATTTGTCATAGTTTGTACTGTCTAACAATATAGATAGTTTCCATGTAATGTCATAGGCACTGATAAGACAGTTTAAGGCAGCCATCTTTGTGGGAAGAAGCTAATGCAGGCCGAAATCGGGAGATATGTGCTGTATTAAACTCACCACTGTGTTTTTATTTTTCAGTCTTTTTTACTGAATTTTATATCAAATTTAACAGCTTTTATGAAGTATTTTAAATATCGAAACTTAATTTTGATAGTTTAAAAGGTCAAAGAAATACAACCGAAAATGATACACTGTTCATTTTGTTTTAAGTTTGAGCCAATAGTTTTATTTATTTATTTGTATTAATTCTGTGTGCATATATCAATTGTAAAAATATTGTATTCTAAAAATATGAATTTGAAGAGCTTTCCAATGATGTATAGCTTTTAATTTTCGGACCACAAATGAAGAAATTACAAGAAAATAAAATTTACCCTTCTATACAATTCATATGAAAATCCCTTGAAGTTACCATCAAAGATGGCTGCCAAGATATGGGATTTTCACTGATATGGAAACTCAGGTAGTGTTCAGAATCATAATTACTTAGACAAAAATATGAGTTTATGCAGAAATTATGCCTTATTTCCCCAAAATAGTGGGAAAACATTGTTACATACATTTAATAAAAGGTAAAATGTTGGATACCAACTTTAAAGTGACCCAAAGCATAGGTAAATCATTTGCCCAGGGCGGAGATCAAATCCAAGACCTCATGTTCAGATATGCTCTACCTCCTGCCAGAACTGAGCTACCTGGGTAGAGAGCTCTGAAGGAGGTCATTTTCACTACAGCATGCAAGAACATGATGATGAAAAATTCAGCTCTTTGCATAACAAAATGGATAAAGTTTTAAATTATCATGTTTTAAAGTTTTAATTATATTAATTTTTTAATTGAAAACAAATTTTACTTTGTTTTACTTTAGTTTGTTTATTTTACAAGGTACTGAAATTGATTTATTTAATAGTGTAATTTCTCATAGCAGTGGACTATGTGCTGGCTTATGCTAAAAAAACAACTACCACCTGATGATAATTAGCAAACTAGTGGAAAGGGTGGTTGTGGGCATCACTTAAAATGCTGCAATACAGGGAATATAAATCAGACATGCAAAAAACCCACAAAAAACAGCCCCACAATTACACATACTAGTTTCAAGGAATTCTTACATGCACAAGCAAATGCTGTATTCACAGAGTTTTGCACATGTATTGCAACACTATGATAATTAGGAAAATAACAGCAGCATGTCTTTCCTGGTTGGTTTGATTTTGGCTGGTTGGTTAATATATTATCAAATTAACAACTGTCTTATTTTATTTAGATTTTTTTAAAATAATTACTTTAAGTCTTCTTTTATTATCAGAACTACAAGTCCCTGCTAAATGACTAATTCCGATATAAATCCAACCTACCATAGGGGGACCTTGGGTAGAACTGGATTATCTCTGAGATACTTCCTGGACCTTGCCATACATCTCACTAGTGGCTGCCTAGTAGAAGCGTACCTGGTCTGTCAGCCCACATGTTCGGATGGTTCTAGCAACAGCCCGGTCGAATGATACCTGGGACAAGATGATTGTGGGTTAAAATGTTGAAAAAATGAATACTAGTTGCTGAAAAAAAACATTAATGATGTGTAGTGTTTTAAAAGATTAATATTGTTTTTACTGTGCTTAAATCATATGTGTACTTTTGACTGGATGATATGGAAAAGATAAATATACTCTATATATTATATAGTATATAATAATAAATAAATGGAGCATTACACAAAGACCTACACACACAAAGATAGGAAATATTTCAATAAGCCCTTAGCTTGCTACATTTTGTTAAAAACCAATGCTAAATTCTCAGAGCTTTTTGCTATAAAATTACACATGTTACATGTCAGGGTTGATATAATTATTAACAGGGACTGAGCAGCAAATAGTACAGATCCTGATCAGATGGCTCCTAAGAGGTTGGTTGATCTGGATCTACACTATTTGCATAATCCTTATAAATAGACAAAACATCAGGCTAAGAGTTCAGGCCCCATTACACAAAGTACTTATATTATATTTGTTATATGTCAGGGTTGATATACTTATAAAAAGAGACAAGGCTGCAAATAGTGTAGATGCTGATCAGACAGCTCCTTTGCTAACGCTCAAGCAAATATAAGTGTAGTTCCATGACTGGTTGGCCTGGTGTCAGGATAATGTGACTGAGTGTGGTATCATGCAAGGTGTTCACAGCATGCTATACACAGTGAAAGCAGCACTATATCTGCTTCAGGTGGACACCGTCTCCAGATAACTGAAACACTGTTGGTGGAATGACAAACCCAATAAACAGACAAAACCAAAACTTGTTGTTTTATCACATTCAGCCATTAGCTTGTCATTCCTTTTTTTTTTAAAAAGTAAAAAATATTTATTTGCAAGATTGATTTTTATAAAAATTCTTATTTCATACTTTTAAACTGATTTGATTCACATGAAACTGAATCCACCAAAGCGTTCTGCAGT
Source organism: Sinonovacula constricta (assembly GCA_007844125.1). Lineage (NCBI taxonomy): Eukaryota > Metazoa > Mollusca > Bivalvia > Cardiida > Solecurtidae > Sinonovacula > Sinonovacula constricta. Next base: position 21,574,549 of record CM017565.1, read on the forward strand.
CAGTATCAGTGTATCTGACTATTGGCTCTATGGCCACTGAGCATCAGGCAATTATTATTTTATGGTTCTATCAAATTGCCCATTATTCCATGCTTGTTGAGTTTATCTGGCAGCTAAAATCAATTGTTCAATATACCTGTGATATTGATGGCTGTTATGTGGCAATTATAGATGGACAAACCATCCTGCCTGCTCAGTGTTATTGTATGGGCCTTTTGTGTCTCCATTAAGTCCAGGGAATAGCTTCACAATAGAGGTCAACATGTCACTATGTTTTTTTTTCTGCAATAATAATTCAGTTACACAATTCCTGTAGCTGTCATCAATATTTCAATAGGATATGCTGCAGCTCTGTGCTTTTTATGTATCAATACTCATACCAACTCCAATGAAACAATGTAATTGGTGCACAACTATTCAAACAAGAATTACATATGACATAGACGACTGATCAAAACAACAGAAATTGATGTAGCCCTTAGTCCCTATGTTTTAGGGTTTTCTCGTTTGTTAGCAAAAATAATTTTCTAATAGAAGAAGAATTGTCAAACAGTAATACTGTATAAAAGTCTACCTAAAATGTTGGGCCTGTTAATGTGCGATAGCAACAATGATAATTTCATTAGTATATATGTAAGATATACATACAGTAAATAAAACAGCCCGTATGTAGTGTAGTGATGAAACAGATTTGAATATGGCATAATGCTATTACCTGTAATATTAGCTTTTATATTGATTCATTAAATTGATCCTTTGATAAAATATATTGATAAAGTAAACTTGCAAAACAGAGAATCAAATACAGCCCTAGTAGCTAATATATATTCCGTGTCTTGCTCACCCATGCTTGGTCAAAACGAAAATCATTACCTAGAAAGTGCAAGCAGCCCAACAAAGTACAATGGAATCAATAGTAAATGAAAATCCAAGCATACATCACCATACCTTCAAGGGAAGCCTCATTAAATTGAGCATTTCTGCTGTTATTGGGTCCTTCTAATCAATACACATTTTAGCCAGATGGCATAAACAGTGGCTGAACTGTGTAAATCTTTATCCGTAAAGTGTTCCAGGTAAGATAATATATGCTTGTACTTTAAAAAAACAGTTTTACAAAATATGTCATCATTTGCCTCAAGTGCTGTTCAGTGGTAAGAGACATTTTCTAAAATTGCATATCAGTGTGTTTCCCTACTTTGTAATAAAATTTTAGAGCAACAGTTCACTAAAAATGTTAGCTTGTTTTTCTAAAAATTAAATCTGCACAGTGCAATGTTTGCAGTATATATATAAAAGTATTGTGCACAAGAACCATGACTCTAGCATTTCTTTTTTTTTAATTATCTCTGTTAGTTTTGTGTGTGGAAAAAAACTTGTCCAGTGTATAACATTAAGGCTTAGTCAATATTGCATGGTTTTACACCAAATTTTAAACAAAAGATACGTTATCATATGTAGAAACCTGTAGGATAGAGTCTCTAACATCTAGGAACTGCACAAAGGCCATCTCGTGTATGGATAATTGAACAACCTCATTACAAGTGTATGAAATAAGGGATCAAATCATTTATTTGGAGAATATCATCTTGTGGGCAATGTGTCCATTTTGTTCAACTTTTCACATAAAATGTTAACATAACTAGTGAATGTAGTAGGCCATTAGGCAATCCTTATGGATTCTGCAAGAAGTTAACTTTTTTCTTTACATTTCTATCTGAAAGCATGCCATAGTGTCAGATTACCGGCTAAATATAACAAGAAAAATGCAACAAAATGTATGAAATCAAGTCCAAGTCCAACAAGACATATTTTACGGTTGTTCAATGCTGTTTTGGTTTTTTTATGTTATAGAGCCAAACGTAAGTTCAAATATGCATTGATTTGAAATTGTTTGATTTTATTTGATCAACAACATTTTAAATAATTTGCTTTAAAGTCTGATTCAGACCATCGACTGATACCCACACACGACAATTCCGTTTTACTAAATTCATCGTCGGTGAAAATGTTGAGTAGAATCTGACTGTCACAAGTAAACTAGTTATTAGTCTCAAGCAGGTGACAAGTGCCATCATATGCCTGTTATTGACCCACAACTACCAAGTATTTAATGTACTATGATATGCTTAAGTAGTTTTCAATTCTAAATTATTAATTGGATCTTCAATGGATTGGCTAATTAATTCATTAGGAGTTCGTTAATTGAATTATTTGTGAAGCGAAATGATCCATTTGCTTGTTAGAGATATTGGAGACATGTAAACTGTAATTGATTGAAAAAGAACTGTTCATGCAGAAAGGATAGAAATTATTGGGAGCTGTGTTTTTCCTACTTAATGACTCATGATCTACATGTAGTGTGTATGGTCTAGTGTGTTAGTTAATTTGGAGTAGAGCTGTTACAATACACTCCCTCCATACTATGATGCATAGCCTCAGTTTGTGTCTTGATTCATTCTTTTATAATTTAATACAATTAGAAAAATGGCTTTGACTGTTTACTGTTTGGTGTGTAAGTTTGCTGACTGATAAAAAAGAAAAAAAATGATGTTTTTTAAGTAAATCACTGTTTTATTGAAACAGCAAATATCTTTATATTAGCAAAAAACCTTACAAACCATAGTAACAACACTGTAATTTATGAATAGTAAAAATAGAAATAAAACTATCAAAATAAGAAGATTCACATACAGTAAATATTTTGACTAGACAAAAATGTTAAATTTTGACTTGATTACTCTCATGAAAATGGTGCCAATTAGGGTAAATATTAAGCCGAATCAAATTTGGCCAACATCATCAATCATTACAGTGCAACTTATTGTAGCTGTGCATCACGGTAAACATTGTTCAATCATTCATATATTTGTACGGTGGAACCCTTTTACTTTTTATACCATTTTTTGGGGTTCTGCTTTAAGTTTCTTTTGCAACTTGCTTATCAGCGCTACAGCTAGCCTATGCAAGGTGCATCACATATTCCTCAATTTCCACCTAGCCTGATTTGCAGGTGGAAATTCTAATTCAACAAACTGTGTACTCTAATCGCCTGTCTATAAAGTGACAATGAGAGACATTAGTGAATAGTCTCCCCTGAATAATCCCTCGGTGCAAGTAGGTCCTTTCATTTGTTTTACTCAGTTTTTATGCTTGTGCTCTTTGGAGTGTATTGTTGACTTTTCTACCTTTCTTGTGATACCCAGGTAAACCATCATCAACAAACATGTCCATTTTCTTTTTTAAATAACATAACTTTAAATATTTAAATGGATTTTAAGCTTATATATATGAAAGAAATTTCACTATTTGGAATATGTACAAAGGAACATGCAATAAAGTTGAAGAATTCCAATTTAAAGGACCTACCTACTGTTTGGAATACCTTGGATATTCACTAACAAGGGAGACAATTTCGATTTCACCAATGTTCCCTATTAGCTCTGCCTTTCGTCACTTGGATACTACTGGAACACTTTGTTGATCATTCTGCTTAATAGTAAATGATAATTAGTCGTGCCTGTAATCATCAGAACATGTGACATCATTGTAAAACTGCTTTTTATTTATAACATAAGGACACCAGCAGTTCAGATGAAATATTCAGTAATGAACTTGGCAGTTTTATTGAAGAGTTTTGTGTAACATGGTATATGGAGTGATCAAACCTTACTAAGTAGTACTCTGATTTGCTGTAAATGTTGGTTCTATCTTTTGTGGATACACATTAGAATAAAACAATGTCATGCTCGTATAGGTGAAATCGTGTGATTTATTAAAGGAATATTGCAATACGACTGCATTGCTGATTTCTTGTTCACATATGAACAAGTATTCTTGAAAATGAGGACTTCAGGTTGAAAATCTAAATCATCACAACAGTTTCAAGCTTTGCTGTATCCCTATTTTATTTATGTTTGCATAGTTTAAGCTTGTACACAATCCAAATTTTGTTTTAAGGCTGAAATATCATAGTTTTTTCTCTTACTTGGTACTCAATATTTCTTCTCTGCCTCTGAGTTTATTGAAGTCAATAGTTTACTGTTATTTAATTATAAGAAGTTATTAAAAAAAGGCAAATTCTACATTGAATCTGACCGGCTGCAATATGTCAAGTGTTAGAGTGTCAGCTTGCAGATCGGAAAAATACCAAAAAATCCCATTCCATCCCACATTGAATCTTACTCTTTTTACTCAGATAATCTTACTTTTTCTTTTAAACATCTAGCACCCCAGTTTAAGCCATGCCGAGAGTTTGCGCTGTATGATTGGTTGCGGAGTAAAGGGCTGGATCACTATTTTGTCGGCTTTGTTCAGAGTGAGTTAACAGACCTGATGGAAATCAGCAGGCTGAACCTTCCAGATGAACAGCTCTATGACGAACTCGAGATAACTCTGCCAGGACATAAACGACGTCTGGAGAGGGCAGGTAACTCTAGTTGACAAGGGCTTAAAATGTGATTTTTTTCTTATTCTTTATAAATTTCTATTAAACAAGTTAAGCATAATTTAATTAGTACTGTCAAAAAACTTTAAATTGCTTGTCATGGTTGTTTAAAAATAATGCTTGTTGAATCTGTCTTAAAATATGAATTTTATTTCTTTAAATTTTACAGTTCAGCAACTATGTAAGAAACACAAGTCTCTTTTGCCGACTGTTGCCGAGAAACCAGGGGTTAGCAATCTTTCGAGACCTGAACTGACTTGTGACCAACTGACATCACAAATGTTATCCCCTCTAATGGAAATTCCTGTGACATACGGAAGATGGGGGAAGCCTGCATGTCTGCTGGATGCAAAATATGACTTCCTGTTACTAGATGCCACCATTGTTTCAACCGTTGACAGTCGAGATAGGGTCGATATAGGTAATTTTTAGAAGCTTTAAAAGAACTATTTCTGTGAAAACTTTTCTGGTACCCCATTGCTCAGTATCAGTCATCCATTGTTGTCAACTATTTGCTTGTGAACACCCTAGAGGCTATAGTTTATCCAATTGTCATCAAACTTGGTCAGAATGCTTGTCTTCTTGAAATTTTGGATGAATTCGTAACTGGTTCATGTGGGGTCAAAAAACAGGAAATTAGATCAAGTCTTAAAATAACCAGGTGGTCAGAATATTGACCTGCATGAAATCTTTTATGAATTTAGTATTAAGTCACATTGGGTAAAAAAGTAGGTCACTAGGTCAAATCTTGTGAACCCACTAGAGGCCACATTTTAACCAATCTTCACCAAACTTGGCCAGAATGTTTATCTGCATTAAGTCTTTGATGAGTATATTACTGTGACATGTGGGGTCAAAAAGTAGGACACTAGGAAGAATCTTAGAAAACACTTGTGAACACACTAGAGGCCACATTTATGGACGTATGTTACCAAAATATGAATGTCCTAATAGATTTCTGTACAACCTGCAACATTTTACTTTCATATTAATAAAAAATAAATGAACGTTTGTTCAAGTTGTATACTGGCAAATGTTAAATATTTTTAGAGTTCATGGTGGATTCTGGAAGTGATGTTGTAACAATCAGACAAGAGGTGCTGGACACAATGGATCTAGAGCTGATTGGACCAATCAGAAGCAAGGGCGTGCATGCAGCACGAACAAAAAATCTCTATAAGGCCAACCTCATGATTGGCAGTGAGGTTCTAGAGATAGAGGTAAGGCCTGCATCAAGCAAACATAGTAGATAGGTACTAGAGATAGAGGTAGGGCCTGCATCAAGCAAACATAGAAGATAGGTACTAGAGATAGAGGTAGGGCCTGCATCAAGCAAACATAGTAGATATGTACTAGAGACAGAGGTAGGGCCTGTATCAAGCAAACATAGAAGATAGGTACTAGAGATAGAGGTAGGGCCTGCATCAAGCAAACATAGTAGATATGTACTAGAGATAGAGGTAGGGCCTGCATCAAGCAAACATAGTAGATATGTACTAGAGATAGAGGTAGGGCCTGTATCAAGCAAACATAGTAGATAGGTACTAGAGATAGAGGTAGGGCCTGCATCAAGCAAACATAGTAGATAGGTACTAGAGATAGAGGTAGGGCCTGTATCAAGCAAACATAGTAGATAGGTACTAGAGATAGAGGTAGGGCCTGTATCAAGCAAACATAGTAGATAGGTACTAGAGATAGAGGTAGGGCCTGCATCAAGCAAACATAGATATATGTTGGTACTTTATTGTATTAACAGGTTTGTTTTTGTTCAAAATACATAATAGTGACACAGGTGTTGTCATTATAATAACATCCTGCTGAAAGGTGATCTGAGACAAATGTCTGGGTAAAACCACTGGCTTAACATTTGATAGCTAAAAGATCTCCCCACATAAAGTTACATCCTGGCTGGGATTTGAAAACCTCACAGTGTAGGGCAGTAAAGGAAGAGAAGTTGACTACAAGCATGCTGTTGTGTTAAATGGTCTTCAGTTACTTTTAAATACTGAACTGTGAAAGAAAATTGAGCTCACACTGAAACATTGATACATAAAGCACCTTAAATATGTGCTTACTGTTGTGCAACAGTACATTCAAAGCATGTTAATATGGTCCTTTTGGCTAAAATAAACAAAAATTCATTTAGTAGTAATTAAACTTTTGTACTAATTGAAATATAAGAAATGTTTAGAATAGCAAAATAAAACCATAATTGATTGATCCAGGACCACATATTCATTAAAGAAAATAATATTAAATATTACAAATATCAAACATGTTTATAATACTAATCCAGGGCAATAAGGGATAGTCTCCCCTGAATAATACCTACATGTATGTAGGTCCTTTCATTTTGATTACTCTGTTTTTTTGCTTGTACTCTTTAGAGTGCATGTTGACATTTATGCCATTCTTGTGATACCTAGGTTACATATCTCTTTACATATTTCAATGGATTTTATGCTTGAATTTATGCAAAAGTAAGAAATTTGAACAGAAAATGAACAGGCGATAGTCCAATAAATCCAATAATACCTACTATTTGGACTTCCTTGAAAATTATCTAACAAAGAAGACAATTTCCATTTCACCTATTACCCCATTGAATAAATAAAGAAATAGTTTTATTTTGGTCCTGTACAGGTGATGGGGGAATCATATGACTCCATTGGTAGCCGAGTTATACGTCACTTCCGTCATTATATTTCTGGAAATCGCCATATTTGGTTAAAGGGAGATTTCTTGGACCCTACTATGGTTGTGCGGGCTAACAAACGTAGTGAAGAGACAGAAATACCCAATCAACTTAGTCAAGCTGCCTTGCGAAGTGATTCAGAACTTGTGTTGGATGATCAGTCAAAGCAGACCTCGGATGTGGATGCTTCAGAAGACAGTGGGGAAAATATCTCAGAAGACAGCACTACTTCAACAGCTAAGAAGGACCTTTCAAAAATGCAAACTGACTTTGTAAAGGTGAAAACGAACCAAATTTCTGTAGATATATCCTCTGGCATAGTTAGTTGTGAGAAGATAGAATTTCAGTTCTCAAAAAATAATGCTGATGACATCAAAGCAGAAGATTTGGCAGAAACGTCAGAAACGGCTACAGATGAAACGGACAGGCTTCAGTTTTCTCAGGGTGATGTCATTGATGTTCGTCCTATTATTGCAGCCAATCGGAAACGACATGCAAGTGGTACTGCTGGTTTTAATCCCATAGGTGGTCAGAAGAAAACCAGAAAGGCTAAAAGCAGGCTGGATGGGGAGCTTGCACTACAGATGATTGGTAGCTATGGCAACGGTATGCTAGGTGACGTTAGAGAGGATGTGGATAAGGATGTTAAAGATGGTGGTGAGTCTGAGGATGAGGTTCAGACAGTGGTCAAACAGCGGTCCATATATTACAGGTCTGAGGTTCGGCGGAAAAAGCAAGGTAGTTGATGAAAGAAAATGGCATTTTTTCATCTGCTTATTCAAGGATTGTGTAGTGAGCTAGTGACTGATTAATTTGATAGAACAGAGTATAGAATACTTCAACATATTATCCCACCATCATTATCATTAATATTTAACTCAAGGAATCATAAAACAAATCTGTAATTGAGCAATAAATAGTTTAAAACCATTTATGGACAAAGGGACCTGAGGTGAAACAAATAAATGTAGAGTTTAACACTGTTTTCTTTCATTTGATTGAGTGCTTACTGGTTTGACCAATCTGATATTTGTATTTGCAAACATTTAATAACTCTTCTTTTCAGAATCTTCATTGTGTAAATCTGTTGAATGTTGCGGACCACATAAGGCAAATGAATGCTGCTGTCATTGTCTTGTCCAGAAATAGTATTGTCTCCAATATTAAACTATAATTGAAATATCAGTTCAAGGAATTTCACTGAACAACTGACAACAATATTGATAAAATATATTCAAATATGATCAGATTTCTTAAAAAGTGGTTTCGAACATTTTTGACTAAAAAATCTTTACCTAAAAAAAATATGTGAAAGGCTGTTTATGAATGTCCTGTATTTGTAGGTGTAAAGTGAAGCATAACTCTCCAATCACAACTGCAAACATATATTTTCCTGTCCGAGACATGCTACACGCTTAAGTATTTTTAATCTAAGAATACCATGTAGTCATCTTCTTGTGAGAGCACATTATTTCAACAGCCAGGTAATCTGAACTGATTTTGACATGTCAATTTTAAGCAGAAATCTCAATCATAGTTATTTATAGATTATGAAAGAATGAACATTTACAGTGATTATTTTTAGGATTTCTACTCAGATAATAAAGGAAGAGTTTAAAATCATCATTGTGACTTCAATATGATTCTATGCAGAAATCATGTCCAAATTTCCCCAAACAGGGGTTAGATATTGTTTTATATCTCTGATAAAGGAAAACTGTCTGCAACTATCTTTAAAGGCTTTCTGCAATATTTTGAATTAATTTGTCTGACATAATTACTCATTATCAAATATGGATTTTTTTTAAACATTTTATCTAAAAAAAAATTATGAGTTCATATTTTTTAATTTTACCTATTCTATGAAGCTTATTTTATCAATAGTGCTCCTATGGTATGTGTGTTTGTGTTTTTTTAAAAGATATATTGATGTTGTTCAAGATAATTTTGTATCAGTTTTGTAGATGTTATAGTTGAATGTTGAATTTATTCGATATTTTATATATTCATGATATTTTATTTTTTAAGGAAATTGTTTCATTGATGTTGTTTTTTCTATGAACTTTATTTAGGTGGGGTTTTTTCAAGTGTTCTTAGAAGTAAATAGAATTGTTAGTTATTTTTTATATTTGAAATTTAACATAGAAGTGAGTGTTACTAATATTTGCTGTGTGGAATTTATAACATTAAACAGTTTTTTGGGGTGTTGTTGCAATAAATATTTCTTTGCTATGTCTTTGTTGTGAATCAGTAAATATCAGAGTCTCCATGGTTCATTTTATGGTACAGTTGATTTTCATAAAAAAATAGTTGTTTATATATTTCTATTACATACAATCATTCAGTCTACAAGTTAAGGTTTGTAAATAATACTATACACCAGTATAAAGTCGAGCGAAATAACCATTTGAGTTGGGCTAATCTTTGTTCAAGGGCTTTTAATATATTACAGCTCTTTTGACATATCCTGGTTCATTTTTGTTAAATTGTATACACAACATATAACAGTCTATTCCACATTGGATTATACATGTGTCCAGGGATGGATCCAGGGATCCATACAACCCCCCCCCCCCCACACACACACACACACACACACCAACCAGGTAAAAGAGTTGAGTTGTGAAAACACATACATGTAAGCTTATAAAATACTAAGCTTTAAAAGTAAATTTTGTCAGTTGACTGCTTAGGTCGAAGTCAGATTCCCTTACTATGTATATACATCTAGTATTTACTGCGTTAAAATTGAATGGATCTTGATTCATACGACCACCATCCCCTATCAACATTTTATGGATCCGCCCCTGCATGTGTCCCAGGATTGGAGTATTTTAGGTCACATGGTTCAATATGATGTCAGGTTAAACATCAGATAGGAATTTGGAAAGACATTTTTACGTTTGGCTGTATTAAAAAAAAAGTTAATTGTGTTAGTCTGTAATTTATTTTGTTTTTTGATCTATGTGTATGTTTTAAAGACATGGTGATATCATTAACTTAGCAACCTTGCAAAAAAGTACAGAAAATAAATCCATTACTATTCCTTAATTAGTCAATTAATCTGAAGTTTCCAGATCAAAACAATAAACATTTATCTCCAATAAACACAATACACCTTTCATGTGTTAATAAATTCAATAATCTCTTACAGGGGAATATGTGAGAGTAAGAAACAGTAGGTGCGTCAGAGGATGAACAAATCATTCCAATTATAAGAAACTTAAAGAAAAGTAATTTAATACATCTGAAACATTTTAAAAGTTTTTATGTTTTATAGATCTAAATACTGATATTTTTTTTCATTTATGTAGAATGATATATAAAATTGTGCAATAATGCCATTTCTATTTGCCATTTATGTAACTTTATCACCTTTTCCACTTACATGATTATTGTTAGCTTTGTCTCCTCTCTTGTGCTTATTTTTATCTGTTAACTATCTCACATTCTCTATGTTGACTCAAGCAATCTCTGTATGTTCTTTTTTTGGCATATGTTTTTTTTTTCTTTCCATAATCTTTCTCTTTCATGGTTGCTGAAATATTTCCTTTTAATTAAATTATTATCATTAATTTAGCATCATTAGTTTTCATTTCTTTAAGTATTTATACATTGTTAATATGAACTTTGTGTCTTAAGATTGTTGTTGAACAGGAGTGGTCTTTTAATTTTTATATATTGGCGTTCTTTGTGAAACACTGGTATATAGATGAAGGGTAAAAAAATTTGTTCATTGAAATCAAAAGAAGTGTTTGTACTATAACTGATATGTTTAAGTATTTCAATAACCTGCATTATGTTAGATCTAGATTTATACTTTTTTTATATGTTTGCAGTACCTTGTAAAACATTAAAAAATAATTATGTTATTACTTTCAAATAGTTTAGATAAAATATAAAATATACGAAGTTGTGTTTTTGTGATATGATAACGCCCATGCACATTAAAGGTCATAAAAGTCCTAATTGAATGAGCACCAGAGGTAGTAGTCATGCTAGAGTTTTTCTGGCATGCTCTGCAAAAAAAAATTGAAATGAAGCTGCCAAATAGAGATATTACCTGCATTTCAGAAGCTGCTAGAATTTTTTTTTCATGAGGCCAAACTTTTTGTATTTTTGGTGACAAAGATAATCTATAACCATATTTGTTTTTGGGATGATGTGGGGAGGTCAAATCACGTGAGGACCATAGGTACGAGTAGTTACGAGTATGTAGTCATACATGATGAGCATTGAAATCTAGAAGCCAAAGTATGCTTTTTCCCTTATTTCAGATGCTTGACAGGCCTTCATAGAAACTATGTTCTTACACAAATAGTTTAATTTCAATGTATTTTTTCCAGGATATTTTAGGTGTAAATATGTGCTTACACATCTTATTTTGAAGCACTAGAGACACGTATGTGACATTAATACTACTAGTGCCATGAAGATGTCACACACCCTGAAATGTTAAACAATACTTTAATGGAAGATCCCCTACCACCCCCCACCCCCCTAAAAAAATTGCTTTAACTGTTAACTTGTTACAAAAGGGTATGCTCTTGTGAACACATTGTGTTAAATAAACATTTGTGTTTTTGTTCTATTGTTCAATATTTAGATTTAGTAGCACATACATAATGACACGGTGATTTTCTATGGCAAACTCCAGCCACTTTCTTAATAAAATGCCAGGTCACTGTAGAATCAGGTCATTTTATCTTTGCTTTAGATGGGCATCTGTTATACTGTTTCTGGGTTACCTTGACTGAAACTTCTGGAACTTGGGTGCACTCAGTACTAACGAAGACAATACCATACCTAGTAGCGAAATCGGTAAAGTGTCGCTCTAGGTACGGGAGGCTCCGGGTTCGAACCCGGGCCGCGACATACCAAAGTCGTAAAAAATGGTAGTGGTATAGCTCCCTTACTAACATTTAAGCAAATATAAAGGTAGTTCCTTGACTGATTGGCTCAGTGTCAGGATAATGTGACTGTTTGTGGTATCATGCCAGGTGTTCACGGCATGTTATACACATTAAAGGCAGCACTATATCTGCTGCAAGTGGACACCGACTCCAGAAAACTGAAATACTGCTGGTGGGACGATAAACCCAATAAACAAACAAACTTGGACAGGTGTTTCACAATCTCTTTAACAGAAGACTAACAAAGAATCTAATATTTTTGCAGTTGTAACAAAAAAAAATCTAATATTTTTGCTGTTAATATGTAAATATCAAATGTAAAAATTATAGTCTCAAGCAGAACAATGATTGCAGTGTTTAATCTACTAGCTTTGGCTTCCTCTGCTACCATGGATCTGTAAGGTCTGGTGATGTTGAATGTCTGTGTGTCGTCGGAGAAGAAGTCTTCACTGATTTCTTCTTATAGCATCATAGAAGCGACTGAGAATCTAGTACATTCTAGTACACTCTCAGTATTGTACGGCCATAGTAACAGTTACGTCCGTCAGGGATGATGATCCACAGCCATCTGTTTCCATCGATTGCTCGCCTGTCTCCATATCTGCTTCTTCAATAAGAATATATGACAAGGTCCCATGAGCATTGCATATACCAACATTTGGAAAGGCACAGGACAAAGGTATTCACATGTACGCCAAATGTAAAAGTGGGAACAAATCTGTGATGAGTCATTTAACAAAAAGAGCAAACCCGACAGTTACCGCCTTGGAACGGTCAGTCGGCAATTTGGAACGACTGGGGCGCTTAAACCAGTTTTACAGAACTCTAACCTTGCACTTCCTAAAGTCGACACCCAATACATGTGAATTGTAGTTAACGATTTCATTGATAACGGCGTCGTATTCCTAGTCGGAGATACCTGGATAAAGAAAGAATACATTGTATGTTAAATATTTTTATGGATTATAAAGGTTAAATTAAAAAAAAAAATTAATGTAAAATGTGTATAGCTCATATTTATGTCCGGATTAGTACCAAATCAAACCATTAACAATATATTTTTGTAATGTATTTTTAAGATGCTCGTGTGGCATTTGGGTGCAATTTTTTAAGAGTTATTTTGAACAATGTTTATATGAAGTGCCTCTGTACCTGTGTTTCCACATTTAATGTGATGCCATCTGTCTGTAACATTTGCCTTATTTTACAGCACGCGAATTCTTGCAGATAAGTCTCAAACAGCAAATGCACGGAGGAGCTGGAATTCTCTGGATATGTGATGCCGATGAGAATGTCCGTTAATCTGATTATAGTATTTAACCAAGTTGAAATGTCAACTAATGTGTATTAATGTGTAGTATTTGATAGTTTGGTAGCATCAATACTTAATTATGGAGCTGAAGTGTTTGGTTATTTTAATTGAAAAAAGATTGAACAAATACATTGTAAATTTTTGCTTAAGGCGTTATGTGTAAAGTACAAATCTTTATGGACTATACGGAGAAACCGGTAAATATCCTATGATTATAAGAATGAAAATGGTGCTCCTTAAATATTGGTTTAAAATTATACAAGGAGAAAATAACTCATTGATAAAAAAATACGTATAACCTTCTACGCAGCGACGCTTATAATAATAAACACTATAATGGTTTGAATTGGGCTTCAAGTGTTAAATCTTTATTGCAAGAACTAGGAATGACAGATATATGGATTAACCAAAACAACATAAACAGAAGACATATCCTTATAATAAAACAAAGACTTATTGATCAATTTACTCAAACATGACACGATAACATAAGCAACTCAAATAGGCTTGAATCATACAGGAAATACTAACAAGAATTTAAAATGGAACACCACTTGAACAGCATACATGTTAACAAGTATAGACTTAGCCTTCTCAAATTTCGCCTTTCATCACATGAATTAGCTATAGAAACTGGGAGACAGCATAACATACCAAGAAATGTAACATGAATGTAGTAGAAACATAGTATTACTTTTTGTTAGTTTGTCCAAAATACAATAACATACGAAGACTTTTTTACCTAGGTATTACTGTAACTGGCCTACCCTGACGAAATTCGAAACCATAATGTTATCATGTAATACAAACTGTCTAAACAAATTAGCAAAATAACGCATATAAACTGAGAAATTCGATTGTATAAATACCCAAAAAGTGTAGTATATTTAACTTGTATTATAAACAAAATAACACTATACATAAACTCAACAGCTTACTTCTCTTGTTTATCATATTTTATGTACCACACTCTTCGTGCACTTATGTTTACTGATTGTGGCTATGAACATGCAAGTTCTATGCTTATAAACTATGTTCTGTTCTGTTAATTTATATGAAATCGTATTACTTTGCTCAAACTGATTTGTTTACAAACAAATGCTTAACAATGATAACAAAAGTCATTTAATTGTCAAACTGCAAACACAACAAACGTTGAAATAACGTTTTACGATAATAACCAATCACTTAATTGACAAACTGCAAACATTCCTTTTCGATTAAAGCAATTATTTGGGGATAATTAACAGGAATCGGTTCTTTATTGACAAACTCAGGAATCGGTTCGTTAATTGACAAACTCAGGAATCGGTTCACGTGCAATTGTAATTTTTCCCATTAATTGTTGCATGCTTTTCTCGATTGTATTTGTATTTGCCTGTACGTATTGTCATTAACTTAAACGCCATTTATATGTTTGTTCAAGACAATAGACGTCTTGTCTATGTTTAATAAACTATTGAATTGAATTGTTAATTGACAAACTGCAAACATAACAAACGTTTGAAACCTGCAGATTGGACAGTTCGAAGGACATCATTGATAAATTTACCTAAATAAGATCCGCTACATATCTATTACGATAAGACACCGTTTGAACTGTTTTTCATACACGGTTAGGATGTCGCCGTACTAGACTTACAGTGGGTAATCCATGTATATTTTACGGTCACTATAACACGACCAATTTCAGGCTCTAGTCTCACAGGTGCATGTGTAAAAAGTATATTCACATCTGCAACATCGACATAATATCTTGTACATACATATGTATAGGTAGATAGGTACATACCATTTCTACGTCGCTAAATACTTTCCATAGTGTTGAGTCTGAACGGAGTCAATTGTTTGTTTACTAAAAGCATTTTTATGTCTTTGTTGTATTTTTTTTTGCTATATTTTTGTGAGTATTGTGTGTTATCTTGATAAGCCCTGAGTTGTAAAAAGCTACTTATCCCGATATCTCCTCTTCTATCTTTGATCTTTCTGTTATGTCTATTTTACTCCCGTAGCTAAAACTCTCTTAATCTATTCCAAACAACTATGTAAAGTCACTTTACTTGTTTCACCACCCCACCTCCTATCTACTTAACTAGTTCTTAACATGTAATATACTATTACTTTATACACCAAAAAATAACAATATACCGTTTATTTGTAAACAGACCTGAAACCGTCGTGAATTTTGATGACCATGTTCTGTACATATTCATATGTGGTAAATATGTTACCTGGGTGAAAAAAGATATGATATGTTATGTTATGTTTAACGATGATAACCCTTCCTTAAAGATGTAGCGACATGTTGGGAAAGTGTGAATTACTTTCATGATTGGGAAGAAATCTATATGTATTTGGGAAAAACAAAAATACATAGAGTACAATATATTGTTTCGTTATCTTATTAGATCTACATTTTGTTAATTAAATATCGTAAATATTCACAATATTGTTTTACAATAATCAACATTATTATAATGCTACTGTGGCGATTCATTATTGATCTGTGGCGAATCGTTATACAAGTTTGGCGAATCGTTATTGTGGGCGAATCGTTACTGATTCTTTTGTCCCGCCGCCTCATTCAGAACACCTCGTCCTTTCCCTGAGAAAAAAATAAGCGAGGAGTTCCGAATGATCGCCGCCTCTGCGTCACTCGGAACTCCTCGGGTAATTCCGTCCGCTCCGAAGCTTACCGGAGATCGCCGAGTAGGTACGATTGCCTCTGCGTAGCAACATGCGCAATATGTGAGCATTTCCGGGGACTGGCATTGGAACTTGTACATAAATACGCTGAAGTAACATTGTGTACCTGTTTTTATGTTAGAATAGTTCATAGTGGCCTTCTAGCAGTCAGCATTTTCAGCCAAATCGAGTTTTATATCTTAATTAACTTCGGACGAATATCAGTGATATTAGGTGTATCTTCTTCCGGATTGTGAGTCACAGTTTCAGTGACACATGTAAAAACCATTTGGTATATATTCACGAATAATCATCTTTAATAGAACTTTACATTGCATGGTTGGCAACAGATTTCCTGCTTAAGCTGAATCTATTCTTCATGTGTAATAGAGCATAAAATGTTCTGGCATTGTTACACACATTAGTTGGTTAAACATCACAAACCCACAACCAATTTAAGTCGGACTGAAAGCATACACCAACTATGCAAAGTCATTTGTTTAGTTAAAACAATTTTGTATCAATTATTTAAGTATTATCTTGATCAGATTGAGTTATTGTGTTAATAAGCTTGGTGCAAGTGGACTGTTGGCTAGTTAGCAACACATACCTCTTGTGCTTGCAGGAGAGACTTCAGTGTACATAACCTTAGAAATCTCGTACTGGATAGTAAATATGGCGACAGCACTTGATACAGAGACATGGTCAGAAGAATATAAAGATGCCAAATGTTCCATTTGTGCCAGGGAGAAAAAAGTCGAGGCTGCAGATTATTACTGCTATGACTGCAATAAACATCTGTGTACATCTTGCTTAGAAATTCATAATAAATTTAATGAAAATCACAATGTAGTGCAAGGATTTGGAGACGGCAAAGATGTGCTAAAATGTGGAAAACATGCTGAGTTAATAACGTTGTACTGTCGCCAGCACGATGAACTGCTGTGTAGGAAATGTCGCCTCATGGATCACAGGTCAGTTGTCTTCTTTAAAGGTGGTTTGTCCATATCTAATACATAAAGCAACATCTTACTCCTGTTCTAGGAATTGTTTGCCTAACTGTAGCATAAACATATACTTACATTTAAGTAAAAGCTGTCATAACATTACCGCAATTTTTAGACAGTACAGATCACAAAATATGTATTGTTGTCCTTGTCCACTTTTCCTAAATCTACAAATAAGGATGACACAGAATTCAGCCAAAAATAAATACCAATTTCATAGCTGATTATCCCGATGATCATGAAACATGATCTGAAAAGTAAGTTGTCACTGGGTTTTCTTAGTTTAAAATAGCTTACTTTGCAGCGTAGCTGGACAGGAAATACATTTGTGTGATGATATTGTGTGGCATTGTGCATAGCTTTTCACATGGCTGTAAAGCACCAATTATAGGCATTTTGCTTGATCTTTTCCGGTAACAATAATTTATTTGGTATCTTGAGAAAACAGCTTGTGAACCAATCTTATTTACACCACATTAGTAGGGGCGGCTCGGGATTGTTTTCAAGGGGGTCTTAATTGAACAAGCACTAGGTGTTGGCCGTGCTAGGGTGCTCCAGAATGCTCCCCCAGATATCTTTTGAAATGTAGCAGCAACATAGAGCCATTTCCTGCATTTCAAAAGCTAGTATAAACATTTTCCATAATAGTGTTTCCACTATCCCTTCATCACTGCGGCATGCTCTTTTTTTGTAGTGCCACAGTGCCCTTTAACCAGCAGGTATGCCATGCTGCCCTTATCTGGACCATGCCCCAATCTCTGCCCTATGGATGTTACTAAAAGCAGTACTTAGCTGCAGCGTTACCGTGTCACTTTGATGTGACAATACACAATCAAATTATGAAATGCATGCCTTTCGTTAGTTTCCTCAGTATTGATTGGTCATTGGTACCTGGCTGCATTGTCTTACTGGCAGCAAATGCCAGGAATTAACAAGCGTTCCGCCTCAATCCCACCCCATCCACAGTTAGCACTCAGCAGATCAAAGATGTGGTTTGTCCAAATTCTTATCACTATAATCAGGCAGAAATAAATATTATTGTGTTAATTGTTAAAAAGCACCTGAAACATTCTATTTGTCTACTCCCCACTAACTTCAAGTTGTCAAAAGAAATATATGCCTGCATCTATTTTTAGCATGATGCTGGGACAAAAAACATTCAAAAAGGCGTCATTTGGTGTATGTTACTGATTGTACTGATTTTCTTCATGTTTACAAAGTCCAATAGTTTTGTGATATTGCTTTCAGTACATCAATTTCAACCCCAAAATTAGACAAGACATAAAACATGCCAAAGTTATTTGCATAAGCATTATTAACAATTAGATTGTAAGACTGTCATTAAGATTTTAGCTGGTTATTTTTACCGCCTCTAGAACGTCACTGAATTTCTCTTGTCTGTTACGTTTTACTGGGCTTCAGGGTGTAAATAATGGGTTTTTGTGATTACGATCTAAATCTTACTTACAGGACAAATACAATGTGTGACAATTATAATTTCAATGCATATTTTGTATATTAAGCCAGTATGGAACATTGAATATTCACAACCTTTTTTTCATGTGATGAAGAGGTTAATGTGAGTGAGAACCATTGGTATAAGTTGTGCAAGGGGGTCAGTGTGCATGCTCCCACAGGAAGAGTATTGACATCTAGAAGCCAAATAGTGTAATTTCCTGCATTTCTGATGCTTGACAGACTTGCGTAAAGAATGTTATGCAAATATTTAAATTTCATTACATTTTTGTCAAGAGAGGCGAAAATATGTGCTGACTTGTTTTATATGTACCCTCGACCCCACCCTCTAGATCTGCCCATGCATTAGTGCTTTGCGGTATGTTTATTGCGATACTGAGCGGAGTTTATACTGTACGGTAATACACAATGAACATATCAGTTTATGACGCTATTTTGTATCATTTGATTTTTGTCAGGATTTTGTGCATCAGAGGTCAAAGATGCTCGTATGGATAAAAGCGATAACCACCTCAAAATGTAGTCTCATGTCAAAACCTTGAATGCTGTGAACAGTCCAGGAAATGGGGCTTAATCAATTTGCATGTTCCTTTCAATAAGAGTTTTAAACTACGTTTTGACTTTATTTGCACAATTTAATTTCATGATTTAAGAAAAAGATTTGTTGAATAGAAGAATGAATCTTATTGGGCATACAATTTACTCAAAGTAGCCACATTGTCATGAGAGATATTTTATTGCAGAATACTTAACATTTTATTATTACCTATTTTTCTGTAGTTTAATGGAATGTGACCAAAGCAAACTATAAACAATATTGCCTATTCCATTGATTCTTTTGAAAAAAAAAAAGCCAAATAAAATGGCAAAAAAGCTTATTTAGGCCACTTCGAGCTAAAAGAGGACACATCAACAAGGAGTATTGTTAAAGGGGTCACATTTTGTCAACATTGTGATGCGCCTGAGAAATACTACCAACCTTAATTCACAGGAGAATCGTCCATCACCCAAACTGAGTGTGATCATCACACTACACTTTCATAAATTTTGCAGTGAATTTGTTGCTTGACTGTCTGTATGGTACAGTACGTATTGCAGTAAGCTCTATATGTATCAGAATATATCATGGTATGGTACGTATTGCAGTAAGCTCTATATGTATCAGAATATATCGTGGTACGGTACGTATTGCAGTAAGCGCTATATGTATCAGAATATATCATGGTACGGTACATATTGCAGTAAGGGCTCTAGGTATCAGAATATATCATGGTACGGTTCATATTGCAGTATGTGCTATATGTATCAGAATATATCGTGGTACGGTACACATTGCAGTAAGTGCTATATGTATCAGAATATATCGTGGTACTGTACATATTGCAGTAAGCTCTATATGTATCAGAATATATCATGGTACGGTACATATTGCAGTAAGCTGTATATGTATCAGAATATATTATGGTACGGTACATATTGCAGTAAGCTCTATATTTATCAGAATATATCATGGTATGGTACATATTGCTGTAAGCTCTATATGTATCAGAATATATCATGGTACGGTACGTATTGCAGTAAGCTCAATATGTATCAGAATATATCATGTTATGGTACATATTGCAGTAAGCTCTATATGTATCAGAATATATCATGGTACGGTACATATTGCAGTAAGCTCTATATGTATAAGAATATATCATGGTATGGTACATATTGCAGCAGGCTCTATATGTATCAGAATATATCATGGTATGGTACATATTGCAGTAAGCTCTATATGTATCAGAATATATCATGGTACGGTACATATTGCTGTAAGTTCTATATGTATCAGAATATATCATGGTTAGGTACGTATTGCAGTAAGCTCAATATGTATCAGAATATATCATGGTATGGTACATATTGCAGTAAGCTCTATATGTATCAGAATATATCATGGTACGGTACGTATTGCAGTAAGCTCTATATGTATCAGAATATATCATGATATGATACATATTGCAGTAAGCTCTATATGTATCAGAATATATCATGGTATGGTACGTATTGCAGTTAGCTCAATATGTATCAGAATATATCATGGTACGGTACGTATTGCAGTAAGCTCAATATGTATCAGAATATATCATGGTATGGTACATATTGCAGCAGGCTCTATATGTATCAGAATATATCATGGTAAGGTACATATTGCAGTAAGCTCTATATGTATCAGAATATATCATGGTACGGTACATATTGCAGCAGGCTCTATATGTATCAAAATATATCATGGTATGGTACGTATTGCAGTAAGCTCTATATGTATCAGAATATATCATGGTATGGTACATATTGCAGTAAGCTCTATATGTATCAGAATATATCATGGTATGGTACGTATTGCAGTAAGTGCTATATGTATCAGAATATATCATGGCACGGTACGTATTGCAGTAAGTGCTATATGTATCAGAATATGTCATGGTACCGTACATATTGCAGTAAGCTCTATATGTATCAGAATATATCATGGTACGGTACGTATTGCAGTAAGCTGTATATGTATCAGAATATATCATGGTACAGTACGTATTGCAGTAAGTGCTATATGTATCAGAATATGTCATGGTACAGTACATATTGCAGTAAGCTCTATATGTATCAGAATATATCATGGCACGGTACGTATTGCAGTAAGCGCTATATGTATCAGAATAATTATATCCTAATACGGTACATATTGCAGTAAGCGCTATATGTATCAGAATATGTCATGGTACAGTACATATTGCAGTAGGCTCTATATGTATCAGAATATATCATGGCACGGTACGTATTGCAGTAAGCGCTATATGTATCAGAATATGTCATGGTACCGTACATATTGCAGTAAGTGCTATATGTATCAGAATATGTCATGGTACAGTACATATTGCAGTAAGCGCTATATGTATCAGAATATGTCATGGTACAGTACATATTGCAGTAAGCGCTATATGTATCAGAATATATCATGGCACGGTACGTATTGCAGTAAGCGCTATATGTATCAGAATAATTATATCCTAATACGGTACATATTGCAGTAAGCGCTATATGTATCAGAATATGTCATGGTACAGTACATATTGCAGTAGGCTCTATATGTATCAGAATATATCATGGCACGGTACGTATTGCAGTAAGCGCTATATGTATCAGAATATGTCATGGTACCGTACATATTGCAGTAAGCTCTATATGTATCAGAATAATTATATCCTAATACGGTACATATTGCAGTAAGCTCTATATGTATCAGAATATGTCATGGTACAGTACATATTGCAGTAGGCTCTATGTGTATCAGAATATATCATGGTACGGTACATATTGCAGTAGGCTCTTTATGTATCAGAAAATGTCCTGGTACAGTTAGTAAAGACGTCTAGACAATAAGTTTGAATGGAAAGTATATTTTTGTCTATGGACAAAAAAAGAGACTTGCACAGCCATGCAAACAATTTTACTAACACAGACAGCAAAGACAAGTTTGCAGAAATAAGAATAAAATTGATCATGTTAATATATAGATTTTAATAATAAAGTTTAAAGAGTATTTACTAAATATATGTTATCTAGTGGTTAAATGTTGGTCTTTGGATTTCTTGAAAAATTAAAAAAAAATTATTTGGTGTACTTATTCATTGGGTGTATCAGAGGCCCCAAAAAGAAAAGAAAAAAGTGCTGTTAGAAATGCATTTGGATATTCATTGAAATGTGTATAACACTTGACCAATGCACATAGATTTAGGAAGATGTTGATAAGGTTAGATCAGAAGATATTAGTATAAACTTGACTGCTAGCTTTACTTGTTTTGGATTTTATATCCATAGTTTGCTAGATTGACATTGTGTATCAACACCTTGTAATTCATCCACTGTTTATATTGCAGATATTTTATATATAGAAATACAAATTCCATGTTAAAATATACTTATTGTTACTGTTGTCATCTGGCGTATGCATCCTTGTGACACTGTAGATAGTAACAAAATGGCCGGAACTATAGGCTGATATAGCAGCATGTGCTTTGATATATTTTGAGACCCATTTTACCTGGCAAATTATAGGAAATGGCCAAGTGAACAAAAGCCTAGTACATCAACAGCTAACTATGGATATTATAATTCAACAAAATTGCCTAAGAAAAATGTTGTTAAAATCTGAAGCGTCTTTTTTGTCAGTCACTGGTTGTTTTAAGATTCTAAAATTAGAACCAGGATGTGTTAAAAAATTGTTTTCTGTCACAAAGACAACTTCCAGTTTACAAAAATAATGTATTATAAGGGATAATATATGGTTGAGCGTGGCTGATCAATGATATTGGCATTAAGCACAAATAACTGCCTTCAGGGATAAAGGCTGTCAGAATCGTTATTGTATAAGCAGGCCAATTCTCTGCTCTTAGTTGTGCTAGTTCTTCCTCGTTTATTTTTGTTGAAGTATTTGCAGAATACTAATCTGTTTTAAGTAAAGATAAGCTTAAACAGATGTTGAAATATAGTCAAATAAGGGTCAGTTGAAACCCTGGTTTTGCATGGTTTGACATTGGAACTAAATCGAAGACAATTATCAGACAAGAACAGAGTGGCAAAAGTATGTAAATATTGAATTAAAAAATACTGTTTTATTTGAAGTTGATAGCATTTGTGTTGTGCAGGCCCATATTTGAAAGGTAGAGTCACTAATTCGTAACTCCTCTTAAATAGTGTGTCCTTCACCGCATGGGTTTAAGTCATACTCAAGGGCAAACTATTTAATGTGGGATATTCCAGCTTACCTGCGGTGTACGGACTGTTCTGCCCAGACATGTGTCTGGAGTATTCTTCTACCTTACTATAATGACCAATGTGCGGTCGCTGCAATGTACTTAAGTGAATTTTTTTTTTCCATTTCTTTTCAGGAAATGTCAGGGCATCCAAAACATCAGGGCATCCTCAGACGAGCTCAATGCTGACCCCAACTTACAAGCAGTCCCAGCACAGCTTAAATCGGCGCTGGACAATATAAACAAAGCTATTGAAGCATTAGATGAGCACCTGGCTAATATTAAAAAAAATGGAAACAGTTTTCTTGAAGATCTTGAAGTCTACGCAAAGAAACTCTTGTCGCGAATTGAGGAGCTAAAAGAGAAGGGTAAGAAGGATATCAAAAGTAAACAAGAAGAGCTTCTTGCAGTCGTGAAACATCATCAACGGGCGTGTACTTTAACTAAATATGAAATAAACCAATGTTTGGATAAAATTACAAAGTCAAAAGAGTGGACAGCCAATACGTTTGTCCTTAAAAAGAAGGGTCAGACAATTGCCGAAAAAGTTGATGCTCTTTATAACGAGTCGGACAGTCTGTTAAAGGGATATCAATTCAACTTCATGACTGAAATGAAGATATTTGACTCCCTCAACTGTTTCTATTCCCTTGTTAAGGAAGTCAGCACAAAGGTTCAGGATGTCAGCCCACAGGGTGCTGTGGGAGGTGAAGTAGACATACCAGTACAGGCAGTAGTAAGGAGTCCAGGAGACCGTCAAGTAGGGAGGCCAGTGAAGAAATGGGGAGATAGGTCAGTGGTAAAACCAGAAAAGAAACAAATCCATGTCAGTATACCAGGGGATAAGGACATTTGTGATAACACTGGTTGCTGTCATCTCAGTGATGGAAGTCTGGTGGTAGCTGAATACAGTAACAGAAGACTGAAGATTGTAGATCCATCAAGTAGCAAGGTAACCAAGTACTGTGATACAGATGGACAGCCATGGGATGTATGCGGTATCGGTCCACAAGAGGTAGCAGTAAGTATACTTTTTGTGTCTCTTAGGTCATTTGGTTGGGATGTACACTATCATATATCATATCGACATGCACGGTATTCTAACAATAAAAAATTAAAATACATTTAAGTGAGAAAGTTACATGTGCATGATGCACTCTTAAAAGAAAGAATGTGCTGCAGGATAAGATTATAATAATGTAACAAAAAGCTTAAAGTTGCATAGATCTACTTTGATTGGGGAAATATATTAAATTTTTCACTAATTGTTTAGGAGTATCATAAAGCACAATATGTAGAAAAAAATACATTTCAGACTTTGCAGAAAACTTACATGTGTGAAGGAGAGATAAATAGTAACGATAGGGAGATTACCTAAAGGGAGACAAAAGTTTCTGAAATAACGTCACAGTTACGTTTGAATAACTGTTTGCATGTATGTGCTCAGAATTTGCTGACTATTGTAATGGTAACAAAAAACTATTTCAGGAACTTCGACTGTAACTGTGGAGATTTATAGTCATCATTGTGGTATATTCTGCAAAAAATAGGACAAATCATGACATGTAGGCAAACTGTATTGACCAGTATTCGTTTTTACATTATATATTGGAATAATTAATATTTATCAATTTATCATTAGGTAAACACACCAAACATCCGAGTGTTCAGGCTGAACTTATTTAAAAGATGCAATAATATATTCATACTGTACGTGAATTATTTGAACCAACGTTTACAATTAAATTCGGGAAGGCAGGAGAGAAGCTGATGTGAGTTAATTATCAGGATTGAGATATTATATTATACATAAGTACCTTTATAATGGGAAGTGTACGTTTGAGGCTGCTTTGGGTGTCAGTCTGGTCAAAGTCACTGTTGCTAAGAATATATTTCAGAATATGCTGTCGTAGTAGTGCTCTTTTAAACATGGCCCTGGTAAGAGGAGAGACTGTTTTGATATAATAAACAGTGGTTCCTTTTAAGATAAAATTTAACAGGTGGTAGTGATTCCCTCACTGCATTATTGAAGGGACATAATTCTGACTTGCGCATTTACCTGATGTTACCTCCCTTCTTAGTGGGTATTTGAGGTTACACGTCAAGGAATGAAATTGTTCTTTACTCTATATAAAAGGTCCAAAGTTTAGAAGCTACCTTAACAATGCTCCGTTTATGCACACATACATGTGCACGGACACACTGACAATCGCGTGCACTCATGCACTAAGTGCAATAATTATATGTAACATATTGCATATATTGTACCATGAAGACAGTAAACAAAACGCACTATCTCGTGCAGTGTTCTGATAAATGACAATGTTTTTACATTTGCACACTCTCAGACACAAAAAGCGACTCCCCCCTCCCCCCAAACTGACCGAACTTGGGCCCCAAGTCATCATTTTATACCAAGAAAACTTAATTTTTGTATGTATTTAAAATGTGATTTTAAAGGTGGTATGTGACAGTTTGGACCAAAATTTCTTTTCTCAAATAACAAAATAAATCATCGTTACCTGAAAAGGTACTGCAAAATGCTGTTCATTGATGTCCTAGATCTGTGTGAACAGTTAAGCATAAATCACCATTCGTCATTGCAAACAGGTATTTCTTGTCCGAGCCATGCTGCAGAGATAGCTATTTTTAAACTAAGTAAACTACTTGACCTCTTAATTTTGAGATCATGTTTTATAGTCATCCGGGTAATCCGCTCTGACGTCGATATCTATTTTTAGCAGAGACCATTGTCAAGTTTTTATACAGTAAGAAAGACTACACATTATTTTTGGTCAACAATTCAGTTAAAAATTATATTTGTTAAAACTGAAGTTTGAATTTATATAAAAATTATGCTTATGCCCCATAGCAGTGGTTTGATATTGTTATATGTATTTGATATCGGCAAACTGTCGGATACCACATTCAATAGCAAAGTTAATGTGTCATGCAACATTTCAGGCTTGTAGGTGTATATACGCTGAAGATATTGTGAATTAATATCCGTGGCTTTACCAATTCTTACTTAAGAATGGTTAGTGTATATGGGACAAATAATTTACTTATGTTCTGTTTTCCCTCGCTCTATTTTCAGGTTGCATCATTTACACCTATGAGCGCTGATGCATATCTTGTCACCATCACAATCTGTGCATTTTCAATGTTTCACTCTGGTCTACATTTATGTATTTCCAGGTTGCCTTCCATTCTAACAAAGTTCACGTGTACAACATTGTTAGTCTAACCAGGACACGAACCGTCAAGTTGGACCATAATACTTCCAGGATCGCTTGTCACAGCCGCCTGCTGTATGCTGGGTCTGGTAAAATCTTGTACGTATATGACATGGGTAGCGGCAGAATGCTGCGGGAGATCTCCAAGGACACCGATGGCCGGAATCTATTCTCTAGCATCAATGGCATCGCTGTGAACAGTCGTGGGGACCGAGTCTATGTGGCTGACTACTGGCGTGGTCTTGTAAGTGTTAGCACGGACGGGCGGCTGATATTTCGTCTTTCCATGGAGGATCTTGGACTGTCTACAGCCTGGGGTGTGACCACTGACGATATTGGTCACGTGTTTGTTTGTGGAGAGGGGTCACACAACGTGGTCAAGGTGACCGTGGATGGTCATGTAGTTGGTCAGGTATTGTCCGAGGAAGATGGTATCAAGCGTCCATGCTGCCTCAGTTACGATGTGAGCAGGAATTACTTATATGTCGGAGGAAACAGTGATCGGCTTCTGATGGTAGAATTGAAGTAAAGTCAATATTAATTGTTGATGGACATTTTATTTTTCATTTGTGGTTCTCCTTTTACTGCTGATTGTGACATTTTGTGAATTAGTGACTCTTTATTAAAGTGAAATTAAATCAACATTTTTGCAAAACATTTTTATACATCGACATTTTGTTTAGGAATAACAATAAAATTAATACGTACCTTTGAAACTCTGTAAATATTACAGATAAGAATGTAGTTGATGTATTGTTGTATTTGCATCAAATATTTTCTACAAACGTTCTAACAATTAAAGTTTATTTAGATTTAGTTTTGATGTCTTCATATCAGTTTTTATATTTTACATCAGCAACAAAACAACAACGTTCTGAAGTATAACAATATGACATCATCACATGCGGATGATATGTTTTCCGCAAAATCAACAAAAAAGACGTGACGTCAGTACATTACTACTATGCTGAATTATTTAGCATTTGTATCAGATTTCTCCAGAATTTAATAAGTTTTTAATTAAAACATTTCATACTTATATTCGCATTTTAGTTCAAATATGTGTTATAATTTATGTAGCAGTTTGTGCTTAAATGCAATAGTGCCCAACAGTTTAATGGTGGTGAATTGTTATATAAACAATCATCAACAAATTTTCAATGTTAATTGGTTTAAACAATTGTAGCTGTAACCAGCAAGGCATCAATATTATTGTAAAGTGTACAGTATATAATTAGTATAAAATGTTTAAAGTATATATATATAGTAAACTTCACAATCGATGAATAGCTACAAGTTGTGTGCTTCAGTTAGAATTGTGCAACTGTTTGCAAATAAAAATATTGTTTGTCTGTGTATTATTCAGTAAACACATCATTTATGTGCTGTCCAGGGCTAGTGGGGTCTAGAGGCACATCCTTCTGGACATTTATAGAATGCTCATAGGTGCATTTTTCAAAATATCTAACTCATTCATATTGCACATATGTCAAGCTAATTTGCAATAAATACATGTTTGTTGTTTGTGGCAATTGTGTTGATCCCATAATCATTTTTTTTGCAAGAATCTTTGCATATATGTTACAATTTAATTTTACCTGTCTTCCAAATCCCAGAAGCAGATCTAGGACTTTACCCTGAGCAGGCATGCACTTTCTTCACATTTTGAAATGACCTCACTAAATGTTTTGTGATTTCCTTACACGTCATTGCCATATATTATATCTAAAGACCTGAAATGACCCTTAAGGATACCATTAATGATGTATTGGAAGGTTGTTCTGAACTCATTTGCTATTAGGGTGGTCCAAGGGCCGGCCCCCACTGTGAAAAATTAGATTTCTAAATGGCGGATATGTTACGATGTAAATCGTAATGTCCGATACAATTGTTCCAGTCTTTACAATTTAATTGATGTTATTTGTGTAATATATATATTCTAGGCATTTTATTTGTGTTCCTTGACGCACCCACCCCCACCCAAATCTGCTCATGGATTTAAAAAAAAAAGTTAATGTATATGAAATTGTAAAAAAAATGCACCTTTATTATATAGTTTTCTTTTGTATGAACAAATGTGTTGATGGAGATGTAATATAATCTATAATTGTTATGTATATTATTATTTTTTTTTTTTTAAATGGAATGGGGTTAGAGCGGCCTGGACATAGTTTAACACATACAGTGTATGTGTGCATGATTCGCATTACATGTTTTTTTTGTTGTTTTTTTTTTCTTAACATGTTTAATCACTGTCAAGCCAAATATTATTCATCTATGATTCATGCTACTTGTTAATTTCAAATATTGCACGAGTGTGGGATCAATGATTGTTCAGTTTAGGCAAGAAGTGTACAGCTGATATGTATTCACGATAACACTGTTTAAATACAGGTAATATTGAGTTTCCTATACTATTTAGTGTTTGCTTTGCTTAAGCTTATCGCAATAGATTCTGTTGTTGACAAACTCAAATGTATTATTAAAACTATGTTCAATTGCATACATTTGCTACTAGGATGGCTTGGGGACTGCTTTCCAGTGAAAATGTTGATTTCTAGAATGCGGATACGTGATCTGACGTGAATTGGGGGCCAGCAATATGTTTTCCATAGATTTGATGAGGAAATATTTGGGCAAAAAGTCAAGAATAGCTTTATTTATCAGTGCTTAAACCACTGCCCCCTGAATTTGGCCTTTAAGCTGATTAACCATTGAAAATGTGATAACAATTATTGTTACTGGAATTGTGAATTGCTGTTAAAACATAGCTTAAACTAGTAGATGTTTTTGATGATTGGTACATCAAACAGACCATAATAATAGCTCAATCTGATTAAAACCAAATCCTGAAAACCGCTCTCCTTACATTTTGTAAAAATCTGACTTTAGTGAAATTGATAATAGCTGTACTTATGTACATGTATTTGAATTTAGAATGTATAACCTGTGTTTGATAGAGATTTAAATATATATCTTGTGTTTTCTTTGATTTTGTTTTGCTTCTTTAAGTAGCTAAACTAATATCTATATCTGTGTTTATAATAAACTATTTATTGTATGCTTTTGGCCATTCTGTCAGTGAAAACCCCATAACCTCCAAAACAGAAAAATTGCTTTAACCTTAACAATATTTTCCAAACACTTAATGCTCCTATGGATAAAGACAGTATTGTAAAAATTAATTGGGATAACATGATGTGATGTCTTATTAATATAACTTCACAACACACTGTAAAGGTTAAAACACATACTATATTATATTTTCAGAAGACAATTTATCTTTTTTTCGAAAATTGTCAACCCCTGCGATAAACAAGAGCGAGATTTGGAGGGTTGGTAGTTAACACCATCGAGCCTCACTGTATACACCATGGAAATAGTGCTTATAGATCCTATTTATCCTCCTGATTGATACAGATATCTTGAATGAATATTTTGAATAAAAAATGTGTGTCATATTTACACTTAATTTGAATATAAATTTTACACATACACATAAAGGAAATGTATAAAGACATGAGCAACACTCCAGAAAAAACAGGCGTTAGGTCAACTCTTCGATTGATTTTTTAAAAAAAATCTGTGTTTACAACTTTTATCATTTTTTTACATTTATATTTTTTTACTTGCAGACTTGTTTTTTAACTCATCCAACCGATCAATCATGGTTGGCGACTCTACCACTAAGCCACGGGCGACCCCTAATTTTAAAATGATAAATGTCAACAGAATGAGAGTTATTATTGATTAGTCTTCCTTGAATAATCCCTAAATGCAAGAAGATCCTTTCATTAGTTTTACTCAGTTTTTGTGCTTGTGCTCTTTGGAGTGTATGTTGACTTATCTGCCTTTCTTGTGATACTCAGGTTAGCCATCATCAACAAACACTTCAATTTTCTTTTTTTAAATAACAACTCTCTAAAAGTATTTAAATGGATTTTAATCTTATATTTATGCAAAAGTAAGAAATTTCACTGCTTATTATTGCAATATCAACAAAAGAACAGGCGATACAGTCCAAGAATTTCAACTAAGAGGACCTACCTATTGTTTGGAATGCCTCGGATAATGTCTAACAAGGGAGACAATTTCCATTTCATCAATGTACCTAATTCTTAAACGCTACATCGCTTTGTGACGCCATGTTGCGTCAAGTTTTGGAGGAGGTCGCGTAAAACAATTGCTCTAGTGCAATCTTTTGAACATTGAAGTAATTTCTTTTATCAATTATTGCACCGATTTAAATTTAACATACACATAACTTAAAATTACAGTAGTAGTAACTCCTTCCGGTATGCATGCCAACTTGCTGGTTTCTATCGACGAGTTATTTATCAACATATTAAAGAAGTGGATTACGAAAGTATAATTAAACGAAAACAATATATCAAATTTACGATTAACAATTGATGTAAACGTTATAGACATTTTACGACTGTAACGGTGGCATCCAACGGTTTGCCTACATCTTATGTAGGTAACAAGATCAGTCAGTAAATAAGAACGATTGGAATTCCTGCTATAAATAGACATCGACGTCACAGCGGATGACGTGGATGAACTAATACGTGTGGCGGTCTCATGGTTTTCTTGGTTT
Source organism: Sinonovacula constricta (assembly GCA_007844125.1). NCBI lineage: Eukaryota > Metazoa > Mollusca > Bivalvia > Cardiida > Solecurtidae > Sinonovacula > Sinonovacula constricta. The sequence goes on from CM017565.1 coordinate 21,605,719, forward strand.
AAAAATAGCTTACTGTGCGGTGTGGCTCAGATAGGAAATACATGTTTGTAGTGACGAGTGTGGCGTTATGTTTCACTTTTCCGACAGGTGTAGGACATCAATAAACAGCATTTTACGAGATCTCGTCATATAACAAAGGTTTACCAAGATGTATGATGTAAATATTATTGGTCCAAACTGTCGGATACCAGCTGTTATATAACAACAGTTTCGGTTATCTACATAGATCCGTTGTTCTTTATTTTCAGCCACGTCGCAACCGTCTAGGTACATACGATGCACGAACATTTTATTCAGATCAACATGCGAATGACTGATCAATAACTATTCCGTTTATCCGTGTATTACTTATAATTCAATTCCAGCCTTTATTTTATAAGGACGCATAACAAGTCGCTAATAAAACAACACGCACAAACAAAATCAACATCAATGTCGGAAATAGTATCTCCATGTCGGTAACCTCTACAAATAATTAGATGGACTTCGTCAAATTGACCATAATTGTGTCTGTGAGATTAAACAAACAAATAAATAAAATAAATAAAATATGTTTCTGTTTATTGAACAACAACAACAATACCCAACAACAAACGAAACCAATCGGGAATCAAATTTGCCGGAAATTACCGAAACTCACCTTCGGTATTTTCCGCAACAATGTAAAGTAGAGCTGGGAACCAGCATCGAGCAAACCGAAACTAGAATTATCTCCCTTAGAAGTAGGAAGTAAGTCACATGATTGATAAACAATCAGAAGATAATGTTTGACGACCCTACTTATGTGCAATTTTAATATTTTCTCGGCAGTTTAATAGATTTTTCACAAGAATGACGGGAAGAGAAGATGACGCTGTTAGAAAAACTGGTGGACAAGTTGATGGTAAGAAAAAAAGTTTTCTATCTTAGTTCCAATGATGTCAATATTTATAATTTAAGTAGATTGTAGATTGTTAAACTTCTAATCACTTAATTGTGAACCGGATTTAACTAACGGATACTTGGTCTATTGTTGTGGTAGTAGACAATTGGTGAAATCATGTATGTTCAGACATGTTAAACAATATGATAATGCATTAAATTTAATGATGTCATCAAATGAGGTTAAGTAATACTGTTAAGTGTTAACCATCTTCAGTCTAGTCATGCACACCCTGTACAGCGATATAACTATTTACCGGATATGAATAAATATCCACAGATATGAATCTGGGGTATGAATACGAATGTAAAATCAATATTAACGAGTCTTTCTTTAGATTTTTCTAAGTTTAGATGCCTTTGAATGTATTTGTTAGTATATCAATAATAATAAAGGTTAAGTATTCTAATAATTAAATAAACAAATAAAGTCCAAAATACAGATCTTTATGTATATATCTATATGTGATTTCATATCCTTAGGCACTAAGGTATGGATATGAACACCAAAACTGCAAACTAGAGCATTGTTTGTTATATTTATGTAAAGTTTTATGTAATATCATCATGTTTTTTATTTATTCAACAACTTTAATGTTAGTATGCTCATATTAACGTAATTATTGCATACAAACACAGCCGCACCACAGTTCATATGGATCGTTGGCAGGGCGGGGGAGGAACGGATGTGAACGTCTTAATCATTATCTACAATTAAATTTGTTGTATGATTGTTTACTTTGAACCAATATTATTTTTTTTAATTAATGAAACTTCATTTCATGAAAGTATACTTGCTTTACATAATCATTGTATATAAATATAGCCCCACCAGAGTTCATATCTGTGGCCATGTGGGGTATGAATATGAATGTTACAATCATTATCTACAATTTAATTTGTTAGATTCTTACTTACTTTGATGCATTATTATTATTTTTAATTAATAAAACTCCTGTTCATGAAGGTATACATGCCTTTACGTCTTATTTTATATAAATATAGCCGCTCCAGAGTTCATATCCATGGTTATAGAGGAGTACGCATATGAACGTTTTAATATTCTAGTTTACTTTGGTGCAATGCTATTATTTTTACATGGGCTAGGATGCACTTTAAACCAATAAAGTCAAGGCGATTGGTTGTTTAAAAGGGGACAACCACAGACAGTTTCAAGCTTGTAATCCAAGTGGAAGAGATTCCTTCGTTAACGGACAACCCAGTTAAATGTCTAGGGAAGTGGTTTGACTCCCCACTAACAGACAGTAAATACATGCTGCAATAGCATGCGGAAGAGAGGATGCGCAGAATTGAAAAGTCAGACCTTCCTGGAAAGTTTAAAGGCTGGATATTCCAGCACGGACTTCTGCCATAAATGGTGAATTTAGTTATCATCAGCACTGTTGAAAAGGTAGAGCAATCAATTAGTAAACACTTGAGAAGATGGCCACCATCCTTCATAAGCTTGGGGTTCTACAGCAAATCCAACAAGCACCAGGTACCCTTTACCTTTCTGTTAGAGGAATTTAAAGCAGGTAAAGCCCGACTCTTCCTGACTCTACTAGATTCTTTAGACAAAAGGATTCATGGAGCAGGCATAAAAGTGAGGACAAGCAGGAAATGATCTGTCAATCAAGCGTGGAGCAGGCAATGAGCAATCTTAAACATCAGGACAATGTTGGAACAACAAACAAGGGAAGAGAAGGACTGGGCACTAGACAGCACCAAAGATGGGGAGAAGCTTACAAGATGGAGTAGCGGTCCATGGTGCAGAAAGAGATAAGGAGAGCAGAGGAGGAGTCAATGTCAGCTTAGTTTGTACAGTTAGCCTCACAAGGAAACTGGACAAAATGGAACGCGATACCAGAGAGGACCCTTACATGGCAGGAACTGTGGACTTATAAACCACTTCAGTTAAGCTTTATTCTTTGTACAGTACACAATCTTTTGCCAACTCCAGCCAACCTACACCTTTGGAAACTATCAGATGACCCATCGTGCTAGCTGTGTGATCGCACACTGTGTCACATACTTTCTGGTTGTCCTACCGTTTTGACTCAATGATGATACAGGTGTTACCATGGTAAAGTCCTTTCAGAACTGGGACACATCCTTGAATTGGAGAGAAGGAAAAAGAGGTTAAAGAGTAAAAAAAGGCCCAGAGCTTTGTGAGGGAAGGGACTAAGAAACAGTCAAACACAGGCCCCACCAGTATCCTTCAAGAATCAGATAGTTGGGAACTCCTGGTAGACCGTAAGAAGTGGCTCAAGTTTCGGGAGGAAGTGACCAACACAAATCTCCGACTTGACATTGTGCTGTGGTCAAGAGATCCCAACGAGTGATACTGGTTGAGCTCAAAGTAATCTTGAAAGAAAGGACAGAGGAGATGAAGATGACCAAGTACCAGGAATTGGCAAACCAGGCAAACAGCTGCAGAGACAATAAACATGGGTTTTCCAAGTGGAAGGTCGGCTGTCATGGATTTCCATAGGAGCACCGGTCATTAAGTGACAAACTTGAAAGGCTGCAGTCCATGCTCTCGGTAAAGCTTCTGAAAGGGCTTTCAGCTGGCTCTGGTTACAGAGTGGAGAGCCATGCTGGCCGGGTGGAAACTGATCACTTCACCCACCATTCTGAGGGTGTTCTAAGTAAGGGGGCGAAACACCTTATGACGATGGCACTCTGAGTAAGCAGTTTACCAGAACTGTATTGCTCATCTCTGTATGCATACTTATTACAGAAATATCACATACTTTGGTCTGTGTACATATTTGCACCCCTTATTTGTAGCCGCTGATTTTTGTGAACCTATATTTGCATATTTCTAAATAGATGGTTATCGTATGACGTCACACATTTCCCAGCATGCAATGCGGTCGGCCATCTTTGTGGTAAGCCATTGTTTACTAATGTCTGCTTAGGTCCCTACAATTCGACGATTGAATCGATTTTTTCGCGAAAGATGTCGTGTGTAATGGTTACAAAGTGCAATAGGACTATATTAATACACTGGAGCTATTGTGCGTGAAAAGGACTTGAAGAAGACTAATTTGATCGCTTTTGATCCGTACTCGTCTTCGACGACAGCCTGATGACTTGCAGTCGGGCATTGCATATCCAGACAGAGTGAACTATCTAGTGTTTCAGCAAAGTGCGACATCCAATTAAATATTGGTGGAGCTAGATCCTAGACTTGTGCCAGGGTAGAACCACTGCGCATTGCAGGTTAGCTGGTAAACCTCCACGACCAGGACTCGAACTCATGCACTGAGAGGCTGAGGAGTTACAAGTCAACAACTGCTTGGACAAGGGCACTGCTAAACTTTGGTTTTAAAACAGGGTTATTTATTATGTGTACTGTTTTCAATTCTTTACATCATGTTATACTATTTTTTCATTGCTTTAAGTTCCTTAAAACCCATGTTATGGTTGTCATATTTATTATATGTAATCGAATACCATTACATGCTCCAATTTCCTAAGCAGTCTGCTTTTGCTTTTCCTGTTTATTGATCGATGAATTTACTGTCATTAAATATTTTTTACCGTAAAATGTGTTGTTTTTAATTCAGAAATGGTGTGGTTCTAAAAGAAGTACTGAAACTTGAATTCAATTTTCTGTAAAATTATTATTCTAAATAATGTAAGTTTGTTAAATTTGCTGAAAGGTAGGACAATGATAAAAATAAAAACACTATGTGCATGTGAAAGCAAAACCATTTTAAATAGTTAGCTGTAACAGCTAGTTCCGACTCGTTCTGAAAACAGTTTGTTTCTTACACTTTATTAGAGCTGGTATCTGGCAGTTTGGACGAAACAATTTTCTCTGATGCATTGAAATAAATGATTTTTGCTTGTAAAGATCCCGCAAAATGCTGTTTTATATTCCGGACTGGATCCTTTGGCTTTATGGTGAATAGTATCTTGGTAATGGTGTGGAGTGAAGTTATAGAAGTGGTGATGACAAGAGAAATTAAAAACGTTACTCAGGAATGAAGCCATACAGTTGACACTCTAGCTCATGCCATACTCAATACACAACCATTTACTTGTACCAATACAAACTGTCTAGGTTATGTATGACATTTTATTTTTGCCCATGTTGCCCCTGGCTATTTACAGCCCCTTGTCTGAAACCTGTTGTTTTAATAGTCTAGACCATATGGCTTTGCTTCCTGAGTGTCAAAGGCCAGGTGCAGGTGGATTAGCATTACTTTCTCACGTGTATTTTAGGTTAAAAAAGAATTTTAATTAAAATATCTGAGTAATTTAATTATCAATATGATTATACATTGTTTCAAGTTAACTAAATTAAGATTTCTGCAGTATTTTAAGTAAAAATAGTAGTATTTGCCACGTTGGGGAGTATTTTCCAGCAGGTAAATGCCAGTAAATACCGGGGGTTGAATTTACCGCCCAACCTTGTTCTTACAGCCATGTAAAAAGTAAAGCATAACACATTGCCTGTCATTACATAAAGGGTTTTTCCTATCTGAGATAACTTGAAATCATCAACGTGCCTATTTAAAAATAATAGACATTTAATGCGATATTTTTAAGATTCACACTGTCGAACAATACAGTAAGTGTAATAACAGTCTTCACTTTAACTAAAGTTTATTCGAGCATTATGTATAAATTTCCAAGAATATTAGTAACATGTGTTGTTACATGGGTACAATATTAGCAAATTGTCGGATACCACATTACAACCAATACAGGGCGTTCTGTAGACGCTGAACGTCAATGGTCATTGACTCCTCAGTCAAAATTTTCAAGGGTCAAATTCAAATATCTGGGGGTACATTTTGTGCATATAGCATCTTGAGGGGCACATACATATTTTTATGTCACTGATGACAACATTTTGTCTAAAATTGACCTTGATGGAAATTATCAATACTGTTGGTTGCTTTTTAGTTTATTTAGGACCAGTAAATAAGCAATATATTTCTTAATTGTTTGTTAATTATCTGTATCTTAATAAAAACAATAAAATAAACAACAACATAGCAATTAACATTATAATATACATATTTTCTTTCGACTTTTAATGCAATCCAAAACAGTTAAAAACGCTTAGCTACAATGAATGCTCCGTTCAAGCGCAAAAGTATGACGTCCGAAAGTTCTCTCGTCCCTTAGTTTGTACTGACGGCTGGTAATGAGAAAAAAATATTTCTGATCCGGATTATATATTTTGTGACATTTCACAACACTACAAGAATTAATCATCGTCTTCATTGCCTGTGATGGTCAATTTAAAAAAAAAAATGCGCTTTCACGGTACTGGTATGTTGATTCACCTTACCACAAAGATGGCGGACAAACAGGTGCGCGCGCACCTTGGTGAAAAATCGATAACCATCTATAAGGAAGAATTAGGTAAAGACAGTTATATAGCTTTTATTACACAACCTTTTGGTTCATTAAAGAATTGGTCATCCTTAATACAAAGAGCACAAATATAAGTTACAATACTGTAGACACTCATTTTAAAGTTATTATCGGTATTCAATGAGTCTGTAATATGCCATGTACCTAAATTGATACATACCAAATATTATATTTTAAGGAAGAGTCGTTTAAACCTTTAGACCTTTAAACAATGGTCTGAAGAATTAAATGTAGTTATGCATTAACATAAACAGAACAGACAGAAACAATGCTGCTGATAACGATTTTCAGTGTTTAGCGTCCATGCCATATGTACAATGGTAAAAATTTCAGTTTGGCTAAACAGGAAACGGATATGGCTTACCTGATAGCTTTTTTCATTAAATCAATCAAAGTTGTATGTAATATGATAATACCCAAGAAAAATTATTGTATTGAAGAGAATGCAATAAATGTCCAATAAACACATAAATATAACATTAATGGGTGTAAATAATGATTTTTGTGTTCTTATCCATACTTTCTTTGTCTACAGATATGAAATCTGGCACATAATTGGAGTAACAATTATGTAAAGACTTATAGAATTTCATCAAAGTGGTTAAGTGACTTAATTAAAATTTATTATATAACAACAAGATTTACAGAAAAAACAACAACATTTACAGTTGAAGGTAGTGAGTTAAATTTTCATATCCGTACCCCATATTAGTTTAATTTTCATATCCGTACCCCATATTAGTTTAATTTTCATATCCGTACCCCATATTAGTTTAATTTTCATATCCGTACCCCATATTTCCACGGATATGAAAGTCTGTGCAGTTGTCATTATATTTATCATTTGTACGTGTGTAAAAGTACCTTTATCAAAGGATGAAAAAACACTAAAACTAGTTATATTGCTTTACAATTAACATAAATATTAAAAAATTGCTGTAGATTGCAATCTTATTGTTCATATTCGTACCCTGTTTTTACACGATTATGAATTACCATATAACAATGTTCGTTTAATTAACACGATTGTATGTTATACGAAAAAAAAAATTACATTATTTTGGTTATAAAGAAAACAACATCACATTTTCTAGAAAATACATAAATGTTGCATACATGGATGTATGTAATGTCTTTTACATTCATATTCATACCCTGTATGACTACCGATCTGAACTCGGGCGCGGTTACGGGTTTATGTATTGCCAACATTTATGTAAAGATCTGTAGAATATCATAATTAAATAAAAAATAATATTATTACATAAAAATGAAAAATACATCAATTATAGTTTACGTTAGCTTTTTATGTTCATATCCATACCCGGTATGTCCACTGATATGAACTTCCGTGCGGCAATCAAAATATTCATTAACAGCAAATGTGTGCAAAAGGTATCATTCATTAAAAGGAGCTAAATTAATTAAATTAATTACATTTCGTCAAAATTAACAAATATAAAACAAACAATGCTGCAGATGGCAATTTTAATGTTCCTATCAGTACTCTGTATGTCCACGGATATGAATTCCCATATGTCGATTTTATTACATCAATTACAATTAATATGAGAATACATAATGTTGATTAAATTTATTTATAGAAAATACATTAATGCTACTAAAAAGTCATAAATATAATATAAATGGGTTAAATAATGTTTTTTGCGTTCATATCCGTACCCAGGATTCATATCGTGGATATGAATTCATATCCGGTAAATAGTCATACTCCTGTACAGGTTGCAGTATCCTGTTGTGACACTGGTTTTATGTCCTTAAATGTGGAGATATGGCAGGAGGATGAAAGGAGGACGTTTATGATTAAAAATTCTGCCCATCAGCTTTCTGTCAACAAAATTTTCTAAAGAATTTTTAACTATAATTGATGTATTTTTGAATTTTTATGGTAATAATATTTTTTTTCATTTAATTAAACCAATTTTATGAAATTCTATGGATCTTTAGATTAATTTTTGTCATTTAAATAAAGAAAACACAGGGAAAAAAAACAAAACACAACCGCATGCAGGATTCTAATAATCAGTATAAAAAATGATCTTCTGTTTACTATAATAGTCTATATTCTGTCCAGAGAAAGACAAGGGTAAAAACCAATTGTTTAAAGCAATCTGGTAACTTATTTTCTGACTCAGGTACGAGTCTGTTAAATTTTAATACCATCGTAATGCTGAAAAAGTTTTATCAGGGAAATTAATTTTCATGCATGAAGTCAAGCTAAAGAAAAAATGTGCATTCATGTATAATATATCATTTGATAGTATGTGATGTCCTTTTGTTTCTGATATATACCAGTATTTTCATATTTACACATACCGGTACTATAGATAGTTCCTGCATTAGTTAAGATCCCTTATCTTGGCAGCCATCTTGGATGGTAACTTCAAGGGATTTTCAGATGAAATGTAGAGAAGTGTAAATTTTATTTTCTTGTAATTTCTCTATTTGTGGTCAAAAATTAAAAGCTCTACACAATTGAAAAGCTCTTGAAATTCAGGTTTTTAGAATACAATATTTTTAAAATTGATCAACACAAAAAGAATTAATACACAGAAAAAGTAAAATTATTGGCTCATCAAAATGAATAGTGCATCGTTTTTGGTTGTATTTTTTTATCTTTTAAACTATCAAAATATAGCTTTGATATTTAAAATAAAATTCGTAAAAGTTGTTTAATTTGATATAAACATCAGTAAAATAGAGGGAAAAATCAAAACACAGTGGTGAGTTTAATACAGCACATATTTCCAGATTTTGGATTTGCATTAGCTTCAGCCTTCCAAGATGGCTGCCTTAAACTGTCTGGTCATTGCCTATGACATCACATGGGAACTATCTATCTTTGTAAACCATGCCATTTCAGAGTAATTCTCCATGACCTTTTCCTATTTCAACATGTAACATTTAGCTTTAAGAAACATGGCATCAACACTTTTTACATATAGTATGAAAAAAACCCTATTCAAACTGCTGTTTTGTTTTTAACAATATAGCCAGATATATAAAGTATTGCAAGTCTTTACCTCTTAATGCCATTCTATTTTCAGGGCATGCTTTTAAAGTTTTAGTAATTCTTTCAGTCTCGTGAAATCTTGCATTTTGCCATGCGCTGGCAATTGCAAATTTGATAACTTTTTTTTTTTTACAACAACCTTTTAAAAATATTTGAAGAGTTTGTTCATGTAGTTTTGTTTGTAATGTAATGATAAATAACTCAAACAGTGTGATTAATGTGACAATAAATAAAACACGAAACATACTTTTGATAGTTTCATTCTGTTTTCTTAAACTTGTTAGAATCAAGACGAATGTCAAACAAATGACTGGTATACATGTCTCAATTGTTTGACTGAAATCTTTTAATTATTCACAGAAAAGTTTCTCATATGCCGTACTTAAGAGTACTAGAGTTACTGCAGAAAGGGGTTGTGCATACAATTTTGCTTTTAACATGAGCATTTGGGTCTTTATAACTTAAAATAAATTGCTAAACAACAACAAAAACATTGTCTCTGTGCCAAGATGACTTAGCAGCATGCGTTTAGAATTTCTATATTTGGTTATAAGGCAAAACTTTTACTTTCTTAATTATCGTCTGTTTGCCTGTTTATTTGTACATGTAGTTATAAATATTTGAAATTAAATAATATCTGTTGATAGATTATTGAACATAGGTCATATATTCATTACGATCTGTATTTCTACTAGAATTTTTTCATACAGAATAAGTTTTCCTGAAAAGGATGTTATTTTGAAACATGGATAAACATAAACTGTTAAATAATCATGTATACCTTGTTGTTATTATCGCACTGTATGTAGACACTGAGTCACATTTTTTTATAAAGGGATGTGTTATCACCAGTGTGTAGCATATGTGGTGTAAGTGGGGTGGGGGGGGGGGGGGGGTGTTAGTGCAGACATTCAAAATATCAGATCAGAAGTACAACAGATCAGCTTTCTTATGAAAGTTCTCATGTTTGGACTGCATATTATTTGTATGATTACACACTGTTTAATCTCACTCATATCTTAAAGAAAGTGTAGCTGCAATGATGAAAAAAAAAAAGATCACATATAATTGTCTAGTCAGTATATTGATGATGTCATATGTAAGAAGAGAAAATTTCCAGGTATATTTTCGTGATATAATTTCTTCAAAATGTGTTTTACATTAAACAGTGAATCTTTTTTCACACTCAAAGCCACATGGTCACAGCTGGTCATATTTGCATCATTTAAATTTTGTTAAAAAAAGAAAGATTTTTTTAAATACCAAAATTAATTTTGGAATTAAATTTTACCTTTGATGACTTAACTGTTTGTGACCATGATATCCTCTGAATGATTGGGCTGCCTTTAGGTTATAATTGAAAGTGTCATGATACTTTTGAACTTTTGTTCAGCTTTTTGTTGCTCAACAAGTTAGTACACCATTCTCCACACTGTGCATGCACTTATATACCTCATATGTATATGTCAATAATTAACAAAATATTTATTGACTTGATAGTGATGCAAATACATACCGGTATGAATGCATCTGTATTGTCGATGCCGTCTGGTTTATCAAGTGTCTGTGTGCTGTAAGACTCAAAATACAAATACATCTAGATCTCAGACCGTGTGGTTCTGCATGATATGTATCAGTGCATAACTGTGAACAGGTCATTTTATATTAAAACAACAACCATATGTTGTAATAAATTATTTCAGAGCTGACAATGTCTTTGATTGATGCGGCCTATGACAAGAATGAGGATTGTCAGGAGTTGATTTGCAGCTCATTGTTCAACTTGGGGAAGAAGAAACCAGAGCTTGTCCTCAGTTCTTGTTACAGTTATCTCAAGAAACACTCAAAGGTAACGGAGGGAATACTTCTTTTGTTTTTCATTATTTGGGAAAAACACTCAGTGGCAATAAAATTTGCTTAAATAATACTGATTATGCTAATTTTTAACAGTCTTGTTTAAAAGAAAATTTGTAAAAAAGAAGTTATTTACTTACTATTTTAAATGTAGATATTATTAAGCAACAGTTTGTACAGAGTTTTAGATCTAGCTTGTTTTTGTTTTCAGAAAAGTGATTTAAAATTAATTGTTTTTTTCTTCTTTTTTGTGAGAATTGGAAGAAAAACACTAAAAGAAAGCTCTGAAAAAATGATGATATTTTTTCTCCTCTTTGTCATTTATCAATCCTTTTAATTGATCTTATAAAAGTCCCATTGTCAGTTGACATGCTTATTAGTTATTTGGCATTCAACAATCAATTAGCCTCATCCATTGTAAATGTAAAAATGTTAGGTCTATTGCAGTGATTAAAATTTTACCTGTCAAAATCCGTTTGTAAATTTCTAATGAACATGTTTTAAACGTTTAATTTTTTAAAATGTTGCATAAACTTCTGACAAGATTTGTTGGAATTTTGAGCATCAACATTTAAGAAATCAGTGGTAGATTGTTGTTTGGTATCAAGATCTAAGCATACTACAGGAGATTAATACTTGTTTGCTTTCTTTTGTTACTACTCTGTGCATAGTGTTAGTAAAAATGTTTTGAATTTTGTGGTCTTCTTCAATTACTAATATGTACTTGTATTTAGTATGAACATGTAAAAAAACGATGTTGATTGAATGAAAGCAGAGCTTATGTTTTGCTCATCCTTATAGATGTTGATGATGCTGATTATACAATAAAAATAGTGGTAATAACAATAAATGATAAAAGAATGAAAAATAGAGGAGAATAGCAGCAGAAAATAACTACATAAAAAAATTTGTACAGTTTATACTGACATTGTGATTCCAGCTAGCTCAGGGACACCGTGTAGTCATTCTTCAATGTATGGAGAGGATATTGAAGGAAAGACTTGAAGTGGTGGACAAGGAGTTGGCCCATGAGATGATCAAACAGGCTGCAGAAGAGCTTACAGAGTCTAAGGTACAGCATAAGCCTCACAGTTTTGTCACTTTCCATCAAGGTACAGTACAACCCTAGCTATTTGTTCATTTTTCACCAAGGTACAGTACAAGTCTAGCAGTTTGTTCATCTTTCCCTGCATAAACATAATTTTTAGAGTGGAACACACCAATGGTACGACCATCCATGTTGTTAGTAACCAATTTTTTTTCTTTATTTCTTCATGTGTTTTTTTACAGGATGTTGTTCCAGAGTGGCAGACGGCAGCTAGTGGTGTGTTGGTTGCTCTTGGAACCAAGTATTGTAACAATGTGATGGAGATCATGCTGACAAAGTTCCAGCCAGGCACCTTGCCACACTTTTTTGTCGTACAAACTATTGCCAACCTAGCCGCTGCTAATGGTATGTAACCTTCACTTTTTCCACTTTTTTAGTGAGAAAAGTACCGGTATGCATCAAATTTTAAGTTTTGTTAATAAACAAATTTATGAAACTTAAAGGTGGTATCCAACAGTTTGGACCAAATTCTTTTCTCTTCTGCAACCAAATAAAATAATATTACCTGATAAGCTTCCGAGAAATGCTGTTAATTTGTGCATTACATCCATGTCAATAGCAATGCGCAGCCTTCAACTTGCCAATACAAAAATGTATTTCCTATACCGAGCCACGCTCCACTGTTATCTATTTTTAAACTAAGAAACCATGTGACCACTTACTTTTTAGATCACGTTACATGATCATCCGGGTAAACAGTTCTGATGTTGATGTCTATTTTAAGCCGAAATCCCTGTCATTCTTATTTATAGATTTGGAAATAATGGATATTTAAAGTGATATATTTCACGTTTTGTACTGTAACTTTAAAGGTAATGTTAAAAACAGTCTTTACTTAAATTAAAGTATATGTTGATGCAGCAATTATGCACACATATTCCAGAATAGAGGTAAGATGTTGTTACTTGTATTAGATACAGGCAAATCATCAAATACCACCTTTAAAATGTCACTGGGACCCTTTAAATGTGTACCTTGAGCCATCAGAATGGTCATTTTTTTTATTTGTATGTGCTTTGTTTATTTTTTCGTGTGTCCCTTTTTGTATCTTGTATCTTTAATTGTAGAGGTTATAGTTATTTTGAGCATGTGCATGTTTGTTGTCGTTGGTGTATCAAAGCAAAAAGAACAGAGCATTTGTCATTTAATATTTTTATCAAACAAATATTAAATACCTCCCTACTTTGAATTCTCTGCAAACAGAATGCAACAAATTTTTATTTCTTCAAGTTCTTACCAAGTATTAACCAAAATAATAATAAGAATTTGCTTGAAGTTTAAACAAAGAAAATCAGAAACATATGTTTTGTTCATTCAAATATGGCATACACATCATTTCTTCAACTCTCCAAAAACACTGCATTGCTTGTGCAAAAAATACTTGCCATATAAGTAAATTAATCACTTACACTTCACAATAACAACAAGCAAAAAAATCAACATAATGACTTCTTTAATTGCTCTTCCTCCAGCCAAAATTCAGTTGCATATAACTCTGGATGGGTGAAGTGTCAATCACTGCTCTGTAATGTCATGTTCGCACCTCCCAATACTGGGTTGGCTTGGTATCAACAGCAGCCTTCGAGTTTTGTTCTTCAAGTCAAGCTAAAAAAACTGACTCAGGTGTTTTATATAACCTTGGAAATATAAGGGTGAACAATGGGGAATTATTAATAATTTTGTCTCAAGCTTAACATTGGCTTTAAATGTACATCTAATTATGGTTCTAGTCTATGCCATGGTACCCCACCTGACTGCTGTACTGGGAACCATGCTGCCTATGTTAGGCATGGCCAAGCAGGACAACATGCGATGGGTCTTCACCTCAGGTAGGTCTTTAAATGATTCTAGTTTATATCCAGAGTATCCAGTGTAGTTTCAAAGTACTTTTCTCATTGGTTAACAGTCATCATGTCTCATCTTTGTTATCAACTGACTTTTATATTATTAATGAAAATGATTTTCCCATTTGTAAATTGCACACATATTTCTACTTTTTAAGTTATTTTAATATATCTACTGTCTGTAGGTGTACTTTTAACAATCAAGAAAATCTCTTTACTCCAAGACACTTGGAGCAATTTAAATGTACTTACCTTTACCCCATCAATTTTATGTACCGGTACTGTGACTCCGGGGCTGGCATACAGCTGGATAATTTAATAGAAAAATCTAGCCTGCCATGTATTGTTGGTGCTTTACGTACAAGTGGTTTGGATCTCTCTTCACCAATAATAGCTTGAAATCACAAAATAACTTAAAACTGGAGGTTAAACCTAAAACAAATAGTACACAAGTGACAGTATATTTTATTTTGCAAATCAGGTAATGCTATCAACTTGATTTCATATACATTAATTAAAATGTAAGGGAAGCAATTGGATTTCATTATAATAATATAATGATAATTAATAATATCTACATTTAAAATAGTAAGAAAATAACTTCTTTTTTTATCAATTTTCTTTTTAACAAGACTCTGTTAAAAATTAGCATAATCAGTGTTATTTAAGCAAATTTTATTTTTAATGGAGAGTTTTTCCCAAATATTAAAAAAACAAAACAAGTATGCCCTCCGTTACTTTTGAGTATTTCTTGAGATATCTGTGACAAGAACAGAGATTCATTATCATTAATATTTTATAGATTATATACAACTTGATTTCATTTACATCAATACTACACATGAGGCAAACAAATTAGTTTAAATTACATGTGAAATTTCAGAATAAAAAAAGTTTTTTTATTTTTTTGCCTTAGCAATTTCCAAATTTAGCGAGGCGATCATTGAATACATTGCCAACATCGACAAGGCCCCAGATACCACTGTGAAGAAGGAAATGTTCTCGTCAGAAATATTTTCAGCATATGATGTCATCTTCAATGTTTGGATTCAGTCAAAAGAAATCAAGGTAGGTTACTTTCTAATCAATGTTAGCATAGGAGTTATTTTATAAAATGCTTATATAGTGGTAACACACCCATGCACACACCTGCTAAACTACCAATAGCTTAGCAAGAAAATCTTAGAGAAGATATTTACAGAGCATTTAATTATCTTGAATATTTCTCAGCTAAATCCTCCATTCTCCATTTGTCTGGGGGTCTTCCTCCACCAAAATATTTAGACGTTGCTATCATTATCATAATTAGGTATTGCAATGTACCTCAAAAACAGAACACAACATTAGGAGTCATCAACATACAAGCCCTCAACAAGTTCATGGTCAGTCATAAACTGGAATATTGTTTAATGATGAATTATGATAAAGTGGTTACTGTAATGGGGTTTTTCATCACCAGTCATAGTTGAAATCTAGGTAAGAGAGGCACTGTTTTTGATCCCGGGCCATGACATACCAAAGTCGTTAAAAATTGTAGGGGTATAGCTCCCTTGCTAATGCTGAAGCAAATATAAGGGTAGTTCCACAACTGGTTGGCCCGGTATCAGGATAATGTCACTGGGTGTGGTATCATGTCAGGTGTTCATGGCATGCTATACATAGTGAAGGCAGCACTATATTTGCTTCAAGTGGACACCTCTCCAGATAACAGAAATATATTTGATGGGACGATAAACCGAATAAAAAAAACATAGTTGAAATATTGCTGTAATAGAGATACATATTTTAGTGCAATTTCTACACTATAATATCACAAACTGCATATTATGTTCCTATTCAGCTCCGATTGGCCATCGTGGAAGCTCTCGGTTACATGACCCACCTAATGGCAAGAGACAAACTAGAGGAACAGTTACCAAAGATACTGGGAGGAATTTTATCATTGTACAAGCGACACTCAGTTTCAGAACAGTTTCACATTACACAAGTATGACTTTGATGAATCAGAAATACTAAGTGCACATTCTTTGTGTATTTTTTCAATGCACTGTTGGAATGTAAAGTTTAGAGCATTTGTTTATTTAACATCTTTTTGTTAATTTTCTGCCACATGTCTCTATTTAAAATGGTTAAAAACTTTTTTAAATGTCTACAACAACTTCTTTTATTTTGTATAATGGCTTTTTGGTGGCATACTAATTAATTGTTCTTCTTAGTTATCCATAATTACAGTTTGAGGCTGCTCTAAGAAACCTTAACAAAGATGCCAGATATCTGGCTAAATAAACCATACATGATATGAAAAAAACAACCATGTATTAATGGCCAAAACTTAAGAACGGGACATGGGAAAGTGTTCCTGGTTCTGTATTGTTTTGAATACTTTGCTAACTACACAAAATCAACTATTTAACTGATTGTATTAGAGTCTGTCCTGTCTGCTGAAGGCTGTATGTGATTGTGGCAATACCATGGTAGAGCCACATCTAGTGCATGTACTAGACTAACTGTAATTATTGTACTGTGTATATCCCAGGGACTGTCTTGATTACTGGAGGCTGTATGTGATTGTTGCAGTACCATGGTAAAGCCACATCTAGAACATGTGCTAGACTTACTATTATTATTGTACTGTGTATATCCCAGGGACTGTCTGGATTACAGGAGGCTGTATGTGATTGTTGCAGTACCATGGTAGAGCCACATCTAGAACATGTGCTAGACTTACTATTATTATTGTACTGTGTATATCACAGGGACTGTCTGGATTACAGGAGGCTGTATGTGATTGTTGCAGTACCATGGTAGAGCCACATCTAGAACATGTGCTAGACTAACTATAATTGTTGTACTGTGTATATCCCAGGGACTGTCTGGATTACAGGAGGCTGTATGTGATTGTTGCAGTACCATGGTAGAGCCACATCTAGAACATGTGCTAGACTTACTATTATTATTGTACTGTGTCTATCCCAGGGACTGTCTAGATTACTGGAGGCTGTATGTGATTGTGGCAGTACCATGGTAGAGCCACATCTAGCGCATGTGCTAGACTAACTATAATTGTTGTACTGTGTATATCACAGGGACTGTCCTGATTACTGAAGGCTGTATGTGATTGTGGCAGTACCATGGTAGAGCCACATCTAGAACATGTGCTAGACTAACTATAATTGTTGTACTGTGTCTATCCCAGGGACTGTCAGGATTACTGGAGGCTGTATGTGATTGTGGCAGTACCATGGTAGAGCCACATCTAGAACATGTGCTAGACTTACTATTATTATTGTACTGTGTATATCACAGGGACTGTCTGGATTACTGGAGGCTGTATGTGATTGTGGCAGTACCATAGTAGAGCCACATCTAGAACATGTTCTAGACTAACTATAATTGTTGTACTGTATATATCACAGGGACTGTCTGGATTACTGGAGGCTGTATGTGATTGTGGCTGTACCATGGTAATGCCACATCTAGAACATGTGCTAGACTAACTATAATTGTTGTACTGTGTATATCACAGGGACTGTCTGGATTACTGGAGGCTGTATGTGATTGTGGCAGTACCATGGTAGAGCCACATCTAGAACATGTGCTAGACTAACTATAATTGTTGTACTGTGTATATCACAGGGACTGTCTGGATTACTGGAGGCTGTATGTGATTGTGGCAGTACCATGGTAATGCCACATCTAGAACATGTGCTAGACTAACTATAATTGTTGTACTGTGTATATCACAGGGACTGTCTGGATTACTGGAGGCTGTATGTGATTGTGGCAGTACCATGGTAGAGCCACATCTAGAACATGTGCTAGACTAACTATAATTGTTGTACTGTGTATATCACAGGGACTGTCTGGATTACTGGAGGCTGTATGTGATTGTGGCAGTACCATGGTAGAGCCACATCTAGAACACGTGCTAGACTAACTATAATTGTTGTACTGTGTATATCACAGGGACTGTCTGGATTACTGGAGGCTGTATGTGATTGTGGCAGTACCATGGTAAAGCCACATCTAGAACATGTGCTAGACTTACTATTATTATTGTACTGTGTATATCACAGGGACTGTCTGGATTACAGGAGGCTGTATGTGATTGTGGCAGTACCATGGTAGAGCCACATCTAGAACATGTGCTAGACTAACTATAATTGTTGTACTGTGTATATCTCAGGGACTGTCTGGATTACTGGAGGCTGTATGTGATTGTGGCAGTACCATGGTAGAGCCACATCTAGAACATGTGCTAGACTAACTATAATTGTTGTTCTGTGTCTATCCCAGGGACTGTCTGGATTACTGGAGGCTGTATGTGATTGTGGCAGTACCATGGTAGAGCCACATCTAGAACATGTGCTAGACTAACTATAATTGTTGTTCTGTGTCTATCCCAGGGACTGTCTAGATTACTGGAGGCTGTATGTGATTGTGGCAGTACCATGGTAGAGCCACATCTAGAACATGTGCTAGACTAACTATAATTGTTGTTCTGTGTCTATCCCAGGGACTGTCTGGATTACTGGAGGCTGTATGTGATTGTGGCAGTACCATGGTAGAGCCACATCTAGAACATGTGCTAGACTAACTATAATTGTTGTTCTGTGTCTATCCCAGGGACTGTCTAGATTACTGGAGGCTGTATGTGATTGTGGCAGTACCATGGTAGAGCCACATCTAGAACACGTGCTAGACTAACTATAATTGTTGTACTGTGTATATCTCAGGGACTGTCTGGATTACTGGAGGCTGTATGTGATTGTGGCAGTACCATGGTAGAGCCACATCTAGAACACGTGCTAGACTAACTATAATTGTTGTACTGTGTATATCTCAGGGACTGTCTGGATTACTGGAGGCTGTATGTGATTGTGGCAGTACCATGGTAGAGCCACATCTAGAACATGTGCTAGACTAACTATAATTGTTGTTCTGTGTCTATCCCAGGGACTGTCTGGATTACTGGAGGCTGTATGTGATTGTGGCAGTACCATGGTAGAGCCACATCTAGAACATGTGCTAGACTAACTATAATTGTTGTTCTGTGTCTATCCCAGGGACTGTCTGGATTACTGGAGGCTGTATGTGATTGTGGCAGTACCATGGTAGAGCCACATCTAGAACATGTGCTAGACTAACTATAATTGTTGTACTGTGTCTATCCCAGGGACTGTCTGGATTACTGGAGGCTGTATGTGATTGTGGCAGTACCATGGTAGAGCCACATCTAGAACATGTGCTAGACTAACTATAATTGTTGTTCTGTGTCTATCCCAGGGACTGTCCAGAGTATTGGAGGCTGTATGTGAAGGAGGCAGTACCATTCTGGAACCACATCTAGAACATGTGCTGAATGCACTTTTTCCTCAGGTATGCACTTACATTAATGTAACAAGCAACCAAATGATTTCATACACATCAAAGAAAATCATGTCTTGTAAGGTGTGCATGTTGTTACAGAAGCTAAGAGGATATAATTGTCAATCATAAAATGTTTTTACCTAAAAGAAATATTTATGGTAGTTTATTTCTTCAGGAAAATGAGGTAGATCATACTTTGCATCTTTGTTCTGGAAGTTAAGGCAATAGACTAGGAATCGGGGGGTTCTGAGTTTGAAACTCCAACTTGACATTTGATGGTCAAAGAGCAAGACTATAAACTTCACAATGTTCAAGATATTAAATACCTGAGTACTGGTTCTACCTAGGAAGTGGACTGTCAGCAGTAGTAGCAGTCACTTAGTGCGTTAGTTCTTAGGTTACACAATGTCACACATTGTCACACAATGTCATGCAATGTCACACAATGTCACACCACACATTGTCACACATTGTCATGCAATGTCATGCATTGTCATACATTGTCACGCAATGTCATGCATTGTCATGCAATGTCACACAATGGCATGCAATGTCACACAATGTCACACATTGTTATACAATGTCATGCAATGTCACACATTGTCATGCAATGTCACACATTGTCACACATTGTCATGCAATGTCACGCATTGTCACACAATGTAACACAGGGTGTCCCTCACTGTCTTTAGAGTTGTTGAGATGGACTTGTAGTACAAGAAAAGAAGGCTTCAAACAACTTAAAGAACCACAACAGAAGTCAGATCATAATTGGTTTTTAATTGTTTGTTTATTTTGTGTATAATTATTGGCAATCAATATTGTTTGAATTGTTACTTTAATTACTTGAAGATTTTTAAACCTTTTGGTATAAAAGCAATTGTTTTAAAATAAAAATGTGTTATTTTGGTTAAATCAACTACAAATTTATATGATTCTTTAACAGGTGTTTGCCCCAATTGACTACAACAATCCGATGAACATTAAAAACCACAATGAAGTACTCCGGTGCTTTGCCATCATTGGTAAACTGAAGTTTGTTTTATGTTTCCTTTTTTCTTTGGCCATTTTCTTATAGTAAATCTTTCATTAATAGGGTTTGTTTTATGAAAATTCTACTTGAATTATACTCTTTTAAAACAAATGATTGCATGGTGACATAATTAACACTTACTATCCAAAAAAGCAAATGGATAAAATTTAAGTCTTGTCAGTCCTTTTTCTCTGTATTTCATTCCATTCATCCTCCCATTGTAGCCATTTCTCAGAAAATAACAAATTGATCTTCATAAAAATCACACAGTTATGAAACTTTACACAATTATAGATAACTTAATTGCTCAGTGTTTTTTTCATTCTTTTAAGAAAGTTTTAAACATGTACCATTAACCAAAAATATACCTTGAATGAACCTGGCTGTGTTGTAATCTACTGTTTTTATAGCTATGTATAGCTTATGCTATTTTTCACAATATCTGCCACACTATGAATATTCAGAGAACAAAATCTATTCGATACAATTTTATGTCATTAAATGACATCATTATTCTATGTGTAAAAATTTCCCATCCCAGTTTACAAGCAAAGTATAACAATTAGCTAATTTGATTCTACAAAAACTGTAGCCACGCTTTGTAACTATGACCAAAAATGGTTGATGTGGCTCATGTTATATTGTTTCCCAACAGCCCAGTCATTCTCAGGCAAGCTGACTGGTATCCTTCTACAGAAGTTGGAGCAGAATAATGAGAAAACAAAGATCGGCATCCTCACCATCTTTAAACACCTCATTAATGCAGCAGGTGGGTCATTTAGGCAGCCTCGCTATCTTTAAACACCTCATTAATGCAGCAGGTGGGTCATTTAGGCAGCCTCGCTATCTTTAAACACCTCATTAATGCAGCAAGTGGGTCAATTCAGCAGCCTCACCATCTTTAAACACCTCATTAATGCAGCAGGTTGGTCATTTAGGCATCCTCACCATCTTTAAACACCTCATTAATGCAGCAGGTGGGTCATTTAGGCAGCCACGCTATCTTTAAACACCTCATTAATGCAGCAGGTGGGTCATTTAGGCAGCCTCGCTATCTTTAAACACCTCATTAATGCAGCAGGTGGGTCATTTAGGCAGCCTCGCTATCTTTAAACACCTCATTAATGCAGCAAGTGGGTCAATTCGGCAGCCTCACCATCTTTAAACACCTCATTAATGCAGCAAGTGGGTTATTATTATTATTTTTTATTATTGCTATTATTATACGTAGAAGTGGTTTTGTGATTTTTTGCTAGTATTAACATTAGTACATGTTGACATTAATAATAACATTAATATTAGTATTAACATCAGTATTATTTATATTAACATAACTCCTTCACTAGAAAACAATTGGCAGTGACGGTTGCCAAATCGTAACTCTCTGACCCTTTATTATGTTGGTTCAAGTCCAAACCTTCCAAGTGGGTCTCCAGGTGACCTGTGGTGTGCCAGTGGTTTTATTGAGACACTATTCTGTGGCCTTCTTGATGGGTAATACCAACCAAAGTGTGTCATGCCATTGTAATGTTTTCTAACAACAAATAAGTCTTTATTATCAGTATTAGCAGACATTGAGTGAAGTTAAGGAGTCATTTTTTAAACACTAGTTTTAAATACTTTATCTACAAGACACATGAACTTATTTTAAACTGAAAGCTTTATATCAAAATGAACTTTTTTATTTGATATTGAAGGTTAAGAAAGGTCTAATATAAAACATGCTTTAATTATCCAGCCCCATCCATGGAAGACAAGAAAGAAGTTGTCCTATCTGGCCTGAAAGGGGTCTCCCAGGAAAACAATAACAAGGTAACATGTGTCTTCTAGGGAACAAACATTATTTGTGTAAACAGCACTAACTTTAATGCGTGACCTTTGACATAACATGCAATATAAGAAAGTTGTTTCATATACACTGATTTCTCTTTAGTTACTTCAAAAAGTAAAAAACTGTTTCTTTTTCTTGTAGGTGTTGTTTGCCTAAGGGCTTAATAAAAAAAAGGTTGTTATCATGGTCAGAGAGGTATATAAATGAGTTATGAATGTATAATAGCTAGATGTTAAATTATCCATGATTCTTAATTCATCCTATATATGGTGCACCCTTGACCATGCCAGCAAAGTTGCTTCAATTTTGATTTCTTAGTCCCTCATTGCATTGGTTCAAGTTTGGGTCAAGACTTAAACATTCCTGAGTGAAGGACTTTCAGCTGATGATATGTGTGCTTGAAGTTCTTCCCAGACAGTTGTCTGAAATCTCTCCATCAGTGTTCAATGTCATAATTCTAACATAAAGTATGTACAAGGCTGCTGAATATATTGATGCCAGTATTTGACAGTTTTCCTTCCTTTTCACCAGATTAAGAAGGTGTTTGCCCAGGTTGTCATAGCCATGGGTCACCACGGATACATGGAGCTGGAGGGAGGGACACAGATGATTGAGTTTATCGTCACCCAGTGCTCCTTGCCCAATGATCCACCGGTATGTTTATTTGGCCTGTGATTTTGTATCGACCATCTCCTGATAATTGATAATAAGATGTTAATCATAGTAAACAAACACTTATTTAAACAGCTGGGTGCCAAACTCATCATTGTTTTCAAATTATTAATTAATTTTTGTTTCTGTTCTTTTGTGGTTCATTATCTTACAAATCATTCTTCCTGAATAGATATATGTTCTGTTCTGTTCTTCATCCAATGATATTCACATGGCGCTCCATTTCCTGCGAAAGCATGCCATTAACATCTAAATTGTTCCAACTCTGAAATACAGATGCCCTGATTTTTTTATCTTAATGATTTTTTCCATCTTGTCACGTTCTATTAAGATAAAAGATTAAGTCAACTTTTATTATGATTTTTTCAAGGGAGGTAAGCGAAACCCTGATCCTGATCATGTGACCAATCAACAGCTGCGACAAATGTGTGACAACGTTCTTCAGCTGTTGACAAACACAGTGGAGCAGATGGAAAATGTGAGTTGAAATAAGTGTACTATAAATTTCCTGATTTATGTCCTTCTTTGGAGTACTCTGCCCAGAGATGAGAGAAGAATGTCACCATGCCCGGGGCTTGCAGTGAGGAAGGGGTATATTAATGTGTTAGTATGCCTTCTGTGATTGCACTCTTGTTGATTCATACATAGATATACCTGTCTTTGTTTAAAACTTAAATGTTCCATCCATAATTTGAATGAAAATAAATTATCTATAAAAATAAACATCCTAATTGAAACAAAGATGAACCATTTGATAATATAGATTCATAATTAAACTCGTAAACTTTTAAGTAAAAATCAAATATCAACAAAAAAATACTTTTTTTTAGAATTACACTTCCTAAAAATATTCCATGCTAGGTTCTGTGGCCTTATTTGCTGGAGCTAATTGTACCAGAGAAGTACATTGAGTCAGCGGGCGTGGTTTGTCGTTGCCTGGCAACCATTGCTAACAAGAAGAGGGAGGAAAATGCAGAAGATTATGAGCTGGATTATGAAACACAAGGTAGGGATGATCTGCAAGCTTTACAGGTAGATAAATTCTGAATAAATGCTAGCACAATATGTGAAGAATATGAGTTTAACAAGTTTTGTAAATGAAATTGTAATAAATGTAAACACAACGTAGTGAACCCTATTGATTTTTATATTTCTTCTTATTTATTTTAGTTTTAATCTATTGATACTTTATTTACATTAAAAGTCATGTGTGACCAATCAAGTGTCATTTTGCCAAAAAATGAATAAAACCTTAAATAAATGTTAACACATGGTAGACAGGATCTTATATTTTTATCAAGTTTTAGATAAAATTGGAATAAATAAAAACGCAATGTTAGAAGGAACGGGGAAGAATTTCACCAACATGTTCTTTACATTGAATAACACTACATAAGTCAACAACTGTTTATTATTATAGTTGTAAGTTTTAAAATACTGAAAAAGTGAAATTTTCACAGATGAAGTACTTAACGGTATGCTCAAACACAACATCAAGGTTTTATAAACTCTGCTCCTGTTTATTGTGAACAACTGCTCATGAAATTGTTAAGTAGGGCTGATAATGATCTAGCAAGGACTTGCACTTTAATTCTTTTAATTTTCATGTTACTTTTCTCTTTTTTTGAACAATTGATTCTATTTTTAGCAAACCTGCCAAAACCTGTTGTCCTGATTGCAAGATTGATGGTAAGAAAGCAAAAAAAGTATTTTTTGATTCATTTATATTTAGCATTATCCTAATATTTGTCAAACTAGCCATCAACTTTAATCTGTGTTGTGCTACTAAGGCACCTGTAATGTTCTAGCAGGGCCATTGTGCCACTAACTGTGCTGTGCTACCAGGGCCATTGTACCACTAACTGTGCTGTGTTACTAGGGCCATTGTGCCACTAACTGTGCTGTGCTACCAGGGCCATTGTACCACTAACTGTGCTGTGTTACCAGGGCCCTTGTGCCACTAGCTGTGCTGTGTTACCAGGGTCATTGTACCACTAACTGTGCTGTGTTACCAGGGCCCTTGTGCCACTAACTGTGCTGTGCTACCAGGGCCATTGTACCACTAACTGTGCTGTGTTACCAGGGCCCTTGTGCCACTAGCTGTGCTGTGTTACCAGGGTCATTGTACCACTAGCTGTGCTGTGTTACCAAGGCCATTGTACAACTCACTGTGTTGTTTTACCAGGGTCAATGCAGAGTTATTTATCAGCCAAAAAAGTTTAAAAACAGAACAATTTTTTTCTTGTAAATACATTTTCAGTGCTGCCTAAATGAATATAATATTAATGGCTTTTTTATTTTTGTAGACATTGGCTGGAAACCCCCAAAATGGCCAGCAAAGGGGAGTGCATGTTTTGAATTTGATGAAGGGACTCACTCCCAATCTCCATGACAACCTTGTAGAACTGTGGGATACAGTGATTCCAAAACTGGTCCTGTACTTGGAAGGTAATTGAAGTCATGAGCAACCTAGCTGTTAGAGTTGCTGACTTGTAACTCCTCAGCACCTTACTGCATGAGTTTGAGTCTCGGTTGGGTGAGATCTTAGATGTGGGTAGGTTTTCCAGTAAACCTTTGATGTGCCGGTGTTTCTGCACAGCATTAAACTTGGGGTTTTCTCCACAAATAATTAGCTGGACATCGCCAATATGACCATTGTCGATGTAACAAAAAAGCTGCAAAGAATTTTTTGTTCATGTAAATTTGTTTCTCAGTCTTATTTTTTTCTAGTAACATCTTAGTTCACCTGAGCATAACATGTTTAACGTGAACTTTTCTGATAACCCATTATTTATTGTGCAACTCACAGCATC
This sequence comes from Sinonovacula constricta, assembly GCA_007844125.1. Classification (NCBI taxonomy): domain Eukaryota; kingdom Metazoa; phylum Mollusca; class Bivalvia; order Cardiida; family Solecurtidae; genus Sinonovacula; species Sinonovacula constricta. The sequence goes on from CM017565.1 coordinate 21,631,596, forward strand.
CCCAGTTTGCTTGTGAACACTCTAGAGTCTACAGTTTTGATTTAAAGAAGTGTATAATGCATACCGGCCGCAATAGCTCATGTGGTAGAGCGTCGGCTTGCAGATCGGGAGGTCGCGGATTCAAACCTTGGCTGGTTCAAATCAAAGACTTTAAAGTTGGCAGTAGTGGCTTCCCTCCTAACGCTCGGGGCTAAGGGGACAGCATTGTGCCTGACTCGACTTGTCAGTTTAATGGAAAGGCCGGGTTCTGTCCCTGGGCATCTCATAAGTGCTCCTGTGCTATAATGATAGAAATGTCGCTGCACAATATTGGCAAAAATGCTGGCAAATCCCATCCCATTCGTAGCATGCCAATGTTCTTGTATGAAGTACTGACTTGAATGTTTACAACTCTTACTGTGTGGGCTCAAGTCTTGGCTTGGGGCAAAAACTATATGTGGGAGGCAACAACTATATGTGGGAGGCAACAACTATATGTGGGAGGCAACAACTATATGTGGGAGGCGACAACTATATCTACTCAGGTCTTTCAGCTGACCAGCGGTTCCTTAAGTAGTTCTTCAAAGACATTTTCTCTGGTCTTTGTCCAATGAAAATTGTATGTTAATATAATGTCATTAATTGTGTCACTGTTATGTATTTATTAATCAGGCTAAAACCATTCTATTTACAAATAACATTATCATGTTTGTTTCCTTAATGGTCCTTTTTTCTACCCTGTTCATTATTCTGGAGTTATTTTAATTAAAGATCCAGAGAAACAGGAGAACTGGAGCCAGAAGAGCTGGGAGGACTTGCTGCTGAAGATGCTGTCAAAGTCTCTGGATGTTGTGGATCATGAACAATGGATAGCTGACCTGGGGGAGGCCTTTGCTTTACATATACCCACATACACAGCCTACCCGCAGGAGAAGGTGGGTGTCTTTTTATGCCCCCCCTGGAGGAGTGGCATATCGCATTTCCACTATCCATATGTCTGTCAGTGCCTTGGTCAGTTTACTCTGCTGTGTTGGCCATAACTTACATATTATTTAAAATACTTCAGTCATCTTACAGAATTCCTAATACTTCATCATCTTACAGAATATACTTACAGGTGTGTTATGCATAACATTTACAAGTGCAACTGTTAAGGTCAAGGCCGTATTCATTGTCTTATTTAAGGTCATTTCATCTTTGGGACCGTATTTGATTTCAATTGACAAGCCTCGTCTTACATGTATAAATAATTCCTTATTAATTAAAAATTAATTAGCTCAAAGGGGTTTTGTGAATATAACCCATGGGATGTGTATTTTTTGGCTTTTTATTACAGAACTTCCTGTACAAGTGCTTGGGTGTTATCATGAGAAAATCAACAAAGAAAGATTTTGTCAACAATATGCTTGATCAGGTTTTCAACAGTGTCAAACACACAGACCAAACAGAAAGGGAGGTAAGACATTAAAATGGTGATGAGAATATTATTGTTTGTTTTTGTCACTTGGGTGAAGTGGTTTTGGAGTTTGTTATGATAAAATGTGACATCAGGTTACATTAGATTGTCCAATCTGGAAATATGCAGTTATATTGTTGTTCATCATCAGGCTGTTTACAGTTTGTTTACTTTTGTTCACTTTTACTTTACAGTTTGTTTATATTTTGTTTACTTTTGTTCACTTTTCCTTAACAGTTTGTTTATAGTTTGTTTACTGTTGGCAGAATATGAGTTTTAGGAAATGTTTTACAAGAATAGGATGATTAATTAATTTAAATATATAAATAAATATTGGGTATTTACATTGACTAAAACCTTTATTAAAAGTTCAAATTAAATTAATTTAATTAATTAATTTAATCAAATTAAAAGTTCTTTGTACATCATTATAGATGGGACAGCTGCATTGGCAAAATATGATTTATTTTGGTCACATGTGGTATCTGTGGTGGAAGTAGACACTGGTTAACTATCTGTGTAGGAGAGAAAAGACACTGATTATTGTCTGAAAGACAGTCTTAAATTATATAAGGGGCTCACAAGTTTAAAGTTTTTTGTGTTTTTTTTATTTATATTTTATTTATTTGGTAACTAAAGGCCTCCGGCTCAAAATACATGATATTTATATACAAGCATAGATAAAGTGATGCCTCGTAATATCAAGAATTAATACATAATATAAGGAAATATTCCATGAAAATGAATTGTCGGAAAGTTAAATTATAATTAAGTATTGAATTTAAAGTTAACAAAACTCAGTGTTTTGCCATAGTCCACCTTTCAAGACTGTTTTTCATTCAGTTTTACTTTCCTCATGATATGGTCTCAGCAGGAGGACTATAAAATTTAATAAATTTAATAAGACTGTGATCATAAGTTTGAAAAGCTTTAGTAATATTGATGTAAAAACATGATTATGATGTCTATCTAGCTACACAAATAATGTTCAAAAGATGAAAAAGACCTCATACCATGTCTATCTAACTACACAAATGATGTTCAAAAGATGAAAAAGACCTCATACCATGTCTATCTAACTACACAAATGTTGTTCAAAAGATGAAAAAGACCTTGTAACATTTCTATAAAATAATACATGTATAATCTATATTTTATTGCATAATTTGATAAATATAATCTTTTTTTTCTATTCAAGGTTATAGAAGTAAGATTTTTTTCTTGCCATTTCATGAATTTAAACTTTTTCTTAATTAAATCATTTTTCTATTTCTGATTTTCTTGTTTGCTTATGTAAGCATATAAATTATTAAAGTATAAGTATAGTTTGTAACTTTAATCCCTGAGACAGCATACATGTGAACTTTTTCCAAGGTCAAAGTGGACGATTTTCATTTGCAAAGTGAGAGATTTGTTGTGTTTTTTTTCTTCACAGAAACAAAGAAGGAAATAATCTGTCTCCAAGAATGGAGATTTCTGAAAATGTGTAAAACACCCCTCATTTTTAAATATTTTTGAACTTTAAAAGTGGGAGTCTCCCTCCAAAAGTAGGAGTCTCCCTCCAAAAGCTGGAGAGTTCACATGTATGGGACAGTTATTGCAAGCATGTCTTATATCTGTATGAATGCTCGTTCTTGATCTGTTTGACACAATGCAAATTTATCTTAAATGTTAATTTTTCAGGTTTTGAAATGTTGAGTCAAATCTCTAGAAATAGGATGTAATTCCATGCTAATTCCTTTGCATAGTGTTGGTTCTCATTTAAGACTTTTCCATGTCTTCAGCTTCTGCTGCTATGCACTTACAGAATTTTTCAATGGAAATACTTGATCTTAATATTTAGGCATAAACCCCCTGCTTGTAAGAGCATATTAGGTTTGTTTTTATTTAAAATAAAGCACTTGAGTCACAATGTACTTTAGAGAATCAAAACAATTTAAAGGTAATATCAGACAGTTTGTACCAAAATTTATTTTCTGAAATAACCAAATAAGTCATTGCTACATGAAAAGTTCCTGCAAAATGCTGTTCATTGATGCCTTAAATCTGTGTGAAAAGTCAGTCATAAATCACCACTTGTCATTGCAAACAGGTATTTCCTACCCGAGCCCGCTGCAAAAATAGCTATTTTTAAACTTAGAAAACCATGTGACCAATTACCTTTATCTGAAAAGAAACTACACTAATCGGTTAGATAGGGAAACACTCCACCAAATTTATACATATATCAAAACGTATTTTTCATTCACCTTTTCAGTTTATACCTTCTCTTTCTAATAATTAATGTGTGTCACATGGAAATTGAAGTACCATCCTCCAACACCTGTTAACATAGCTTTACCTAATTACACTGTTGTCCTATTTCACTTACTTTTTCTGTTTATGTATGTTGACAAGAAGCTGTAAAGTTTACATCAATAAAACATATGTTCTGTTCTGTTCTTTTGAGGTCACATTATATGGTCATCTAGGTAGTCCGCTCTGACGTCGATGTCTATTTTTAGCAGAGACCACTATCAAGTTTTTTTATAGAGTTGGAAAAAATACACATTGATTTTTTTTTTTCAGGATTTGTTCTGTCCAACAATTCAGTTAGTGTTCAAAATCGTATTTATTAAGACTATAGAATCATTTTATAAAAAAAATTATGCCCAAATTTTTCAAAGCAGTGGTCCAATATTGTTACATGTATTTGATACATGCAAACTGTTTGATAACACCTTTAAAGATTGAAAATTGGCCTTCAGCCACACATTTGATCACATACAGTGCATTTATTCAATAGTTGACATTTTCATTCTTTTATCTTATAACCTATAGGTAAAGATATTGCAATAAAGATTTTTATGACAATTATAATAACAGCAAAATCTGTTTGGAAAGATTTATTTCCTTTTTTAAAAATATTTTTTGTTTGTTTTGTTTTTCATGACAGTGTCTGGCAACATGTTCTCTACTGTGTTATCATTGGATGGTATTGAAGTGTGCTGGTAATACCTGTTTATGGTATGCCTAAAGTTTTAGCACATGTTAACAGCAACAATTTTAGGGATAACAAATAACATTATGACTTTGATCCTAAAGTACAACCATTTGACTTTGTCTTTTGAAAATCATAATTTTCAGTGTCAGGTTATACATTAAATATAACCTTTGAACTTTGTTTTCAGGGTTGTGCCGTTGCCCTGGGATTCTGTGCAACATCCCATCTGGATGCCGTCCTGTCCAAACTAGAAAATGTCACCAAGACAGACCTGTCTCAGAAAAAGTCTGGCATGTTCAGTTTTATGAAGGTACGAAAAATTATGTTTTGCATGTTACAAAGTACGTTTTTTGCATATTTGTGGTCAATACACATAAAATAAAAAGTAGGCATATTTGTTGCCAAAGTGCATATAAGTACATAATTTTTTGCTTTTTTGATATCATTCTGTATAGCAATTGTTCAGTGGAAAAAAAATGTCACAGGTGATGAGAATGTTGGTGTCTGTCAGATTTATAGTCTTCATTATATGTGGAAATCTCATTGTATGTTAAAAAAAAGATAAGAATGATGAAAAATCTGAGTTATTTATGATTTTGTATGTTATTGTTACAGGTATTTGATACAGGCAACTAGTCGGTATCTTCCTTAATGGGTAGTTACAAATAAAGATAAATTATCAAACATAACAGAAAATTTTCACAAGTTAAGATATTATTTAACCAAGTAGTAAAAAAAAACTAAAAACTGAATGAAAACATGTCAAAAATGATTTTTTTTCCAGTCGGACAAATCAGAAGCAGACACTGAACGTGTGAAGGCGACACTGATGTTGTGTTATGGTTATGTGGCACTCTACTCTCCACCCACCCTCATCATCTCCCGTATGGAGGCCACCATCTTGAGGTCCCTGACACCACACTTCACCAATGTCAAGGTTAGTGGCAAGAAATTTATAATGTTTTTCATTGTCACCTTCTGTTTACATCAATGTTACTTACATTGTTAACCAATTGCTTCCAATGCCAGAGTACCTAATCCTTGTTGTATCTTGTATACCCAGGATAACAGTGTAAAACAGAACCTCATTAGAGCCCTTGATCAGATCGGCCAGGCGCTTCATCCAGGACACCTTGGTCAGACGTATAATTTCTCCAACAGAGGAGAGTTTTTGACACATCTCCAGAACTACATGTCTCATGAGAATACACACGCCATGACCAATGAAACACGTGCCCTTGCCATGAAGTCTTGTACTACACTTGTGTATCCTTTCTTTTGATATATCGATATGTGTAAGACATGTTGTTAGGGGTGCACATGGCCAAGCAGTTTAGAGTTGCTGACTTCTAACTCTTCAGCCACTCACTGTGTGGGTTTGAGTCCCAGTCAGGGTGAGAACTTGCATGTGCGGAGGTTTTCCAACTTACCTCTGGTGTGCCAGTAGTTCTACCTAGACATAAGTCTGGGGTCTTCCTCCACAAATAATTAGCTGGATTTCGCCCATGTAACCATAATTGTTTTGGTAAGATGTTACAAAACAAACAATCATGTTCTTATTTCTTTGTCCAAAAACAATTTTAAGATAACCCTGGCTAAGTGGTTTGAAATTACCAATTTATCCTGGTATTTCAGTCTCTAATTACATGGCATTAAGCTGTTCTTACAACTCATTTTCACCTCACTTGGAATTATACAAAAACATTTTCACTAATATTTGAAATTGTCTTCTTGTAACTATTAGTCCTCAAAGTCCTGGGGTTGGTTTTGTGTACAGTTTTATATTTGTTGAGTTTATCATACAACTAACAATCTTTCATTATCTGGAGATGGTGTCTTCTTAAAGCAAATATAGTACTGTCTGCAGTGAATAGAATACCTTGATCATGCAGCATGTTACCACTCTCATCACATAATCCTGATCCAGGTCCAGCTAGTTGTGGAACTATCCATATTGTTGCTTCAGCTCACTTAAGCAAGGGAGCTGAATCAGTACCATTTTTAATGACTTTAGTATGTTGCAGCCGAGATTTGAACCTGGCCTCTTCTACCTGGAGCCAATGCTCTCCTTTTATTGAAAATCTGTGAAATCCCGTAAATGCAGAAACTTGTTTTTCTATTTTATCAACTTCTACCCTTAACTACCTTGTAGTAAACTAGATCCCAAACTCTCTGAGGCAGAAACGTTTGATCTTATCAAGACAGCCACTGACTGCATTTTCCCACTGCCAGAAGATGGTGGTGTTTCAGGGAAGAAAGGCAAGGGAGATAACCCTGATGACACTCTAGAGACAGAGGTGTTGATGGAAGCGACATTTGAGGCCCACATAGATCTACTGCTGGAAATACTGTCCAAGGATTGTACTCCAGCAGGCTTTGATACCATCTACAAGGTGGGTTTTGTGAGATTTAAGTTGTATGTTTACTTTATTAAATGCTTAATAAAATAAAATCTTTTATAATAACACATTTTACTTATTATTGACATAGTGAGAAAAGTAAAAAGACAAAACTTAATATTGTTATATTGGAGACAAATAGAAAAACGTTTAAAAAAAGCTATTTCTCATCATCTTGAGACATTTTGTTAGCAACAGACATTGTACACCATGTTCTTTTAGTCTTTAGTAAATCACATCACAATTAACCTTTTTGCCACTTTCCTGATTGGTTAATGTTGTGAAATAACACACACTACCTCATTTGTCTCTTTCCTGATAGGTTAATGTTGTGAAATAACACACACTACCTTATTTGTCTCTTTCCTGATTGGTTAATGTTGTGAAATAACACTCACTACCTTATTTGTCTCTTTCCTGATTGGTTAATGTTGTGAAATAACACACACTACCTTATTTGTCTCTTTCCTGATTGGTTAATGTTTTGAAATAACACACACTACCTTATTTGGCACTTTCCACATTGGTGAATGTTGTGAAATAACACACACTACCTTATTTGTCTCTTTCCATATTGGTTAATGTTATGAAATAACACACACTACCTTATTTGGCACTTTCCATAATGGTTAATGTTGTGAAATAACACACACTACCTTATTTGTCTCTTTCCATATAGGTTAATGTTGTGAAATAACTTACTACCTTATTTGGCACTTTCCTGATTGGTTAATGTTGTGAAATAACACACACTACCTTATTTGCCACTTTATTTACAGCATCTTGTGCCTTGGTACCTGTCCCTCCATGATCATGAGAGAAATAGAGCTCTGACCTGCACCAAAACACTATTGTCCTACTTGCTGGAGAACATGGATAAAAATGTAAGTTGAACCCCAGACTTGTAACATTTGTTACTAGTTAGTTATTTGCTGACAACTTCATCCATAGGTTAAAAGACATATTGCAAAATGACTAAGCAGAAGTAAGTATGGATCAGTAGGGAGTTGGCTGATCTTGATCTACACTTTTTGACTTAGCCTGATCAATTTGTGTTTAGCAAACTTATTGTTAACACTGACAAGGTGATTTAGTAATTTAGAGTTATTTCCCCTTAGTTACTGCTTCAAATTTGAGACCAACATTGAACAGATTTGATCAAGTGACCAGTCTGCATGTAAATTGTAGTATAGAAGCGTCTTCATAAGTAAATGTTTGGAGTCTCAATAAGCAATAACAGCTTGTACAATCTTGTAAGTTATAATTACAACTCATAAATGATTGGCCCTGGTATCACAGTAGATCATGTGATAAACATTGTCTTACTGAAATATGTAGGTTGAGAACACTGGCTTAAAGATGGGATATAGAGAGAAAGCAGTTGGAGAAAAAGAGACAAAAGCTGTCCAAAGATACAAACAAGGAGAAGAAGAGAAGGCAGTGCAAATTAATAAGAAGTAGACAAGAAATCTGATGGATAGAGTATAGATTATTAGGCATTTCAACAATAAAAGGGCTGAAAAAAGTGTAAGAGTGTGAAAGTATCGGTAAAGCATTGTTTTCATTATTTTGTCTTGCAGAAACACCCATTCTGTCAAGAATATGTTCTATTGGCCAGACTGGTGCCGAGATGTTCAGACCCCAATACTGAAGTACGTCAAGTCAGCATGGATTGTATACAGCTTACACTACAGATTGCACAACGCTGTGAAGGTATGGTGAACTCACTTTCTGTCTGTGGCTATAAATCATCGAGCCCATGTCTGAAATTAAATTTCTCATATCTGATTGGTCAGATTTAAATGATATTTGAAAACCAGCCAATCAGATTGTTGAAAATGGTCTGAAAAACAAGTTTAAATACTGCTACACCTTGTGCCCAGCCTATACTCTGGTGTAAATGCTAACTCTGGAAAAGGGACATAATAATTATAAACCAGGTTAACAGTAGTATTGGGAAATCAGTTGCGAATCATAATTGATCAACGGTTGGAATCGGTTGCCACTTCTGATGCATTTTCACCGATTATAAGCGGTTTATTAATCTACGCAGTGTTACGTTCACAAACAGTTTTTGATTAGAAGCTTAAATAATTACTCGATACTATAGTGTACTTGCTGCCACTTTCTACAAAACATTTGGTGTTTCAAGAACAAAATACAAAATTTTCCCTTGCTTTCTATTTTTAAATACTCGTAAATCTCATGGGCCACCATTTAAATTTTAAGAGTGATTTCCCTTTACGGCCAGATAAGTGTAAAAGCCGGAACCTGTACCTTTATTTGGACTGCGTTCGCACTTCTTTTAATCGATTATGAGAAAATGAAATTGATTATCGACATCGAGAAGCTTTTACAATCAGTTGATCGATATCTTCCGATCATCGGCGCATCACCAGTTTACAGCATCTACATTTTTTAAATAACTTGAGACATTTGGCATGTTTTGAATGCCATAATTGCCAAACAGAACTTGCATTTATGATGTTATGTTTGCATATTCCAGCATAAGTATGCAAAATGATAAAGATACTAATGTATAGAGAAGTATTAAAATATACATTGGGTTGTTTTTCTTGCGGTGGAAGGAGTATAATGATAAGTCTTAACACAATGGAGAAAAATAAGCCCATGTAAATAAAGTATACTCAGGTCAGCCAGCTGTCACTGCATGCTATCTGATCAAGATTTGCTGCACTTGCTGCCAAGTTCCCAGTGGTACATATGAACAGATGTATACATGTACTAGTGAACATACCGGACCTGGTAGCGCAGTCAGTAGAGTGTCTGCTCCTTATATGGGAAGCCCGAGTTGGATCCCGGGCCACGACATACCAAAGTTGTTAAAAGTGGTAGTGGTATAGCCCCCTTGCTAACGCTTAAGCAAAGAATTATAATTAGTTCCACGACTGAATGGTTGGTCCAGTGTGAGGATAATTTGACTGGGTGTGGTATCATGCCAGGTGTTCATGGCATGCTATACACAGGGAAGGTAGCACTATATCTGCTTCATGTGAACACCATCTCCAGGTAACTGAAATACTGTTGGTGGGACAATAAACCTAATAAACAAACTGGTGACACATTACTTGATGTCAGTACAGTGTATAAATAAAGGTAGCAAAAGAGGTCAATTGATGTAAATGGATATGTAAGTCTATTTCTATTTGTTTTAAGGTCTGGGTGCAGACCATAAGGATGCAATGGTTGATGCCCTGCCTACCTTGAGGGACAGGCTACAAAAAGGCGATCCAAATGTACTCTTCAGTGTTGTAAATGATCTCTCAAAGGTAAGGTGGTTTTTATGTAATTATGCCATTCATCAAAGAGGAGGGACTATGTTGTTTTGATGATGTTGACAGTAGGCCATTTCATATCTATAACTAGAGCTTGCCTGAATCCACAATCTTCAAACTTAGTAAAGGCATTGGTCATGATGGGTAGATAGCTCTTATTGGTAGATGGGTCAGTGGTGTAATGGTCTAGGTTACAGTAACCTTGAACTTATTTTTTGTAATGGTCTAGGTTACAGTAACCTTGAACTTATTTTTTGTAATGGTCTAGGTTACAGTAACCTTGAACTTATTTTTTTGGTTCTAATGAATATCAACAGAACCTGAGTCCACAATCTCACTCCGTACGAACATTTGTCATGATAAGATAAGACAAACCCTGTTATTTTTGAGGTCATTTGGTCAAACAAGGAAGCTTACCTGTGTCAGTGGGAAATTGGGAAATTCAGAGTTCAAGTCATGACTTTGGCTGCTTGAGAACGAGCTTTGAGGATGGGCCTTAAGTCCATTGTAAAATTAAGATGATAAAATGTGTTTATCTTTACTAGGTGATTGCCAAGAAGCTTCCATCAGACCAACTGCAGTCATTCCTTGAGGTGATACAGGAGGGATTGTTGGACCCACAGTCTCACAGCTCCTCAGGGGCGTGTGTTGTCCTTAACGGCATCATGAAGAACAGGGGCACAGAGCTTATTAAACAGGTAACCTAGGGTAGAGGGGAGGTTGTTGCATGTAATGGATGAGTGTAATTATTAGGGTGTCTGAAATTGTACAGTGTTGAAGGCAGAACAGCTTAAAATGCACCAAAGCTACAACAAGACAACATTTTTCAAAGAGAATACCATGGTCCCTGTTTACACAGTTAAATGTTTCAAACTGAGTTCAGTTAATCAGTTCTCTGTCTCTTATTGATTCTCAGTCACTGTTGAAGGGGAACGTGTTATTGTCTCAAACAGATCTATATTAACAAATTAATTATTTATAAATAAATGCTTATGTTCAGCTATTGTTTCAAATAGATTTAAATTATTTTACTAATTATCTCTAAATCAATTTTTCAACCCCCTACTATCTCGCAGGTGGACCAGCTCCTGTTGTCCCTTCACCAAAAGCTGTCACTGATCCAGTTCCCACAGACCAAGACTGGTACCCTGCGTACCCTAAGGACTTTAGCCCAGCACCACCTGATCCCAGTCCTCAAGTGCATGCTCAACTCACATCTGCCTTACGATGAGTAAGTAACATGCGGCATTTTCATGGGGACACAGTTTGTTAATAACACAAAAATTTTTGACATGCTTAAAATAATTAGATATTGAATAATACACAGATTATAAAGACAAAACGTTTGAATAGTTGCACAATTTTGTATTACATTTATATCAGACTGTTACATAAAATGGCAAAGAAAACTAAGTGGTTAGTTGTTGCCGTACATGCTTTATGAATGTTGGTCGCGTGCGTGCAAAACAATGGTTTATTTGCTTGCATGGCAACATGCTTTTTTTTGTATGTAAAAAAGGCATTTTATATCTTTTAACAGTATAAAAAATAAAATGCAAACACTTGTTACTTATTTATGTGCATGAGGTCATGCATTCAATGTGCACTGACATTCAAAGGGCACTTGAGTATTGCAGATTTTAAAAAATTGACATTATTATCTTCTTCTTAGTAATGCATATAATTAACAAATTGAATTAATGAATATATGCTTTGAATATATAAGCCTTTATACTAGTCTCTGCCCGCGAGAAGAAATGTAATTAACATTGACCAAATACAGCGACATTCATCATTGTCATCATTATCATCATCATCATTATCATTGTCATCATCATTGTCATCATCATCATCATCATCATCATCATCATCATCATCATCATCATCATCATCTTCAGCCATTTGACTTCCTGTTCTCACATTCCTGGATTACACACTGTTTAATTGCAGTTTAGAGCTGGAGTTGTTTGAGATCCTATTTCCTGGTTTCCTCCAAGGTGTTCTTGAGTTGCCCCTGGTTACCTTGGCCTGACATATTTCACTGTTTCTCAGGACTTCTTTATCCATGTTGTGTCTGACATTCAATGATTCTCACAAAATGCCCATGCTATCTCAGTCTCTTGAATCTCAAAACAGATTGAAGATCATTCTAACCCTATCAGATGCTGAATTTCAGTATCTGATATGTGCAGGGTGAGCCTCTGCCCTCGAATCTTTAGGTTGTCTACGTGTTCAATCCATACGAATATTTCTTTTATAAGCATTGTAAGTACAGTGATACTTACCTCAGGGTACAGGATTTAATACATGTTGGGTACATTTCATCATAAATCTTAAAGGTGGTATCCGACAGTTTCCCTATATCTAGTATATGTAACGATATCTGATCTCTGTTTGTGGTATTTGTACATAATGTCTGTTGAAAAAAACATCACGCTTTTGTCTAAGCTTTGATGAAATTCAACAGTATCACAAATTTGGGGCAGTAAAACTCATTTATCAGCACTTTAATGTTCATTCTTTTCAAATCTATAAATGAGAACGATTAGAATTTCTGCTAAAAATAGACATTGATGTCACAGCGGAAGAGCTAAAACATAAGTGGTCACATGGTTGTCTTAGTTTAAAAAATAGCTAACTGTGCAACGTGGCTCTGATAGGAAATACATGTTTGAAATGATGATTGTGGCGTTATGGTACACTTTTCTGACTGGTCTAGGTCATCAGTAAACAGCATTTTACGAGATCTATTTAGATAACAAAAGTTTATCAAGATATTTAATGATCATATTTTGGTCCAAACTGTCAGATGCCACCTTAAAGATCGATTGATAAACATACTTAAATTTTAGTCTTCTGATTACTCCTAATTACTTTCCATCTCTTAGAGAGATTTACAAAATATAAATGAAATGCTCGTAAGAAGGAAATCCATTCTTAAGAGGAAAAAAAAATGATCTTAAGATTTATGATAAAATGCACCAGTTAAGTCAAACCCACATTTGTTATTTTTACAAGTTATTTGTTAGGATTTATTAAATAAATATCACATCCCATAATGACGGGATTTGATATTTATCTGTGCCACTCTAACAGTTTATATCAATGGAAAAACAAAGTTGGCTTAAGGTGTCAAGGTTATCAGGCTTCAAATTTTTTTATGTATCTTTTTTTTTTAGAAATATGGTTGAGGTATGGAAGATTCTAGCCCAGGACAACCAGATTGTGGTCATGATGATCGACCACATGCTGGAACTGCTACAGAAAAGTTTGCCATACGAGGAGAAGGCAGTCGATGAGGGCAGAGAACCAACCAGGAGGGCAACACAAGTCCCTCTGGCAGTTAGTTGGATTTTTGTCAATTCAGTTTAGGTTGCAAAAACACATTTGAAGCCATGTTCTAGAAGATAGAGGTTAGGCTGGGTTAATATATCTATGCTGAGTTATCAAAACTTAGTTGCATGTATATTGTAATTATTTTTACATAAAAAGAATTGGCTTAGATAATGACCAAAACTTGATGTGCAGAAAGGTGCCTGGTGAGCTGTTGGGCATTCGGCAGGTGGCTGTGCTGTTGATTTTAAAAAATTTACAAAGATGTTTTTTGGTAATAATTTCATTTGAAAATGATATGGACTTGTGGTTTGATGTAAAGTCATTGCTATTAGAAGTTAAACATATAAAATTATTGGAGCAGAATAGTTCTGTAGTAGAACACTAGACTCTGGATCACAGTTTGGTCAGGGCGCCACTAATTTCCTTGAGCAAGAAATTTACCTCGAAATGTTCCACTCCATCCAGGTGGATAAATAGGTACCTTCAAATGTTATTAAGTCAGAAATATGACTTTCCAGCACCATGTGTCGGCTGCAAGTATGGGACTGACAAATACACCAATTGACCAGGAGCTGAACAAGCAGTAGCTTGAAAGTAGACTATAACTCAGTATTACCTATAATGAGAAATATTGGAAATCAGAGCATAGCAAAAGTGTCATGGTAATATCATGAGATTGTACAATATATGTACTATTTTGTACAATATATCCGATAGGATCCAGTAATACAATGTATCATGAGATTTTACAACATATGTACCATTTTGTACAATATATCCAATAGGATCCGGTAATATCATGAGATTATACAAAATATGTACCATTTTGTACAATATATCCGATAGGGTCCGGTAATATCATGAGATTATACAAAATATGTACCATTTTGTACAATATATCCGATAGGGTCCGGTAATATCATGAGATTATACAAAATATGTACCATTTTGTACAATATATCCGATAGGATCCGGTAATATCATGAGATTGTACAAAATATGTACCCTTTTGTACAATTGTTCCAATAGGTGTGGTAACATCCTACAATGTCCCAAACTTACATTTCCATTGCTTGTATGTCTGTCCTTAGGAATGTGTGTAAAGAGAGCATGAATCTAAGATAGTTATGCCAGGCACACAAAACTTTAAGGTTGCTATCTGGATGTCATGCAGTGCCTGTTTGTGACTCTGTTGCAACAGTTTGATTGCTTTGATCGGGTATAAAAAGTGTGCCTTGTCATTTTCCTAGAGTTTCTTGACACGTTGACAATATTGAAAAATTATATAATAATTTAAAGCAGTTTTGAGTCCCAACAGGACTCCTGAGGCATTACCAGTGATGAGTCCCAGTTGGGTGAGAACTTCCATGTGGGGAGTTTTTCCAGCTAACCTGCTCTGCACCAGTGGTTCTACCCAGACTAAATTTGGGGTCTTTTTCCACCAATAATAAGCTGAAAGTCACCATTATGACCATGATTGTGTTAGTGTTATGTAACAAAGAACAAAAACAAACCAACATTGTATGAGCCTTGTAAAAGTTGTGAACAAGTACCAGCTCCTTATTATTTTAGCAATATCATTGCGATGTTTATACAATTTCCTGCTCATTGGCTGTGCTTATATTTTTAAAAGATATAGATGTTTCATAGCCCCCACAATTATGATTTCACTATTTCTGTAAATAACACACAGTAATTAGACTAGAGTATTAAACTGAAGCAAATATAAGGGTAGTTTTAGGAGGTCCCCTTGTCAGGATAATATAGATGGAAAAGAACAGAACAGAATGTATTTTTATTAAGACTTATACAATAATGTATGTCATCATATTAGTTAATTACAAAATGAAAACAACATAGTGGTACATGGTCATAGTAAACATAACATTTCAACAGACAATACAGGAGATTATTTATTTGTCTATTTTCTATTTAAAGGTAACATGATATTGCCCATATAATTGTTTCTACTGTCCAATGTGATGGGGTGTGGCTTCATGCCAGGTGTTCATGGCATGCTTTTCACAGTTAAGGCAGCACAGTATCAGCTTCAGGTAAATGCCATCTCCAGACAATTAAATGATTGAGTGACAAAAAACAAAGCAAATATGTTCTGACATTTTACAGGTAACATGTGCTCTATTGGAGATCTTCCGACTAGAAGAGACTGAGGAGGCTGTAATGAAGAGCTATCATCGATTGTTTGCTGCTCTCGTTGTCAGGATAGGTTCCAGTATAGGGCTCGAGCCTCTCAAACAACAGGTAACAAATTAGACATAAAATTAACTTTTCCAAACCAAGAATTAATTGATCAGTCTTAGTTGAATTTGTGTAGGTGTAGATCAGCCAGTTGCCTCTGGTAGCTGTCTGATCAGGATCTGCGATATTTGCTGCTAAGATCCTGTCAATACATTTTAACTAACTATGCATGACATTAGAAGCAGATAACTATCATGTAATTGAGTATATGCTATTAACAAACATATCAACAAAAGGACTACCTTATAAAAATTATGCTAATTCTCCCATCCAGAAGGGTAATACACAGTGTACTCTAATATGCCAGTCCCTCCAACGTACATTAGGATTATATGTGTTCTAGGGACTCGGAAGTTTGAGAGAGAGGGAGAGTGGAGAGATATGATATTTTCAAGCCAGTTAAGTAGTTATGGTATATTCTAATCAATTTTGTTGACCTTTGTTGTCAGAACATATAATGTTCTGGTTCATCTCTAGCGATATGTGAAATAAATAGTAGTTATTGGTATGTTGCAGTTTCATTCATAGTACATGTAAAATAATTATGAAAAAATCACCAAATTTTTGCTTCCAAAAATTTATATTGCTGTAAACTCAGCCAATAAACGTGAAAGGAAAATATATTTTTTAATAATGATAATTTATTAAGCTCTTAACTTGTTGAGCATAAATTACTCAGGCCCAGTTAAGTATTGTAAAGCCAGAACAGCCAACTGTCGCTTATTGATCAGGATCTGCACTATTTGCTGCTGAGTCTCTAGCAGTTTAACTTGTTATGTTTGCATATAGTTGTAGGCCAAAACGAGGCACTTATACAAAGGTTATAAACACATGAAACAGGCTGTGAGTTAATTGATTTTAATTGATTTCTTTTTATGTTAATTGTTTGTCCATTGGAAGAAGTGACATATGTAAACTTTGGTGAAAAATAATACAAAACATCATCATGAGAAATATGCATTGTCCATTTCTAGCAGACAACAGACACTACACCCAAAGATAAGAAGAAAGTGGTTGCACCTCCACCTACAACAAAGCCACTCAAACCCAGCAGGTATTCATAATTTAGCCCTAAATTTTAAATATTATTAATTTAATGCCAGTCTCATAGACTTGTAATCTGTATTGTTATGTTAAAAGCTGCATAAACCGGACACAGTACAAGTTCTGCATATTTTCTGTTTACTTTTAATTTGTGCATTTCAAGTCATTAACAATCTAATTAAATATTATTTCATGGTTATTGAAATGGTGCATTACTTCTTACATGGAATGTGTTACATTTATATCTTTTAAATGTTAATATTGTTATTGTTTTTTAACTCATAGTCCCAGTGCTTAACAAGAACCTAGTTTGTCTAAAATGTAATTTTTGCAGTGTTGCCATGGAGGCATTTAAGGAATTCCTAAAGAACACAAAAAATGATGACATCATTGAGGCTTTGGACAAAGAAGAATGCTGGGAAAAGTTTGAGAATAAGGAAGAATACCCAGATGGCATAAACTTTCTCACCAAGTAGGTCTTAGAGTTAAATGTACCCATTGGCATAAACTTTCTCACCAAGTGGGTCTTAGAGATAAATATATCCAGATGGCATAAACTTTCTCTCAAGGTAGGTCTTAGAGTTAAAAACATTCTATGTACATAACAAACAGTAGTAATTAAATATAACTAAGAAATTAAATGTGTATCGGTAACTATAGAAATTATACAAATAATCATACCAAAAAAATCGTCTTATATTCATACATAGAGCATCTGTCATTTAATACAGACATTAATTAAAGCAGTTCAAGAAAAATAATAGTGAGCATATGGCAAGTATACTGTCATTTTTCTTGGACGTGTTTAAATAAATATTTGTTTTAATTGACAGCGAGTGTCGGATTCTTTATATCACATGATTCTAGTCACCAACATTTTACTAAATTTTAACAACAATACATGGTGAAATAGTGGTATAACACAATCTGCATTGTGATGATGTCATCAATCAAAAAGCTGTATTACACTAGTGTAACATAAAAAAATATGTCATGGGTGTATTGAATGGAAAAAAAGGAGGATCATGTGATAAATATAATTATCATGATAATAATAATAACAATAAAAATAATCACTTTTCCTAACATTATTTGAATTCATTAGTAAGTTCATTTAATATAATGTTAAACAAACAAAAGAAAGAAATCTGCTTAGACTTTAGTTTAATCAAATACCTGACAAGCACCCCTGTATAACCATTGTAACAACATTATAAATGAACAAGCTTTAGTGGTTGGCTGTTTTCGATCTAAACTTTTTATAAATGCCCATTCATTCAGAAAGAGAATAGTTAAATATATACAATATTTTCTAGAACATTGGTGACTAGTACGGTTGGTGGAGACAACGTGAAGAAGATTGTGGCTTGTCTGACTGGTACCTTGTCCAGCCTTTATGACCCTCAGAGGATTGTAGTGGCAGCATTCTTTGCTGAGGTAGTGTACCAGTCTGGCATATTGTAACATTTATTGTTGGTTTCAGTTATGTTGTTATATATATATATAGTTTGTGTGTGTTTGTGGCATCAATTTTTAGTGATTGTGTGATCATGCCTGCATGCATGTATTGTTTTCTGTTGACAATGCTAAAAATGAGGTTTATGGTAAATATAAGTAATAGAAATTTTGACATTAATGCTACAAACATGACTATGATGATGATGATGATGATGATGATGATGATGATGATGATGATGGTAATTTGATGATAATGATAGTGGTGGTTATTTTGATGCTGATAATAATGATGATGATGGTGAAGTTAAAATGAGGATGAAAAAGATTATGTTGCTGCTGGTGGTATGATGATTGTAATGATGATGATGATGGTGGTGGTAATGGTGATAATGATTATGAGCATGTTGATAATGATGATGGTGATGATGATGTTTGTGATATTCTCCAGCTGGTGAACCAGAAGTGTATGGGAGATGATGATCTAGTGGAGCTAGTGATGAACAGCCTGCTAGGACGTCTTGTTGATTCCTCCCACATTGTCCGACAGATGTGCATACGTGGTCTCGGAAATGTAGCCAGCATTGGCAAATCACAGGTAAGGATTGATGATGTATACATTAATTGGCAGATAAAAAATAGCACCAGCCGCTAACCCTCTGTGGATCAGATACCAGTTTTGTTGTAACTGTTTCAGAGCCAGCTAGATGTCTTCATAGCCACATTCCCACAGATGTAAGATAAAGATGTATGACATGTATATTTCCAATGATTCCAGTTGTGCTAAAAGTAGTCTAAACATGATCGTTTGGAAGTTCTATCTTACAAGGGAATAAATGTTCCTACAACTCTGATCATTGGACAAGTGCATCTCAAAGATTATTGCTTTCCCGACACATTTTTTACTAGAGTTTTATTTTTTATTAAATTATATTTGTTGGAGTGTGGGCCATATTGTAGTGACCACCCCACATTATTTTTACTTATTGCCAATTAGCAGGACACATTGAATCACTTGGTAATAGTACATAATTCATATTTGATTCTACATATACTGCACCTGGCTAGAGTTTTGGGCTCTATTTTGTGCTTTACAAAATAGGTTACATTCTTGTTGCTAGGTGCAGCAATGTGCCTTACAAAATAGATTACGGTACATTCTTGTTGCTAGGTGCAGCATTGTGCCTTACAAAATAGATTACATTCTTGTTGCTAGGTGCAGCATTGTGCCTTACAAAAAAGATTACATTCTTGTTGCTAGGTGCAGCATTGTGCCTTACAAAAAAGATTACATTCTTGTTGCTAGGTGCAGCATTGTGCCTAACAAAATAGATTACATTCTTGTTGCTAGGTGCAGCATTGTGCCTTACAAAAAAGATTACATTCTTGTTGCTAGGTTCAGCATTACTCCACTACTGTTCTCTCCGCCATGATGGCAGGCATGGATGATAAAGAGGACCCTGAAGATGATATCACGACCGAGGCCATGAGTGGATTGTCCCGCATACTTACAGAAATTGATGAGTCGCACATCCGTGCAATCCTTATCAACGTGTCACTAAGAATCCGGCCCTTCTTTGAAAGGGTCAGTAAAAGTCTCATGAAATCTGTAAGCTTAGTGAATTTAAACTAAAATACAAGCTTTAAGGCTTTGAGGATGTGAACTTTTGAGCTCAAGCCTTAGAGTGTGTCAAAGAACCTGATCGGTCAGGTTTAAATTACATAGTAATCTTGTCCAATCACAATTGTCCATATTTAGTAAGATTTTCATACCGTATTGGTCTTGACCTCAGGATTGACCATTTTCAATTATAAGTGATTTTATTTTTAAATTTAAGATAGTTACACTTGATTTATGTAAAACAATGAGTCTAAACTGAAGATCTCTTTCTTATTACTACAGGAGAAAGCCAGTGTCAGGGCACAGTCTATAATTTTGTTTGGGAACCTTTCCAATTTCGGTGACGGTCCGTCCAAGCAACCATTCTTAGAGCAGATCCACAGCAATTTTGTCAGTCTTCTGCTACATTTGAATGATCCAGACAATGATGTAAAAAAGGTAGGCTCTATTTCTTTTGGAAATAATACAAAATTGCATGCCTTAAAAAAGTTAATTTTTGCAAAGGAAACAAATTGAAAAGAGAAAAAAAGGCAACAGTTATTTTTAACGATCTGTCTTTTACAGTTTACCATATTCTTGCACATTTCCTTTTATATGTTTTTTTCTTTTAAAACAATGATAAAGGTGTATATGACAGTTTGCCTAAATTAAATACATGTACCAATATCTAACCACCGTTTTGGGGAATTTGGTCATACTTTTTGCATAATCCCATACTTAAGTCATTATAAAGACGATTTTGAACACTAAATTTATTGTAAGACTGTTCTTGACGCGAAAGAAAAAATCCAAATGTTCAGGCTTTCCAACTTTATTAAAAGCACAATAGTGGTCTCTGCTAAAAATAGATATCAACATCAGAGCATATTAACCGGATAATGATATAAAAATAAGTGGTCACATGGTTTTCTATGTCTAAAAATAGCTATCTCTGCAGCGTGGCTCACCTGTTGTAGGAAACATCTGTTTGCAATGTCATGTTGGGATTTATAGTTGACTGTTCACAAAGATCTTTGGCATCAATGAACAGCATTTTGCAAGACTTTTTCAGGTACCAATAACTTATTTGGTTATTTGAGATAAACTTTGTGGACCCAACTGTCGGATACCACCTTTAATTTGCAGCTGTACCCAAACATTTCTTCTGAATAATTGTTTATAACAATTGTTTTTGTCATCCTCTACTAATTGTCTTTTAGATTTTTTTTTTCAGGATTTTGGAGAATCTTCATCCTTTACTTTTTGTTTCCCATAATTTTTATTAAAACATTGTTATTTTGTCTCGTTTGTTTTTTGCTTTGTTTGTAGTTTCTCCAATAATCTTTCAGTTATTTTGCAGATATATTGATGCCTTTATTGTGTATAGCATGCTCACCTGGCATGATACAAGACCCAGTCACATCATCCTGACGCCAAGCCAGTTGTGGTATTAATGTTGTATATGTTTGAGAGTTAAGCAGGGAAGCTATACCACTACAATAATGCCTTTTCTTTGACATGACGCAGATCTGACTCTACGGTCTCCCTTACCTGGAGCGGAAACTCTACCACTTGTGCTTCCAGGTCCAGAATTTCCATTTTTTTTCCCACTATTAGAATCGATGAACATTTTGAGAAAAAAAAGTGGCCAATAATATTAAAGACATTTATGTTTGGTTTGTTTCCCCCTCAGGCCTGCAAGTACTCTCTGCGTCTCCTAGGTAAACTGATTGGTTCCGAGTCGATCAACAACATGTTTCAGAGGCTGCTATTGGATGATGCCAACCTCCACTATGGGGAGTTTATGAATGATCTCTCCAAGCTTATAGTGAGTGCAGTCTGTTACTGGCCATTAAATACGTCAAGTACTTCAGAATGCCATAAATTGTTGGTGAACATCCTGTCAGCCTTTCCATTCATTTAATTATCAATCATTGCCAAAGGCTAAAATCTTTAAAGTCCTATAGAAAAAAACAACTTGTCTACTAGTTTTGAATCCGAAATATGTATGAAAATGAGTGTAATTAAAATTGATTTGATGAAAAAAAGAAAGAGAATTGTTATTGTAATTTCCAAAAAAATGTGATTTTAAGACTTGTGCCTTGGGATGTCATTGAAAGGAAGAATGTGTGTGCCACTGGTTGTACAGTTCGTGTCACCAACTTGCTTCACCTCAGCCCCCCACTATCAGGGTTTGAATCCCAGGTAGGGGTGAGAACTTATTGGGAAGGTCTTCCAGCTGCCAACAGTGTGTCAGTGGTTCTACCCAGACATTGGTCAAGGGTTTTTCTTCACAAATAATTGTTGGACATTAGAAAATGTAACTGTTGTTGTGTTGGTACAAAGTATCAAAAGACCAAACCAAACCAATCATTATTGTACTTTGTTATAGATCCAAGATTTTCCGGAGAAAGTCAATTTCTATGTAATGGGCTGTGTAGCTTTCTACAAGAGTATGTGGCCAGAGGTGAAAAGCAACGCTGCACTATTCACAGGTATAGTCATTCTCATATTACTAATTTTCTTAAAGTCACCTGAACACAGGTGGACAAATTTGCATTTTCTTTTCCTCAGAAACTTTCTCAAACCACAATGTATAACTGGATCTAAGTATCACCTCTGATCTATTTTATTGTTTGATAGAATCAAAGGTTTTCCAGCTAACCTGCAGTGCACCAGTGGTTCTACATAGACATAAGTCTGGAGTCATCCTCCACCTGTAATTAGCTGGACCTTGCCATTATGACCATAACTGTGTCAGTGCGATGTAACAAAAAACAACACACAAATAGAAGAAAAATACATCTGCTTTTAAGCTAATTTATCAATTGGATGCAACATATCATAGTTAAGTATCAAAGTGGGCTTGTGCAAATACACATCATGTCATATATCACTGACTGATTGGCTGGATTTAATATTTCACGACACATTTTAAAAAAAAAAAATATGAAGTAGGAATCTTGTGTCTTAATGTTCTGTACTTTATCTGAAATAAGTCCAGGCTGAATTAAGGAAGTTTGTATTTAACAGACTGCTGAATGATTTGCACTAATGCTACAGTTTTGCCTAGGTACATGACATATAAACTTTCCCAGCGAGGACAGAGGTAGATGGAAGGCTACCAGTATTGGAGGCAAGGCTCTCCAGGACAGCCTGGACTGCAGCCTAAATAATGATTCAGATAAAAAAAAAAAGTCATGAATGTGAAAACCATACGAAATTCTGATATTAAGTTTGTAATATGACGTTTTCAGGCTTCCTTTTGGGCAATCTTCCGGGTGAGAGGAAGGAAGTTATTTCCAAGGAACATGTTTGTGCAGGTGAGTTTAGCTACAGAATTGTAACTTGTCAGAAGTATGCAATCTGTTTGATGTCATCATAACAATGCAGATTAAAATATAAATATTTGCGACAAAAGCTGCAGGTAATTAGGAAGTTATTAAAGTAATGTCATTTAATGGATCAGAAGTGCAGTTATTTATTTTACTATTTTTTACAAAATAATTTTCCAGTTTGTGCTCTTGCAGGTATTTGAAAACACACATAAACATAAAAAGAAAAGATAGAAAAAGAGAAGAGCGTTTAATATAATTAACAGTAGAATCATATTGCAGAAGTCATCCCTGATGTGTGAACATATTGAGAGAAACAATATATTTTGCTCTATGTTTTATTGTTTCATTATCACCCAAGTCACCGCTTATCGGGCTTCATTTACTTATAAGCAATTTACTTATTTAGTCTTAGGTTATTTGCTAACATCTACACATGCAAAGGAACCAAAATGGTATTGCTAGTAACTAAGCAGAAAATAGTGCAGACCCTGGTCAGATCCCAGTGTGAATTGGCTGGGATCTAGTTGGGATATGACTGGACTGGATCTACACTGTTTGGCTAAGTCTGACCAACCTCCACCTAGTTGGTAAATAGTTATGTCCAGACAGGTGTATGGATAATAGATATTCTAATATTTACAATTATGTCTTGAGGGAAAATGCAAACATGAACATAATCATGCATGCATAGTTATTTAATGTGTATTGGTCTCTCTGTTTGAAGTTAAAATCAAAAGGCAAATGATAACCATAATTATTTATAAGATTTCTTCCTTAATATATCTTATACCGAAACCTACGTACATGTATCTCAGAGTCAGTCAACCTGACCTGTGTAATGCGGCAAGTCTACACAGGAACACCAAGTAAATTACAGCTTGGTGTATCTGGCAAACAGAAGTTGAAAGTTTGTTTCAGTGTTTACTAACAGATAATAATCCATGTTTCATTCAGAACATGTGGCAATGTATGTGAGACAGTTGATCTTTGAAAGCAGACTTAAATGGCAAAATTAAGGTAAATTATCAGCAGTCAATAATGATGCCACGTTGGGTCATTGTATAACCACACACAACTTTATGCCATATGTTTTCTTCCAAAACAATGCAAAAACCTTTTGCCAGGTCACTAGACCCCGCCTATAAAAGAGCCCCACACTTTGAACATGAAATTTTAAGGCAAAATCATCGTCTTATAAGTGAGAAAATACAGTATATATGTTTATTTTAGCTCTGATGATGCTGCTGAAGGACCCGTCACCAACTGTTCGATCAACCACAGCAGAAGCTATAAGCCTTCTAGACGAGTACTAACTGCTAGACAAGTGCTGTTGGAAGAATACTTAAAACAAGTGCTGTTAGACAATAACTACCCCTAAGGCAAGTGCTTGCTGTTAGACAAGTTAAGGTTCGAGATATCCGGCAAGTATTTATTGTAAGACATATTACAATTGTTAGAAAATGTACTGTTAGTTGTGCAACAAATGTTAGGCAAGTTCTGCTGTAAACTGGTAAACATATTAAAGTGTGATATGGCCGTTAGACAACTTCATGTAACATATTAAAGTGTGATATGGTCGTTAGACAACTTCATGTATTAAGTTCTTGTATTAACTATTAGACATTGTATAATGTGTAACAATTTAAACAAGTGCATGTTCATAAAGTGAGACAAGTAGATATATCAACAACTGCATGACTAAACTTTGAGATATTTGATTGCGCCATCTGTTAGACAAGTTGTCTGCAAGTTCCAATCTTAGTGTACAATGAGTCTATTTTTCATCTGTTTGGTTTTCAGGTGTAACTTTTTGTTTTAAATTTATTTTTGTTTTTTATTTATTTTGTTGATGCTGTGAACAGATACATTTTTTTATTGATGATTCTTTCAAATATTTGTTTGTTAATGATGTTTAAAATATGTTTCCAATTGTATATTCTAATTGTATTTAGAACATTGTTGCTATTTGTTTCTTTTTGTTGTAAAATGTTAACATTTATGTATTGTTGCTTTTATGTGATATTTTTTGAAATTGCAAGTGTTTTTCTTTTGTTATCAGATGTTGGTATTTGCATATCATCAGTTGGTATGATTCAAATTGCTGCAGTTGGCCACTTTTTCATGGGTCTTTGATTAATTAATAACCTAACATTACACTCAATAAATGAGTAACTATTAAACATCTAAATGATAATTGCATCATGACCATCTATGACCAAACATTATGACCATTTATAGTTTTAAAAAAATGATTTTTTTTTTAATTATCAATTAAAGTCATAAACAATAAATAAGAATTATGTTAGATATTAAGGAAGTACTGCTTAAATAAAAACAAAAGCCGTACAACTGCTTCAAATGTCAGTAAAGAAAGCAACTTTGGGATAAAGCTAGATCCTGACATATGGGAAGACAGATATAATGATCTTCATATGTTTCATGGTCCTACATAGTTTAAGCATCTTTTTGACACATGGTAAGTAATGGCACGTCTACAGCAAGGAAATCTGATGCTTAAATAGTTGTAATGATGCAATAATGTAATAACAGATTTTTCTATGAAAGGAAATTAATGTCATAGCTTTTACTTCTGTAGCATGCTTACTGCTGGTAAAGGTATGTTTGGTTGAAGATGACGTGTGGCTCTTCTCATTTGTTGTATAGCAATTTTATATGGCATGTTTATAATGTGATTGTGAAGAAAGTAATATTGGTGAGGTATTTAAAAAAACGTGCTATATTTCTGTCTATGCAGTCTGAGTTATCCTTTAGTATGTGTAAATTCAAAATGTGTGCAATATTGACATTTAACTGTCAAATAGTATGTACATATATGTAAATGTAATCTTATGATTGTGTTTATCTGGGACATGTCTGTTAATTATATGTAACTGTAATCTTATAATTGGGTATTTCTGTTAGGGATCTTGAACATTCCTCTTAATTTATGTTTTGTACTATTATTATGAATTTTATTACTTTTATGTACTTTTATTGACTTAAGTCTGGTCTGACATTGTATGCCTGGTCTGACATTGTATGTCTGGTCTGACATAACATGCCTGGTCTGACATTGTATGCCTGGTATGACATTACATGTCTGGTCTGACATTGTATGCCTTGTCTGACATTGTATGCCTGGTCTGACATTGTATGCCTGGTCTGACATAACATGCCTGGTCTGACATTGTATGCCTGGTATGACATTGTATGTCTGGTCTGACATAGTGTGTCTGGTCTGACATTGTATGTCTGGTCTGACATTGTATGCCTGGTCTGACATTACATGCCTGGTCTGACATTGTATGTCTGGTCTGACATTGTATGTCTGGTCTGACATTGTATGTCTGGTCTGACATTGTATGTCTGGTCTGACATTGTATGTCTGGTCTGACATTGTATGTCTGGTCAGACTTTATATGTCTGGTCTGACATTGTATGTCTGGTCTGACATTGTATGTCTGGTCTGACATTACATGTCTGGTCTGACATTGTATGCCTTGTCTGACATTGTATGCCTGGTCTGACATTGTATGCCTGGTCTGACATTACATGCCTGGTCTGACATTGTATGTCTGGTCTGACATAGTGTGTCTGGTCTGACATTGTATATCTGGTCTGACATTGTATGCCTGGTCTGACATTGTATGCCTGGTCTGACATTGTATGTCTGGTCTGACATTGTATGTCTGGTCTGACATTGTATGTCTGGTCAGACTTTATATGTCTGGTCTGACATTGTATGTCTGGTCTGACATTGTATGCCTGGTCTGACATTGTATGTCTGGTCTGACATTGTATGTCTGGTCTGACATTGTATGTCTGGTCTGACATTGAACCTGTATATATATCTTGGTTGAAACTCCGCCTTGTGGTGGTGTATTATATTTCACAATTGTAAACTTTCTAATCTGATACATGCATATTTGAAATGCTAAAGCTTTTGTCTTTGGACATCTTAAGCAAACTGATGGTTTTGTCAGGACTATCTAACAACACCTCAACATTTTGTGTGAGATTAAAAAGTAAACAATGGTA
The DNA here is from genome assembly GCA_007844125.1 of Sinonovacula constricta. Classification (NCBI taxonomy): domain Eukaryota; kingdom Metazoa; phylum Mollusca; class Bivalvia; order Cardiida; family Solecurtidae; genus Sinonovacula; species Sinonovacula constricta. The sequence continues at coordinate 21,658,779 of CM017565.1, forward strand.
GTAAGGATCATTTATGTTGGTAACTATGGTTATAAGTTATAGTCAAGCTTTATTAGTTTAAACCTATTTATTTATAGTCGATTGGGAAACGGAAACAAATTCTTCCAACATATATTAATCCCTCACGACTGCTCACTTCCTGGGTAGAACCAGTACTCACATACTGAGTACCTTGAGCAATGTGATTAAATAGTCTTGCTCAAGGACTAACATCACATGGTCAGTTTCGGGTTTGAACCCGGGAACCTCCGATCTTGAGTCCAACGTCTCAACCACTAGACCACGGATGTCCATGTGTTTTATTACACACAAAACCATTAAAATAATAACATTGTTATAATGTAGTTTATGTTTAATTCAAAACACCAAAAATCACCTTGAAAGATTGTAAATGTGTGTGTTATTCCATTTAAACTCCTACACCTCACAGTGAATGGTTGAACCTCCAATATATAGACCTTCTAACATAGATATGTTATATAATGAATGCTATTCTTTCTTGGTGTTTGTTGTTTTTGGTTTGCAGAACCTTATATTTTAAGATAAACTAAAGGGAGATAATGAATGATTGTCCGTTAAAAATTTGTTGCTTAAATATTAATCATATCATTGTCAATGGGACTCAAGTTTTATTTCATTCTTTTAATGGTGCATAGTTTCATGTTAAACATTCATGTTTCATTAAATCCTCTACTGTCCAGTGATTTGTGAACATTTGATTTGTATTTAATAATTTTCTGGTGATTTGTTTTTATTAATAATTGGCAAATATTTATATAAAAAGTTATTATGAAAATACTTTGGCAATTTGGTCAGGTAAAATTCTACTGAACAACTTTTTTAACCAGTATAAATGCTTTGGTTGGGGAATCAGTACATAGCATATAGTGACTGACTATTTATAGTATAAATGTAAGTGTAATATAGTTTTAAGGAGATGTTTTATTAATTGAAATTTTAGCAATTAAACATTTGCCTTGGATCAGAATCCTAAATACATATATGTAACGTTTATTAGAAAATTGTAGCCTAAACTGTTGTTAAAACATTTTGAACTGGCTTCCATATTATAAAATTTAAATTGTTCTCAAGCATCTGATTGGTCAGATATAATTAAGAATTGGAATCTGACCAATAGGATTCTTGATATTGATATCAATCTCAAGGCTGGCCCCATGATTGGTTAGATTTTAAACTTCAGTCCAATGTCGACCAATGCCAGGGGAACCCATGGCCGAACAGTTAAAGTTGCTGACATGAAACTCCTCAGCTCCTCACCGCCTGGCTTTGAGTACCCGTCCAGACAAGAACTTTCATCTGGGGAGGGGAGGTTTTACAGTTAACTTGCAATGCGCCAGTGGTTCTACCTAGGCCTAAGTCTTTGGGGTCTTCCTTCACCAATAATTAGCTGGACTTCGCCAATATGACCATAGTTGTGTCAATGCGATGTAAGAAAAAAGAATTGACGAATTCTTCATTTTTATAACCTCTGCTTCTGGTTCCTTCATGCTGAATTACATCAGTGCTACATGTACTCTTGTGCAATTAAACATAATTTGATATCGATGTACAATATTTAAATAAAATGTATAAATATGTTCTTTTTGTCATCCAAATGATTGCACAATTTGTGGGTTGTCCGTTCCTCTAGTCTTTCTCTAGCATTCATTCTCAACTTCAACATTCCTCTAGTCTTTATTTAGCCTTCATTTACAACTTCAACATTCCTCTAGTCTTTCTCGTGCCTAGGTTCACAACCTCAACATTCCTCTAGTACTCCTCTAGCCTTCATTCACAACCTCAACATTCCTCTAGTATTTCTCTAGCCTTTGTTCACAACTTCAACATTCCTTTAGTCTTTCTCTAGCCTTCATTCACAACCTCAACATTCCTCTAGTCTTTCTCGTGCCTAAGTTCACAACCTCAACATTCCACTAGTCTTTCTCTAGCCTTCATTCACAACCTCAACATTCCTCTAGTCTTTCTCTAGCCTTCATTTACAACCTCAACATTCCTCTAGTCTTTCTCTAGCCTTCATTCACAACCTCAACATTCCACTAGTCTTTCTCTAGCCTTCATTCACAACCTCAACATTCCTCTAGTCTTTCTCTAGCCTTCATTCACAACCTCAACATTCCACTAGTCTTTCTCTAGCCTTCATTCACAACCTCAACATTCCTCTAGTCTTTCTCTAGCCTTCATTCACAACCTCAACATTCCTCTAGTCTTCCTCTAGCCTTCATTCACAACTTCAACATTCCTCTAGTATTTCTCTAGCCTACGTTCACAACTTCAACATTCATCTAGTACTTCTCTAACAACTTCAGCATTTCTCTTGTTTTTCTCTAGCCTTCATTCACAACTTCAACATTCCTCTAGTCTTTCTCTAGCCTTCATTCACAACCTCAACATTCCACTAGTCTTTCTCTAGCCTTCATTGACAACCTCAACATGCATCTAGTATTTCTCTAGCCTTGATTCACAACTTCAACATTCCTCTAGTACCTCTCTAGCCTTGATTCACAACTTCAACATTCCTCTACTGTTTCTCTAGCCTACGTTCACAACTTCAACATTCCTCTAGTATTTCTCTAGCCTTCGTTCACAACTTCAACATTCCTTTAGTATTTCTCTTGCCTTCATTCACAACCTCAACATTCCTCCGGTACTTCTCTAGCCTTCATTCACAACTTCAACATTCCTCCGGTACTTCTCTAGCCTACGTTCACAACTTCAACATTCCTCTAGTACTTCTCTAGCCTTCAATCGCAACTTCAACATTCCTCTAGTACTTCTCTAGCCTACGTTCACAACTTCAGCATTCCTCTAATACCTCTCTAGCCTACGTTCACAGCTTCAACATTCCTCCGGTACTTCTCTAGCCTACGTTCACAACTTCAACATTCCTCTAGTACTTCTCTAGCCTACGTTCACAACTTCAACATTCCTCTAGTACTTCTCTAGCCTCCATTCACAACTTCAACATTCCTCTAGTACTTCTCTAGCTTACGTTCACAACTTCAACATTCCTCTAGTACCTCTCTAGCCTACGTTCACAACTTCAACATTCCTCCGGTACTTCTCTAGCCTACGTTCACAACTTCAACATTCCTCTAGTACTTCTCTAGCCTTCATTCGCAACTTCAAAATTCCTCTAGTACTTCTCTAGCCTTCATTCACAACTTCAACATTCCTCTAGTACTTCTCTAGCCTTCATTCACAAATTCAACATTCATCTAGTACTTCTCTAGCCTTCATTCACAACTTCAACATTCCTCCGGTACTTATCTAGCCTTCATTCACAACTTCTGCATTCCTCTTGTCTTTCTGTAGCCTTCATTCACAACTTATACATTCCTCTAGTATTTCTCTAGCCTTCATTAACAACTTATACATTCCTCTAGTATTTCTCTAGCCTTCATTCACAACTTATACATTCCTCTAGTATTTCTCTAGCCTTCATTCACAACTTCAACATTCCTCTAGGATTTCTCTAGCCTACCTTCGCAACTTCAACATTCCTCCGGTACTTCTCTACCCTACGTTCACAACTTCAACATTCCTCTAGTACTTCTCTAGCCTTCAGTCGCAACTTCAGCATTCCTCTTGTACTTCTCTAGCCTTCATTCACAACTTCAACATTCCTCTAGTACTTCTCTAGCATACGTTCACAACTTTAACATTCCTCTAGTACCTCTCTAGCCTACGTTCACAACTTCAACATTCCTCCGGTACTTCTCTAGCCTACGTTCACAACTTCAACATTCCTCTAGTCTTTCTCTAGTCTACGTTCACAACTTCAACATTCCTTTAGTACCTCTCTAGCCTACGTTCACAACTTCAACATTCCTCTAGTACCTCTCTAGCCTACGTTCACAACTTCAACATTCCTCTAGTACCTCTCTAGCCTACGTTCACAACCTCAAAATTCCTCTAGTACTTCTCTAGCCTACGTTCACAACTTCAACATTACTCCGGTACTTCTCTAGCCTACGTTCACAACTTTAACATTCCTCTAGTACTTCTCTAGTCTACGTTCACAACTTCAACATTCCTCTAGTACCTCTCTAGCCTACGTTCACAACTTCAACATTCCTCCGGTACTTCTCTAGCCTACGTTCACAACTTCAACATTCCTCCGGTACTTCTCTAGCCTACGTTCACAACCTCAAAATTCCTCTAGTACTTCTCTAGCCTACGTTCACAACTTCAACATTCCTCCGGTACTTCTCTAGCCTACGTTCACAACTTCAACATTCCTCTAGTACTTCTCTAGTCTACGTTCACAACTTCAACATTCCTTTAGTACCTCTCTAGCCTACGTTCACAACTTCAACATTCCTCTAGTACCTCTCTAGCCTACGTTCACAACTTCAACATTCCTCTAGTACCTCTCTAGCCTACGTTCACAACTTCAACATTCCTCTAGTACCTCTCTAGCCTACGTTCACAACTTCAACATTCCTCTAGTACCTCTCTAGCCTACGTTCACAACCTCAACATTCCTCTAGTACCTCTCTAGCCTCCATTCACAACCTCAACATTCCTCTAGTACCTCTCTAGCCTACGTTCACAACTTCAACATTCCTCTAGTACCTCTCTAGCCTACGTTCACAACCTCAACATTCCTCTAGTACCTCTCTAGCCTACGTTCACAACCTCAACATTCCTCTAGTACCTCTCTAGCCTACGTTCACAACCTCAACATTCCTCTAGTACCTCTCTAGCCTACGTTCACAACCTCAACATTCCTTTAGTACCTCTCTAGCCTACGTTCACAACTTCAACATTCCTCTAGTACCTCTCTAGCCTACGTTCACAACTTCAACATTCCTCCGGTACTTCTCTAGCCTACGTTCACAACTTCAACATTCCTTTAGTACCTCTCTAGCCTACGTTCACAACCTCAAAATTCCTCTAGTACCTCTCTAGCCTCCATTCACAACCTCAACATTCCTCTAGTACCTCTCTAGCCTACGTTCACAACTTCAACATTCCTCTAGTACCTCTCTAGCCTACGTTCACAACTTCAACATTCCTCCGGTACTTCTCTAGCCTACGTTCACAACTTCAACATTCCTCTAGTAATTCTCTAGCCTTCATTCACAACCTCAACATTCCTCTAGTTCCTCTCTAGCCTACGTTCACAACCTCAACATTCCTCTAGTACCTCTCTAGCCTACGTTTACAACTTCAACATTCCTCCGGTACTTCTCTAGCCTACGTTCACAACTTCAACATTCCTCTAGTACCTCTCTAGCCTACGTTCACAACCTCAACATTCCTCTAGTACCTCTCTAGCCTACGTTCACAACCTCAACATTCCTCTAGTACCTCTCTAGCCTACGTTCACAACCTCAACATTCCTCTAGTACTTCTCTAGCCTACGTTCACAACTTTAACATTCCTCTAGTACCTCTCTAGCCTACGTTCACAACTTCAACATTTCTCTAGTACCTCTCTAGCCTACGTTCACAACCTCAACATTCCTCTAGTACCTCTCTAGCCTACGTTCACAACCTCAACATTCCTCTAGTACCTCTCTAGCCTACGTTCACAACCTCAACATACATCTGGTCCTTCTCAAGCCGTCACGACTGTAACCGCATACACTGCTGCAAGCACTTGTGTAGCTTTGGTATTTTAAACGTCTACAACTTCCGCTCCCACTCAACTAGACTGATTTCGTATTTTATAAACAGGTTGCACTTTATGCTCTGCATTGTCTGCTATTTGTTATATAACAAGTTGTATACTGGCTTCTATAGTACAACTACAGATCCAGCACCGAGCGGCCTAAGCAACAAGCAGCATGTGCTGGAATGTGACCCCTACGCCAGCGTACATCGGAGTACTACAATTCCGGAACTTTCGTCAGCACCTTGTTTTTTGTACTCCTTGAATAGTGTTAACACTAATGACACTATCGTAGTACGATTAGCGTTTTTAAAATTAAAATAAAAATAATTAACGTTAAAAAACAGCGTTACCTGTCTACGATTTAAGCTTTTATTCTTAAAAGTTACATAACTGGTCGACAGATACGGATTTTTGTCGAAAACGATCTTTTGAGAAAAAGGCTAAATAAACTACCTATGTATTGTACCGAACCTATGCAATAATATCAGAATGCAGATAACCAAATTGTAACTTGTAAATTTTATTTCCAAAGACCCGTGTGGTATACACATACAATATATACAATACACAATGTACTCATATCAGAAGAGAAAAAAAGACCGGTTATGACAACCAGTAACTGACAAATTTATATTTATAGCAACTTTGCTTCGATACGATTATACAACTGAACAATATCTTCTTTTCCTCACACGCTTATTTTTAGTATACAGTGCTGCAAGTACCCTATTTACTCTGTCTCTAATCTGCATGATAATTATATGAAGAAAATGACAACAATAATTGAAAATGAAGTCCAAAGTCAATGAAAAAAAAACCCAACTTCTTTTAATGTATCTGTCTTGTATAATCGTTCCTAAAGTGTCAAACAGACATTGTTTGGAAATGCCATGTTTACCAGCAAACAGTAGCACGTTTTATTGTCTTCCTTATAACATTATTCAATAGGACCCTTGTAAACTCCAACTGTGAATAAGCATTACAGCTCTTACATCAATAAATAATATAACCGCACTACATTTTCAGCCCCAACACCAATATATTATGTTATTGCACTACATTTAAAACTCTTATGCCAATAAATAATATTACTGCACTATATTTACAGCTCTTACACCAATAAATATTCTTACTGCACTATATTTACAGCTCTTACACCAATAAATATTCTTACTGCACTATATTTACAGCTCTTACACCAATAAATAATATTTCTGTACTACATTTACAGCTCTTACACAGCGAATAATACTGTTACCTTATAATTAAAGCTCTTAAACCAATGAATAATAAAAATGTTCTACGTCACTTAGCACTAAGTACTGTTAGCATTCTGCACTCCGCCCATTTACAAACTGCACCCTAAACACGTTTGTGAATGAAACGCTTTACATCATCTGCTCCCGCCACAGTCTCGACCGATATCCCTTTCTGTTGCTGCCTGCTGCGGAACGACTTTACGAATCTATCATCGTTGCATCTACTTCTGACACAAATTGCTATCGAACTGACCAAGTGTTAACGAAAAGCAGACAAACAGACCTTTCTGTTAGAGCGCCGATGTGTTTCCAATATTCCTTTCCTGCTGTGCTTCTCTTTTTGACAGATGGCCGGAAATTGCCGAGATGTGCCGACAATGTTATGTCTGCGCGGTAATTGCCAATTAGTGGAGTTCTTCACCATCGTACACTTGACCTTATGCTTGCGGTGCGGATTATTTTGAGGATGTGTTGCCATATCATTGCTTTTCCTTATATTTAAACATGGATGCTGACTGGAGATGTTGTGTAGTTATTCTGTTCCTTGTCGTTGGATTTAAAGGTACGTACAGTCGTTTTATGACTGAAATTTAAGTCTCTTTCTGTTCTACTTGATTTCTTTATAGTGCATGCTAAGGATCGAGCCTGTTTTTTTTTAGCGCCGTACGGTTGAGTGGTGCACATTGTGATGCTATGAGAAAGCACGGAAGTAGACAGGTGGAATGAAAAAGCTAGAACCGACTATTTTAGATGGAGAAACTAGGCTGCAACCCAATCTGTTGTTGTCTAGATCCATTAGAGGTAGATCATAAGATGATAAGAAAATCAGTGGAAAAGCAGACGAGAGAGCAGACGTATTTTCTATGGTTTAAATAATTACAATGAATGAATATTGAACATCGATTCATTCGATTTGGTTAGATTTTTTACATTTTTCTCTTCTCGCTACGTATAATTGATACAATAACATGCCTGTTATGATGGTAAATTTAGCTTGATGTCAGTAGTGTTTATCTTAAATAAAAACAATAGTCTGGAACTGCAGGAAGATTATACGTGATTTCAGTCTTTAATGGAAAATAACATTCTGATATTAACATCTTTAAAACTGACTAGAGGCAGATATACAGGGATCAATATTTTCTTAAATTAATGTTTATACAAGTTATATAAAAATATGACGGGCTTCAATTTACATGTAAAATGTAACAAACTCAAATCTGATCGATTGCAATTATGACCTTGATTTTAGTTCGCAAGAGGGCACATGTAGCTGAAGTATTATCAATATGACACGTGGAACTTGAAAATAATCAGAAACATTTTATTTTGATCACATAATTATTTCATATACTGAGCATGTCGGCAATGTGAAATTTACAACACAGAAAATTAATTGACAGCTTGCGATAGGTACGCACATTGTGTTGTTCATTTTTAGGTTGACTGCACTGATTTTCACTCTCGTGTCTTGTTTATCTGTGTGTTTTGTTTTGTTTTAGATTCATTGGAGGTCAAATTACCGGAAGTGGTCATAAAAGGTGCGCAGACTCTGTCCCCAAACGAGGCTTTGTTGTCATGGGAAACGAGTCACGACGTGAAAAAGGGAAAACTGAAATATCTTGTCAGGTATAAACGTGCACATAATAATTTTCGATTTATTGAGCCTTTTATGGCCACAGATCGACAGGTCAGGTGTCAACAATTAATTGCCAAATGCATGAAAATTGGCTATGATCACAATTGAGTGCAATTTTGTCAATAATGCATTATACTGTAATGTTATGAGTGAAAAGCAATAGAGTGCGACACATTGTATGCTTAGATTTCGTGAAACAAACTCGGAAATACTTGTTTCTTCACCTTGGTCGTTTTGATCCCCAGATCAACAATTTATTATCGACGCACTTATATTATTTAAATAATTAACAAATTCTTACAACCCCAAAGCGTACTTACCTTCAAACCAGTTTGAGCTCCGTAGTCGGCCCAAATGCCGACTGACCGTTCCATGGCGGTAACTGTTGGGGTTGCTCTAGTTTGTAATATGTCTCGTCACAGTGTTGTTGTAACTTTTACAACTGACTGGCATGTGGATACCTTTGTCCTGTGCCTTTTTAAAATTTTCATATATGTTACAGTTCTCATAGGACTTTGTCACATTTTTAAAAAACTTGAAGACTACTTACCAACAATTGGCTATTACAATATCGACATGCAATCAAATGTGAGCGAGTGACCACGTGCCACTAAATCGCCCTCTTAAATTTTGGGGGAACTATTTTACAAGGGCGTAGCTGTTGATCGGACAATTCTGTCAGCCTGTGTCAGGTATCTTAGTTTTGTTGCAAAATGGAATTGAAATAAGTTGGTTCTTAAATCATACAAATAGACATACTTAAGTTTGAAAAAAATACATCTCATGCACATTTTACGTAAATACGCGGCTTCTTTTGTGCAAAGACAGTAAAAGAAAACGATCTACAGTATACTTTTTTAACGATCACCTTTCCTAAACTTTTCATTACATAAATATTTCTTTGATCGACAATAAATAACTTGTTCAAGAGTGTAAGTTTCGTCTTTGTGTGTTCAGCTTTGTGTTTCATGTACCAACATTAGACAGAGGTTCTAAAGAAGTCGCATGTTTTCAGCCATATTTAATGCTTTTCGTCCACAGATGGTGCATCCATGCTTTGATTTTATACCACAAACACCTGCGGATATTGCTTCTATCTTTGCAATAAAAGTACAATGAGTGCGTTTGTGTGTTTAAAACACAGTTTTATTGGAAACACGTTTTCTAATCTACAAATATACGATCTTCGTGTATATTCATCGTTTCATTTTTTTTTCTTGACGCCATTAAGAAATTTTATTGTTTCTTTATTCCATTGCTATGACAACCATTATTGTTTCTATTGTGTCGTGATTTCATAATGTATGTGATATTGCATGGTAAATAATATATTTGTTTCTGTTGCTGTAGTAAAAGAATGGTATAACTTAGGACTTTGGTCAGAGATCCAAACTAAGTTGCTCCATACATATAAACGATCTAAAACGGTACTTAAATGAATCATACAATAAGGAAGTAATAAGGAAGTATGAGCATTGCAACATATAATAAAATTTGATTAGGCTTATGACATAGGTATGAAAGCCAAATGTATCAGTAAGAACAAACCTTATGATGAGTCTTTTTAAAAATAAAGCAAACCTGACAATTATCGCCTTGGAACAGCCAGTCGGCAAAAGGGACCAACTGGGGTGCTTAAACCGGTTTAACAGAGTTATAACCTCGCACTTCTTGATGTTTTTTAATAAATGTTTTTTTAATGCAAGTAATGAGTATAAAAATCTATCTATATGAAAGATGTCCAAGCGCTGACGTATTCTTAGATAAGTCACGTAAAACCTACCTTGCCGCGATTGACCGAAATGATTTTTATTAGTATAATAGTTCTTTTAATTTCATTGCTATCTGAAAATGTTTTAATAAGTTACACATAAACTCGCAGAAATAGATCCGAAATATCAATCAAAATTATTTGTCAAATGTCAGAAAGTGTGTAAGATTAGATGATTTCGATATGATATAAAATTTCTGTAAGAAATATAATGATGCCAAAAGAATATAAAATCGATATCTTGCAGCCAAGCCTTTTAAGGCAACCACTTCTTATCTAATATCTATGCAAATGTCTTATAGGCAAGTTTGATTGACATGTATTGGTAGAGCGCTGTCTACTAATTAGAGCTGTGAATTTGGACTAATGACATTTAATATGTAGAATCTTTACACGTACAGTGGCAACACATCAAATACTGCATGTGTTTTATTGACTTAATATACAATCGACTTTCGTTAATAGTGCCAGTGTTATTATACTATAAGCAGTACTTCTGATTGAAATGGCTGGTATCTTAGAATTTTAACTGTCTTAGCGTAATTATTGAATCTATGTGTCTACAAAAAAGAGCTAAATTTCCGATGACATTCGCATTCGACATATTTGGAATTCTGACTATCAGTATAATCAGTAGTCTGTTATAAAACTTTGAAGAAAAAGCCGAAGCATCATTTCCTCGAATTACAGTTGTGATTTTAAAGAATGTTACAGTCTTAGAAAATTAATATTGACCAATTAAAAGTTTGCCTGTGCGTTAATGCTTGATTTCAACCGCGTGCCACTTCATTTTGGTACAAATCTAATTGCGGCGGCGGGGTGGGTGGGGTGGAGGGGATGCATTCCCCCATTAAGCAGGTAAAAGAGTAGAGTTGTGAAAGCACATACATGTAAGTTTAAAAAAATACTAAGCTTTTTAAGTAAATTGTGTCTGTTGACTGCTTAGGTCAAAGTTAGGGTCCCTTACTGTGTATATAATTGAATGTAGTATTTTCTACGATAAAGTTAAATAGATCTTGATACATATACCTCACCACAATTTTATGGATCCGCCTCTGCTATATGCCTACATGTATCTATCTTTCTTAAAAATCAACCATTTCAGATCCACAACATAATTCTCAGCATCCAAGTCAAAATCGTATATCTCATACCTTGTGAAAAAGTTTTAATCTTTTTTCTTCTTTTATTAACAAATGTCCATTATGTCTATTTGACGCAGGTATAAGATTAAAGGAGGAAGGTATAAGACATTTAAGAGGATCCCAACTACAAAACCGGAAGTAACTCTTCGTGGACTGACCGGAAACACCGTCTATACGGCTGCAGTACGAACTTTAAAGGGACGATACAAAGGTCATTGGTCCGAATCTATGGATTTCATCACGCCAGTGGCCTCTTCAGGGAAGGGTAAGATAAAAGAAATCCACATATAAACCAGGCTTGATTTTTATACATCTAGGTAATTTTGGTATTCTTATTCCCCATATGTCTGAATTATAATTTGAATTTGAATTTGCCAGATTTGGATAGTATTACCATACTTCAATTATATTTAAAGTCATATTAGAATTCAAATTCGGCCTGTGACAGTCTTGAATTTAAAATCTGTTTATGCCGGGTTGTCACTTAAATAAGCTATAATACCGGAATAATAATTGGCCAAAATAATGGAATTATACTTTGGTTGATATTATGAAAGGTATAAGACGGATTGTAAATATAATTGGCCATATTGAATTCTAATTCGGTCTATGTCTGGTTGATATTATAAAAGGTATAAGAAGAAATGTTAATATAATTTGCAATATTGAATTCTAATTAGGTCAAGGTCAGATTAGAATTCTAAATCTTTCTTGCTGAAATAAAAGGTATATGACAGAATGTAAGTATAATTGGCCCTATTAACTTCTAATTAGGTCTAGGCCAGATTGAAATACAACTCTGTCTCTGCCTCCATGCTTTTCTTTTTCGCCTTAGATCACTTGGAAATTATAGCTGGTTTTATTTGATTTTTAAATCGTTTTAGGTCGGATAGGTTATATTTTGGTCTAGACAAGATTTAAATTCTAATGCGGTATTGGCCAGACCAGAGTTCTCATAAGAACATTTTGTATATGTCAGGGGTCATTATGGACAGTTGATTTTATGACTCATTATATACTACATTCGTTAAGATTAATGTATATTTGTTTTTATTGAAGTGTTATTAAACAATTAAGTCGAGAAACATAGAAGGTGCGTGCATTTATTGAATGGTGTATGTCTCAATAACTATAGAACGGTAATTCATAATGTTCATATTGCCCCTAAAATGCCTTTACTCACGTTATTTTAAATTTAAGTGAAAAATATAATAAAATTAAATAAAGAAAGTATCCTCATAAGTATTAAAATATGTATTATAATTCAATATAATATAAGTTTATATAAATACATCGTTAGCTAATGTGTAGTATAACGTGTTGTTGGCTTTAGTTAACCAGAAACAAATAACGCTACATTATGTTACGATGTTATTCAGTTGAGACCCGGATCCGCGGGAAGGTTTACCTCGACAGTGTTGGTACCGACCACGCCGCAATTACTTGGAATCTTACAGACAGCAGTGAGCCAGTGATGGCTCTGTTGAAAGGTAATTTCGTTTTTGGAGGTGGGTTTATTTTGGATGTAAACGAATGTAAGTAAACTTGAGTACATGTATAGCATACTATACAGGCTGCGTCAGTAATTACAGCACTGTCGGAACACTTTTTTGTCAGCAGCATAAACGTTTAAGCAGTATAAAAGTAGGCCCAACCAAACTGTATAAATAAGACTTAATCTAATCTATAATATATTATATACAGCACAAACTGTAAGTTATTTCCCTTTGCAATAGTCTAAGGTATTTAGCTTGATACATGAGCTCCTCTCATAAAAACCTTAAATGAAATATGTTAAGACTATTTTCTTGAAATCGTAGTTGGGGGCCTGTTTTTATTCTTACCGGCGTATTTCTTGGAGAAAGTTAACAAATAAGGTTAATTCAAGCCTGGGATGGATCCGGGAGGCATGGGTGGTGTGAATCCCCCACCAACCAGGTGATAGACATACATGTTAGCTTAAAAATACTAAGCTTTTAAAGTAAATTTTGTCTTTAGACTGCTTAGGTCGAATTTAGATCACTTACACTTTATATATATATATCATATATCAATAAATTTATGCGATAAATTTGAATCGATCTTGATTCATACACCCACACCCACCCACCCACCCGAATTTCTTTCTGATCCGCCCCTGATTCAAGCCTCACCATCGACGCATATTTTAAAAGATATTTCTCATTGTTATATTTTCATGTCTTTATTACCATTGCCAGGCTTTCGGGTCACGTGGAGGTACAGGTCAATTAAATACGAGGAAGAAACTCAACAGTTCAACGCAACATTGCCAGACCTGATTCCTGGACAAAGATATATTGTTGTGGTCTCCTTCTTGAAGAATACAGGTTTGGTTCATCTGGATTTTTTTATACTATTCGCTGATAAAAACGATCTGATAAACTGTGAAACGTGTTATAACACTGGCAAAATAAAACACGCTCACTTGCGTAAGTTTTTTTTTAAATATTTTGACTGCGCCAGACAGAATATGACACCGGTGAACGTTTACAGTAGATTTACAAGTTTCTGTTGCCATTCCATGCATGATTAATTGATGCGTTACTCAGTTATCCATTTGACATAGGATGGTGACGGTATTGCATGGAAAAAGGGGAAAATTATCATTTAAAAGACGATATATCTTATTTAAGTTTTTATTATTAAACATTAAATTGAGACAACCTAAACAATTACAATTAAAATTACCATAATCCTTTTACTTTTGTCAATTAAGTCGCAGTTGTATAAGTTCGTCCAAACACTTTATGCTGTAGAATCATAAGCGACCATTTATATAGGCATGTGGGGCAAAGTTTGTCTAAACACTCTTTTGTGCATCGATCATTATGATAAAACAAAAGATTTTATTCATTTTATACTTTTTTCCATGGCTTAGCTCATTTGTATCACGGAATTAACAAATCTAGGAATACGCTATCCACATACTCTATCCTCTTCCCTTAACCATGAATTGTTTCATTCTTACTTGTAGGTGGCAAAGTTAAAATTGGTACATTAAAATTCCAGACCAATGATGAGAGTCTGTTTGCGCCAAGAAATCTGAAGCTCAAATCGCACACAGATAAGGTATGTCGCAAAACCAGTGGCTGAAACAATCGGAACTCATCGGGTAATTCCTTCCTCGGGACAATCATCCCTCGGATGTATCTGGTAAAATTATACTTGCTCAAATCACGTTGGTTTTGTTCGCCGGAAGTCGGAAGAAGATGCTTACAATGTACGTGTCGCACAAAACATAAACAATGGCGTCGTTTGACAGCTGTGTCTTTGCTGTGTGGGTAAATTAAACTTGGATGATTTAAATTTGAAGCAGCCACAAAGTGAAGTTTTGCAGGCATCGTACTATAGTGAGCTGTCATCCGAGCTGCCATCTTTGTTTTGACGTCTGTCACAAAAGAAGTCCTCTTTAAGGAAATGGCCGAGGTAATCCGACTACCTACATACATCCGAGAGATGATTCGTGAATTATCCGAGTTGTTCCGATTGTGGCTGAAAGTCTTGTATGAGAGATGCTTTTAACTCCATGACAGATACGAATGTGCAAAAAACGGCCACATACTCCAAATCTGGCCATTATTGTAGAATTACACTAGCTAAATGATCACCACGCTGCAGTAGATAGGTCCAATCTAATACCTATACCCTATTCACATACACATTCCGGACCTGGTAGCGCAATCGGTAAAGCGTCGGCTCCAGGTGCGGCAGGCCCCGGGTTCGATCAAAGTCGTTAAAATGGTTGTGGCTTCCTTGCTAGCGCCCAAATATTACAAAATGTTTAATATTATACAAATGTATAAGGGTAGTTCCACGATAGGTTGGCCAAGTGTCAGGATTATATGACTAGGTGTGATATCACTCTGGGTGTTCACGGCGTGTTATACACAGTGACGGCAGAAATATATCTGCAATATAACTGAAAGAGTATTGTTGGGACAACGCAGCAAACAAATAAAAATGAAGATGTTATATCTGCTTCTTTGTCTCCAGATAACTGAAGTACTGTTGGTTGAACGATAACACCAATAAACAAACAAACATGTACACATAGGTAGATGTCTCTGTCCCTTTGATAGCCTACCTGTTGCCAAAACATATTTCTGTAAATAAATTTTTTTTTGTAAGAAACTGAGTTAAATCTAAATGAAAGACGTTTTACACGTTTTCATAATGTGACATTGTACAGTCCTACTTTAATATTGGAATGTTGATATCGAACAGACATTATCATAAGATCAATGAAACGTTGCTTATGAGTGTAATATGTTAGTTACGGAAATATATCTTAGGTCTGCTTGATCTAGTGTCAATATATCACTGTTTCAAGTTCAGATCCTTATTTAACTTATTTAGAAGGCATTCAAACTTACAGTGAAAGGTGAAAAAGACAAAATAAGTGATAGAGCTTTCGGTTACATATGAGCAGCAACTGTGCTATTTAAATGCTCGACCGGACCATACCTCTGTAGGTGATATGGTGGGGTGCGAACTTTCTCTACCCCAATTAAATTGTACCATTTCTTTGAACAAATTATATACATGTAAACTGACGAAGCTTTGTCTGGATAAACTCTCCGTAGTTCAGTAGGGTGACACACGACGTGTTCAACCAATGCCTTAGCGTCTGTTATGTCTTTGGAGCTGTCACAGTATCTGTTATATGTTTTTGCTATCTGTATCTGTTATGTCTTTGGAGCTGTCACGGTATCTGTTATATGTTCTTGCTATCTGCATCTGTTATGCCTTTGGAGCTGTCACAGTATCTGTTATATGTTCTTGCTATCTGTATCTGTTATGCCTTTGGAGCTGTCACGGTATCTGTTATATGTTCTTGCTATCTGTATCTGTTATGCCTTTGGAGCTGTCACAGTATCTGTTATATGTTCTTGCTATCTGTATCTGTTATGCCTTTGGAGCTGTCACAGTATATGTTATATGTTCTTGCTATCTGTATCTGTTATGCCTTTGGAGTTGTCACGGTATCTGTTATATGTTCTTGCTATCTGTATCTGTTATGTCTTTGGAGCTGTCACAGTATCTGTTATATGTTCTTGCTATCTGTATCTGTTATTTCTTTGGAGCTGTCACAGTATCTGTTATATGTTCTTGCTATCTGTATCTGTTATGCCTTTGGAGCTGTCACAGTATCTGTTATATGTTCTTGCTATCTGTATCTGTTATGCCTTTGGAGCTGTCACAGTATCTGTTATATGTTCTTGCTATCTGTATCTGTTATGCCTTTGGAGCTGTCACAGTATCTGTTATATGTTCTTGCTATCTGTATCTGTTATGCCTTTGGAGCTGTCATAGTATCTGTTACATGTTCTTGCTATCTGCGTCTGTTATGCCTTTGGAGCTGTCAAAGTATCTGTTATATGTTCTTGCTATCTGTATCTATTATTTCTTTGGAGCTGTCAAAGTATCTGTTACATGTTCTTGCTATCTGCGTCTGTTATGCCTTTGGAGCTGTCAAAGTATCTGTTATATGTTCTTGCTATCTGTATCTATTATTTCTTTGAAGCTGTCAGAGTCTCTGTCACATGTTCTTGCTATCTGCATCTATTATTTCTTTGGAGCTGTCAAAGTATCTGTTATATGTTCTTGCTATCTGTATCTGTTATGCCTTTGGAGCTGTCACAGTATCTGTTACATGTTCTTGCTATCTGTATCTGTTATGCCTTTGGAGCTGTCATAGTATCTGTCACATGTTTCCACTATCTGTATCTGTTATGCCTTTGGAGCTGTCACAGTATCTGTTATATGTTCTTGCTATCTGTATCTGTTATGCCTTTGGAGCTGTCATAGTATCTGTCACATGTTTCCACTATCTGTATCTGTTATGTCTTTGGAGCTGTCACAGTATCTGTTATATGTTCTTGCTATTTGTATCTGTTATGCCTTTAGAGCTGTCATAGTATCTGTTACATGTTCTTGCTATCTGTATCTGTTATGCCTTTGGAGCTGTCATAGTATCTGTCACATGTTTCCACTATCTGTATCTGTTATGTCTTTGGAGCTGTCACAGTATCTGTTACATGTTCTTGCTATCTGTATCTGTTATGTCTTTGGAGCTGTCACAGTATCTGTTACATGTTCTTGCTATCTGTGTCTGTTATGCCTTTGGAGCTGTCATAGTATCTGTTACATGTTCTTGCTATCTGTATCTGTTATGTCTTTGGAGCTGTCACAGTATCTGTTACATGTTCTTGCTATCTGTGTCTGTTATGCCTTTGGAGCTGTCACAGTATCTGTTACATGTTCTTGCTATCTGTATCTGTTATGCCTTTGGAGCTGTCATAGTATCTGTCACATGTTTCCACTATCTGTATCTGTTATGTCTTTGGAGCTGTCATAGTATCTGTTACATGTTCTTGCTATCTGTATCTGTTATGCCTTTGGAGCTGTCATAGTATCTGTCACATGTTTCCACTATCTGTATCTGTTATGTCTTTGGAGCTGTCACAGTATCTGTTACATGTTCTTGCTATCTGTATCTGTTATGCCTTTGGAGCTGTCACAGTATCTGTTACATGTTCTTGCTATCTGTATCTGTTATGCCTTTGGAGCTGTCACAGTATCTGTTACATGTTCTTGCTATCTGTATCTGTTATGTCTCTACAGCTGTCATAGTATCTGTTACATGTTCTTGCTATCTGTATCTGTTATGCCTTTGGAGCTGTCACAGTATCTGTTACATGTTCTTGCTATCTGCATCGGTTATTTCTTTGGAGCTGTCACAATATCTGTTACATGTTCTTGCTATCTGCATCGGTTATTTCTTTGGAGCTGTCACAATATCTGTTACATGTTCTTGCTATCTGCATCTGTTATTTCTTTGCAGCTGTCACAGTATCTGTTACATGTTCTTGCTATCCGCATCTGTTATGACTTTGCAGCTTTCACAGTATCTGTTACATGTTCTTGCTATCTGCATCTGTTATTTCTTTGCAGCTGTCACAGTATCTGTTACAATTGTTCTTGCTATCTGCATCTGTTATGACTTTGCAGCATTCACAGTCTCAGTCATATGTTCTTTACTATAGGGCCTCTGTTGTTTCCACTGGCCAGGCCTTTTTATGTGTTAATCACACTTCACATCCTCTTACATAGATGCAAACATCTTATTGATGCTTCTATTTTGTACTCTAGATTTTAAGACAGCTGAGATGTCTTGAAATCTTCATGACAAGCATGGATTATTCTTCTAAACAAATAACAACTTGATGTGAGGCGGACAATTCATCTGGATTAACAATTGTTTCATACCCTGTCACACCCCCGAAGGCTAGACAACAGGTTCTAAAGAGACTTCAGTACATTACTTCCAATTACGACTCATTTACCTGAAATACTGACCCGTTGTCCAACAATAAATATCTCAACATTTGCAATTTTTTCATAAGTCAGTCTCATCAGATCCGTATTTTTTTTCGAGCATTGTCTCGAAGTTGATCATCTTGGAGACCCCACTGTTCACACTAAACCCATCGACATTCTTATGCATTTGTTCATGTGTATTCCCTTACTTTCGTCTTATTAATCTAGGCAGCGAACAGGAATCATTGACACAGTTATGTCATTAAACCGCGGGGGGAGATTATGAGTCAAGATCCACTCAACCTGTCGCAAAAAAAAAAAAAAAAAAAAAAAAAAAAAATATATATATTTATATATATATATATATATATATATATATATATATATATATATATATATATATATATATATATATATATACACACACACAGAGTTATGGATCCTAACGTCGACCTAAGCAGTCAACAGACTTTTACTTTAAATGCTTAGTATCTTTTAAGCTTACACCAACGTGATTTCACAACTCTACTCTTTTACCTGGTTGGTGGTGGTGGGGGGGGGGGGGGCATCCCTTAGCCTGTATAACTCTTATATTTGGTGATAGTTGTTCTTTCCAAGTCCGTGTCTAAAGCAGAGAAAGTGTGAAGGTGTCTCTAAAGTAAGCCAACTGTGTTCGCTGTTAATTGTTAATGCCTTCAGTCATTTACTTTCTTTATAAAGAGAAATGAAATCAGCATAATGACATTACAAAAGATGGACACCTGTTGTTTATTTTCAGTGTTGCTGCCCTATTTTTTTAGCTCTTAGCTTGCATGTGAATACCTTTGTCCTTTGTCTTTTCAAATTTTGGTATATGTTGCAATGGTCATATTTCTTTATTATTGTCAGTAAGCTTTTAACATAAGCTGTCTGATAAAAAATTGACAGTGGAAATTTGAATCATGATAAGTAGTTCAGAAAAGAAAAAATGGATACTTCTTGATTTAAATCTACTTGACACAGATTGTGATTCAATGATGGCTATTGATCTTGACAGATTTTCTTAATTTAAAAGTAAACATATAACAAAGAGTAAAACTGACAGGAAAAGTCTAGATATATTATTGATTTTATCACGGAAAGTGTTATTTGTTGTTGTTTTAAGGGAACATAGTGTAAGAATTCAATAGTGTACACATGCATTTAGTAAACTATAGCATGTTCCGCTCAGTTAAAAGAAAATATTAAAAAAAAAACATACGAGCATTAACACAATTAAATTAGATCTTGTCCTTATTTACCTTTCTCTTTTGAAGGAAGCTAGCATGAAATGGCGACACATCACCAACAACGAACCGGATGTGCAGTTGACTGGTTACGTCATTCAGTACAAACGTCGAAGCGGGGAAGCAGCCAACATGTGTCGTGTCAAGGTCGATAATTCTACTCGATCTCTTGTTTTAAAAGGTAAGTAACCTTTGTGGACCCGAACGCTTAGTCAGTAGTATTGCATTGAAAAAAGGATTTGTTAAAGGTCTTTTTATGCTTATTTAATATTAACTATTTATTAAATATCTTATACTAATTAATTTAAAATCCATAATTGAAATAATGTATCCGTGTGACTCTTTCAATTAAAGCGTCTTGAAAAGGTTTGATAATCTTACTAGAAAATAAAACTTCAATCAACACCTGCTGACAGGTCTGGCACTGTATACACCATAACTCGTTGTTTTATCACTCTCCTCATTGTGACTACCCATCACACAGTACACCCATTAATTGATTTACGACTTTTGTCACTGTGATCTCCCTCTTGCTCACATATGTGCCGATTCTGACTCTAAAGTGTCTTTTGAAATGCCCCTTATTTTACAAAAGAGTATTTATGGTAAACAGTTTTGTTGTTTTAGAGAAACCAATTGCCTACACTTATATCTTCGAATATGACACAAAACAAAAAGGCAATGCATATGAGTTTTAATAACTTAGGTATCCCATATACATCTGTAAGCTGTTCTTATATTGAGTAAAACTTGCTTTCAGGTTTATATCCAGACACAAAATACGCCATCCGGGTGGCTGGAAAATACGACAACGTCACTGGTCCATTCACTGATTGGTTGCGCATGCGCACGAACCCGGAAATGGCGAACAACACAGAAGTTTGGGTGTATCACGTGTCTCCCACAGAAGTAATGTTACTATGGCAACCATTTACAGAGGAGTCTTCAATCACGCTAGACCTGTATACATTTAAATCGGATTCTCTAGGTAGGTTGGCCTGAAAAATGCATTCAAAGAATAAAGCTCAAGGTAAAAGATAAATATATATCAATGTTAATTTTATATCTTAATAAAGAGTCAAGTTATTTACTGTCATTGACACTCATTTTTATATATTATGCACAAATGTAAAAGACTTACTTATTGATGTGGTTATGCTTTTACATAGTAAAAAAGTCCAGAAAAAAGAGTTAAACTGGCCTTCTTTGAGAGATATGGGCAATCTCTGATAACACAATTAGCCACGGACATATATTGCAAAAAGCAATTAGTAAATACAAGCTGTTTGAAGAGAGTTTACCACAAATAGTTAAGAGGCTGAAAACATCGTGCATTCATGAAGTCTGCAAAAAACACGTTCACATAGATACATGCGTGATATATATTTAGCTCTTAACAGTTCATGAATATTGTGGCCTTTACATTTATTTAGTTTGTTAAAGAGTCCATTTTTAAGTGATGAAGGACAGATATGAGAAGACATGTTTCAAAATGCAGTTGCCTTTGCCATGGATTAATGTATATTTTACAACTCATTGTATAAATAGTTGAGCTTTTGCTTAGATTGGAACGTAAAGACGGACTGAAAACAATGTGGCGTATTTAAGACAACCGTTTATTCTTGCAGCCCATTACAAGGTATCTTTGCTAAGAAGAGCAAAAAGCTCTTTATCGAAGTAAGACTACGTATGTTGATTACAAGCGTTAGAGTATTTATTATATTTTTAATATCATGCTTGTCAGTGTATGTCTGTTGTTGGCAGCCTTCGTACGTATTTATATGTTGGCAATTACAGAGTTAGTGAGAAGTGTCACGTATGAGAGGTTTGAGGCTATATTTCTGGAGGAGCTGGTACCCGGCACGCTATATAAGGCGGAAATACAGGAGCGGGGTAGCAGGAACTGTACCATGTACCGGGCGGTACAGTGGACCACGCAGACAGGTGAGGATTTATTTCTGGATTAAAATTAGGAATTAACACTTGTTTGGCGAGGTCTGGTGGTGTGTTGTGTATCGTTTTCCTGTGATTTTTTGAAAAAAAGAGAATTGTTTATATTGAGGGGAACAATGGAGGTTACAATTGGTTCATATGACCAAACCTCTAACTAGTTTGCAAAATATCAATAAAGTAAACAACAGCCAAGACAGCGCAGTAGCAGAAAGTGAAAAATAAAGATCAATTCTAAATAAAGATGGATTCCTGGTGTTAATAATGACAAGCTATAACAATCAGTTTAGCAAACAATATCAGAAAATAAAAACACAGAAGGCAATTACGAAAATTGAATTCGGAGTATATGAACAAGTACTCAATTAAAAAGTACTACAAGGAAAAAAATTATATGCCAGCATGTTTAGAATGTATATGCACCGGTTAAAAGACGGTATGTGCTTGAAAAAATGCATTTTAGAATTTTCGTTTGCTTGACTTGTGTATGTTTTGCTTTTCATAAACTACAGCTCACAACACATGCTTTTGGCAGCGCTTTGAATGGATATCGATATTGTTTGGCATTTGGAACTCCGACACCTTGACTCCAGAATAGAATATGGCATTTGGAACTCCGACACCTTGACTCCAGAATAGAAAAATGGCATTTGAAACTCCGACACCTTGACTCCAGAATAGAATATAACTAAATTAGTTTTTTGCGCCTAAAGATGATAATGGAAGGTAAACTTACCTGTAAAGGAGGTTCACTCGTTATCAGACTGGGTTGTACTGCACAAACTTTGGCTACATAGAAATCTCTACATGATTAAATTGAAAATGGTTCATTAGGCGACGTCCTCCAACTGACCTGCGGTGCACCGATTTGTTCTTCCTTCACCAAAAGTAGTCGGACCTCGGTATATTTATCACCAATGTGTCGCAGCTATGTATTTTAAAGCAATTCATACTTTGTTCCTCCAGTAGACTGCCAGGATGACTGTCTCCCACCCTCAGCGACCCCGGCTGACACCGACCTGCCACTGCTGTCCGAGTACTACGAGTCAGCCCTTAGAATTCTTCCCATATCAGCAGCTAGTCACGTGATAACATGGGCACCATTCGACTACTTCCAAAACAACATGACGTTTATGTATGTGCTTAGGATATTAGGTGAGCACTGACATATCTAAATATATTTTGCGTGTAAAGACACTACTGTGTAGTGTTTGTAATAATAACTACAAATTTAAGGTAATAAAGGTAACTTCTGATTATGACATACAGAGTAACACTTGACAAATTACTTCGTGTTTTGTAAACCTTCATTTATTGTACCATAGATAAATCAGCCATTTGTATGTTTACAAATTAGCTCGTGTTGTGTGTACCGTCAATTTATTGTAAGACAGATGAATCAGCCATGTGTGTATGGAAAATAAACAGTCGATGGTAATCAGTAAAAATGAAGAAAAAAACATGGTCAGTAATTTGATAGAATTTACGCCATCTATATGGAGGTCTTATTAAGAACACCGACGTGTTTAAAGATAACTATCAATAGAGTCATATCTAACGGCATGTATGAGTAACTTGTTCTTTTCATTTGTTTTTACCAAGGAGAGCCGTTTCTCTTCCCCTTGGAAACGCATCTTATTTCCGGCGGAAGTACACATCACGTGATCCATAACCTTGACCTCAGCAAGACGTTCTCCATTAATCTACTGGTCTTTGAACAAAGTCGGAACTATCCGGTGTTTTCATCATACCATCTTATTGTGCATCCAGTAAAAGGTATTATGATGTAAATTATGTAAAGGATTTTTTATAAGTTTATTATTTATTTTCAAACATTGTTTTTTGGTTGTGTCGATCTATATCAGTAAGTAGCTTTCAACTATTAACATCTATATAAGTGGTGAGCTTACAAGTATCAACATCTAGATCAGTAGGAGCTTACTAGTGTCAACATCTAGGTCAGTGGGAGCTTACAACTTTCAACATCTAGATCAGTAGGAGCTTACTAGTGTCAACATCTAGGTCAGTGGGAGCTTACAACTTCAACATCTAGATCAGAAGGAGCTTACAAGTGTCAAGATCTAGGTCAATGGGGTACTAGTTTCAACATCTAGGTCAGTGGGTTACTAGTTTCAACATCTAGGTCAGTGGGAGCTTACAAGTATCAACATCTAGATCAGTAGGAGCTTACTAATGTCAACATCTAGGTCAGTGGGGTACTAGTTTCAACATCTAGGTCAGTGGGTTACTAGTTTCAACATCTAGGTCAGTGAGAGCTTACAAGTTTCAACATCTAGATCAGTAGGAGCTTACTAGTGTCAACATCTAGGTCAGTGGGACTTTACAACATTCAACATCTACATCCCTGGGAGCTTACAATTTTCAACATCTTTTTCAGTGGGGAGCTTTTTTTATTATCATAGTTATCCGTTTGTTTTACTACAAACCAAATTTGTTCAAATTTATTTTTTCATTTTTCCATACGCCTTTTTGATTAGTATCGTCTGATTTTATAATGATTTGGCATATTCGAGAAAAACGAGAGAAAAACAGTGAATGACCATTTTTAATATATTTAATAAGCCTTTAAATCACAAGATTCTAAATATAAAAATAGATACATAAGCATGTTGGTTGTAAAGAGAAATCGATAAAAATGCGTTTATTTGCTCTGAGATCATCAGTATACATTTAACATTGATATACCTGTTTAGACCTACCGATGACCAATACAGCAGTTACTTACAACACCGCTCTTCCTCGATCGGAAACCAGTATGGATATATTAGTAAATAAATCACATGCAGAGTCTATAACAGGTAAGTTACCAGTTCAGTTTTCAACTTGCTTGTGAACAGTTTTTTGTGGATTTTGTTTTTTTTTTGCAAATATGCATGTACGTTGCTTAATTGTGTACATTTCCTTATTGTGTGCCACAAACAGTCAGTTATTAAAAAGTACTCTTAGTATTTGAAAATGAACCTCGTCAATCTGCCCAGAAACAACCGTGATTGGTAAACACAATACCATGGAAACAAAAAGAGAAGACCACAAACAAAATTATCAATTATCAGAGTTTGAAGTGAATATTTTAACCTATTCTCATTTTCAGAATTTTGAATACATCTGTATTGTTGTTGTTGTTGCAGGCGACATTTTGCGTCAGACAATAACCGGAAGTGACATAGTTCTCATATCAAAAATGTTTCCTGATGATAAGGACGGACTGGTTATAGAAACAAACGACACACAGACCAGTCTAACTTTGGAAGGTCTTCATTTCATGAAACAAGGTGGGTACGCACTGATCATTATGAGATGAGAAGTTCTCCATTACATGAAGCAAGGTGGGGACACACGCAGATCATTATAAATTTGGAAGGTCTTCATTTCATGAAGCAAGGTGGGGACACACACAGATCAGTCTAAACACTATGTGGACATTATTTTTCAATGACGTCACTACTTTCGTCATAACTTGTTAAAGAAAACATCGGCACTTGGACATTTTGTACTAAAATAGATCGGTTTTCTTTCCATTGCTTGCATTTAAGAAACCCATCAGGAAGTGCGAGGTTAGAGCTCAGTAAAACCGGTTTAAGCACCCCAGTCGGTCCATATTGTCGACTTACCGTTCCAAGGCGGTCAATGTCGGGTTTGCTGTTTTCGTTAAATGTCTTGTCACAAATTTGTTCTTGCTTTTCACTTGGCTTGCATGTGCAATACCTCTGTCCTGAGCCGTTTCGGAGTTTGGTATATGTTGCAATGCTCATAGGACTTTTCATATATTCTTATTAATTTGGAAGGCATTCATTTTATGAAGAAAAGGGGGTACACACACAGGTCAGTCTAAGTTAGGGAGACATTCATGTCATGAAGCAAGGTGGGTACACACACAGATCAATCTTAATTTAAAAGGCCTTCATTTCACGAAGCAAGGCTGGTACATACACAGATCAATCTTAATTTGGAAGGCCTTCATTTCACGAAGCAAGGCTGGTACACTCACAGATCATTATAAATTTGGAAGGCATTCATTTTATGAAGAAAAGGAGGTACACACACAGATCACTCTTAATTTGGAAGGCATTCATTTCATGATGCAAGGTGGGTACACACACAGATCATTATAACTTTGGAAGGCATTCATTTTATGAAGAAAAGGGGGTACACACACAGATCACTCTTAATTTGGAAGGCCTTCATTATATGAAGCAAGGTGGGCACACACACAGATCACTCTTAATTTGGAAGGCATTCATTTCACGAAGCAAGGTGGGGACACACACAGATCACTCTTAATTTGGAAGGCCTTCATTTCATAATGCAAGGTGGGTACACACACAGATCAATCTTAATTTGGAAGGCCTTCATTTTATGAAGCAAGGCTGGTACACACACAGATCACTCTTAATTTGGAAGGCATTCATTTCATAATGCAAGGTGGGTACACACACAGATCAATCTTAATTTGGAAGGCCTTCATTATATGAAGCAAGGTGGGCACACACAGATCACTCTTAATTTGGAAGGCATTCATTTCATGATGCAAGGTGGGTACACACACAGATCATTATAAATTTGGAAGGCATTCATTTCACGAAGCAAGGTGGGGACACACACAGATCACTCTTAATTTGGAAGGCATTCATTTCACGAAGCAAGGTGGGGACACACACAGATCACTCTTAATTTGGAAGGCATTCATTTCATGATGCAAGGTGGGTACACACACAGATCACTCTTAATTTGGAAGGCATTCATTTCATAATGCAAGGTGGGTACACACACAGATCACTCTTAATTTGGAAGGCATTCATTTCACGAAGCAAGGTGGGGACACACACAGATCACTCTTAATTTGGAAGGCATTCATTTCATGATGCAAGGTGGGTACACACACAGATCATTATAAATTTGGAAGGCATTCATTTCACGAAGCAAGGTGGGGACACACACAGATCACTCTTAATTTGGAAGGCATTCATTTTATGAAGCAAGGTGGGCACACACACAGATCAGTCAAAATTTGGTAGGCATTAATTTCATGAAGCAAGGTGGGAACTGACAAATTAGTAACTATTTGAAAGGTTTTCCATCAATGAAATAGTTTGGACCGCCCTAAGTGTGAAATAAACAGTACGCGTTGATTCAATCTTGATTCTTTACAGTCAATTTGGCAAATACAGTATACAACAGTAATGTAGATTCAAAAACAGCTTTAAACATTGATATGTGTTAGAGATTGTTATCAGTTATGAAGTACAAATAAAGTGTTGTGTTTAAAATAAACTTAAAAACAACAACATTAATTTAAATAATAAATTGTGTTTTCCGATGTTTCAGAAACCCCGTATGTAGAGACAATTAACAACCAAACTGCACGTGAAGGAGATAGTGTTTACGTTTCGTGTCTGGCACGCGGGGATCCATATCCAATCGTATCGTGGATCAACAAAACAACTGATGACGTCATGATGGCGTCAAACACAAATGAAACGGACAGAATTTCTGTGGGTGGAAATAGTTGCAAACGTTTGTTTACAAATTACGAATTTCAAAGTAAAATATAATCCCAATATCATGCCAATCGTTCATGAAGAAAACAGCAGAACCATGCATACATAGTTTTACTCGTATCTCTAGTTTCCCTTGGCTCTTGCTAACGTTAACACAATTTGTTGTGTAAAATAGTTTCATTTCAGTTTGTTTTTCCGAACACTGAAATATTTGACTATTAATTTGAATAATAAACGATCTTACATAAAAAATAAGATAAATGCTATTAAGAATTATTAAAATATAATATGAAAGATAGTTTTTATGTAACAAATGCCCTCTCTGAATATGAAATTACAAAACATGCATGCAGTCTAATAAAAACTGTTAACAGTGTATTCAGACATATTTATGGTGGAGTTTTCTCTCAGATCACGGCGCCGCGGTACGTGGGCAGTAGTTCCCTGGTGAGCGGAAAGGCTTTCCTTGGCATGAAACGGTTCCTGAGTATCGGGCCCGTGCAGGTGTGGGACAGTGGCCTGTATGCCTGCCTAGCAGAGAACACCGAAGGAGAGCACCAGGCTGTCTTCAGGATAACGGTGAGACGTAAGTATATCGTCTAGCATTATCAAGGCTGAGTGTTAAGTTATACGGGAAGCGTCATGAATCTCCCTAGCACTGTATTTAAAGGCGCAGCATCTTTCATTCCGTTGTCACCGTGGTTATAGGCGAAGCGTCTTGAGTTTCCCTGGCACTGTGGTTATAGTCGCAGTCTTGCAATCCCCTAGCATTATAGTTATAGGCGCTGCTTCTTGCATCCTTTTAGCACAGTGGTTATAGGCGCTGCGTCTTGCATTTCCCTTAGCTCTTGGTTATAGGCGAAGCGTCTTGCATTCCGCTAGCATTGTAGTTATATCGAAGCGTCTTGCATCCTCTTTAGCAATGTAATTATAGGCGAAGCGTGTTGTGAATCCCATTAGCACTATGGTTAAAGGCGAAACGTCTTGCTTTCTCCTAGCAATGTGATTATATGTGAATCGTCTTTCATACTCCTAGCACTGTGGTTTTATGCGCCGCGTCTTGCATTCCCTTGACAGTGTGGTATGATAAGGAGCGCCGTGTCTTGCATTCCCGTGGCTGTGTGCTTCTTACTGCTTAGACGCTAACCATTTTGGTTGGAGTGCAAGTCATGGCGAAACTTTTACTGTGAGGCGGTCTTATTCCGGATTACGCGCGGTGCATCGTCTGCCGTTTGACTTCTCTAAGAATAGCTGAATGTCGCCAAAATTTCATACTTTGAGCGGTTATATGTATCGCAAAAAAGAAACTGTTTTTACTGTCTTTATAATAAAGAAACGTTCCTTTTTATTTTAAATCAAACTACCCAATACGTCAAATCATTTACAACAACAACCATACGCACGTTTTCTACAGCCAAACCACCTGGTCCTGTAAAAGATCTGGTCGCATGGAGTCCAACACCATTTGAGATCTTCTTTACCTGGAAGTCACCGGAAGTCGCTACTTTCGTACCAGAAGTATCGCAGGTGCACGGTTTTAGAGTTTTACTCCTAGATGAATATGACGTCACACTCCGGGAGAAAACAGTCGAAAAAACAGAAACTGAATTTCTGGACGTTGAGCCAAGTACGCTGTATAAAGTAAGTACAAGGGCGGTTGTGAAAATTTCATTAGTTTTAAATAATTATCTTTTACTCAGAGAGAAATAACATCGGTTAACACAACCTAAACCATTAGCAACATCATTTATTTGCTCTTAACTTGCACGTACCTAATGAATTTGTGACTAGAAACACAGCGTATACAATCGCACATTGTAAGGTTTTATTTGCCATGATCCCACAACATTTAAACTGTTGCTTCGCTAACTTTTTCTGGCCTTAGTTCAACATTTACTACATTTTTTGTAAGTGTTAAACAAAAGAATCCAACTATTGATATGTGTTTTAAATGGATTTCAGCGATACTTTTTATGGTCATTGAAATACATGTAAATAGTTAACAATAAACACACACAGCTATCATTGGTGGAGCTTCATCCCTAACTTGCATAATTACCGTCGGGCTGCAGGTCAGCTGGCCGAGATGTCCACAAAAGGTTTTAGCAACGATGGGGACTCGAACCCACGCAGCGAAGAGCTGAGGAGATGGACGTCGATGACTCTGGCTCCTCGGCAAGGGCGCCTCTTGAATTGATGATTATAAAATTAGCAATTTTGAACGTGTAGGTGATGGTGAGCGCATATAATGAGATTGAAGAGGGCGAACAGGTGGCGACTACAGTACAGACCGGTGGAATACCACAACTCGGACCTCCTAATAACGTCAGCGTTAGGACATTTAACGGCACAGTAAGTAGTTGACGGTGACCGACCTGTTATTACGTTTACATTTAGCTTGCATGTGAACACCTTTGTTATGTGCATTTTGTGTTGTATTTCCTTATTTGGCTGTAAACGTCGGCGTCGCAGATTTAATTTGCACGGTAAATATTGTAATGTCTGACTACGGTTATTTGCATATAATTACCCACGACGATATGACGTTTTACGGCACCGTTAATAGAAGAAAACACAAATGTGACTTTGTATATTGTAAATTTTATCATAATGATGTTTGATTGCACCCATTGTAGCTTAGGGTAAGTCATACTCTGCACGTTCTCCTATTTTTTCATCTCCTTTTTATGGAGCCACAGGAAAATGACATCGCTGACTTTGCTTGCTTAATGGCGCTGTCCTCTGTCAATCCTTAGAATGACCCGCATATGTGCGAACTACAAGCACCGTTAGTAAAACGTTCATCTGACTTCTTGAATATCTATGGTCATTTTCACTGCATTCAACTGCAATGACAGAAGTGCAACGGAAATCTGACTTCTGTATGTGGATTTTAGTCAATCTGACCTCGCGCCCTGTTTGTCACAATGAAAAAAAATGTTTTACAACACCGTTATTATTTAAGTAAATCAAACACGCTTTATTAACATCGGCGTCACAATGTTGGCAACAGTCGATCTGATTCCAGAGATCGGCAATCTCTGATTCATGACGTGTGATGGTGCCCAAAGTAGGTTGTGCCTTGATATAATCGCCTATTCTAGCGCCTGTAACGATGTTAAATTTTACTGTTTATAGATGAACGAAAATCTGATTGGCAATGTTAATAATATGCTGTTTAACGATATGGCAACTTTATATTTGTAAATCTGATGCCCCGAATCGATGTTGTCAACCGCTTCCTGGTATATGAAAGTAGATGCGGTTACTGTATTCAGGAGCGTGTATGTGCGTGAATAATCGTTTTGTTCAATAATAATAAAAACAAATCAACCTAATGTTAAGTTAAATTTGACGAGCTTACGTTTTACTACCTAAAGACATACTTGACAACACAAAACTAAAGGAAAAACACTATTTCTTACTGATGAGAGTTTCCTGATAAATTTTAACTCCATTCATACTAATATGGAAATGTTTAAGGTCACCCAGGGCCATGGTTGCTATGTTTCAGACCCTGATTGTATCCTGGTTTCCGCCCAGTGTGGTCCATCTTGGTCAGGTGAGACTTCGGACGTATCTGTTCCATCACCGGAAGTCAGGTGACCGGAAGTCAGAAGAAATGCAATTACCAAAGAACGTAACCACCGTCTCTGTCAACGGTATGTGTTAGTCTCTTTCATGATATTTTTTTATTTATATATTTTTTTTCATAAACAAATACCATTTTTCTTTTTGCGAAAATGAACCCATTAGTCCGTTATTCCGAATGAGTCCGAGTAATACAAACCGCGTTATATCCGTCCGCATTTTATAAAAGTGATGTACTTTATCTGATTTATTCTCAGACCTGACTCCGGAACAGAAGTATGAGGTGCAGGTTATCGCCCTGTCAGAGGACGGTCAGGTGGCGGGATCGTCATGGAGTGAGGGCGCCACCTTCAGGGAAAACTACATGGACGGTAAGCAGGGCCTGGCTCCCTATATGATCTGTAGGCTTGTCCATTTATCCATACATTATCTTAAGAAATAAATCAGACAGTTCTATCTTTCTCTCAAAGACAATACATTTATTTTGATAAGCGACGTCCTTTTGAAATTTTAGATTTCTTTTGGGGCTAAACGTCTAAATTCTCTTTTGCCAATCATTCGAAAAACAATGGCACATCGGTCACAAAGCAATACAGTGGGCCATACAGTCCTGGAAAAGAAACTAGGAACTTTAACGACATGCATTTTATAAAGTAATCAGTCTAGATTTCCGAGCAGAATAAAAAAAAATTATTTTGTATCATATAAAGTTTACTTTAACAAGTCCATGATTGTTAAAAATTGTATTTGCTAGAAAGCCGGGAACCACCTCCCCCATTGAACGTCTACCTACGCGCTGAGGCGGGAAACATCATAGTGTCATGGCTACCGCCATACCCGGACGAAAACGTGCTTGTCAGGGCGTACGAGATTGTCGTATTTAACAACGGGACCAAACGAGAAGTGGTGAAGGTCGGATATAAAGAGAGCAGTGTGATTGTGTACGAAGTTGGTAAGATGTTTGTTTGTGTTTTTTTAATTTGTATTTTGCTTGTTTTTGTTTTGGCTCAACTTTCAAAGATTTCTTTTACATACTTGAAGGGAAATTGCTCGCTTAATTTATTCAGTGTTTAAATTTGTTTATATTTGAAGTGAAATCACATTCAGGTTTTTGCCCCTGTCTGCCACTGTTTGAAAGAATGAAAGGGGTACTTGGATTTAAGGCCAAGAATCGAATGTGAGATCCGTGGATAATTCAGTTCATGGAAATAGAAGTGGACGCATGTTGTTGTTGCTGCTAATATAAATCCTGACAAAAAACAACAACACAGATTAACATCCTTCAATGGTAAAAACCGTGTTGTTTTTTTTTTTTATTTATTTTAAATACCGAAGCGAATCACTGCTGCATTTTTTATCTCGGCCCAATGCAACGGCAAAAGGTCACGTGATTTTCACTCTACAGATAAACAACAAATGATATTCCGAGTAAAGGTTTGTGCGCCCGTTCTTTTAACAATCTTCACGTGACGTTCCAAATAAGATTTACAAAGACCAAAGAATCTAAAAATAGTATTACAAAGCTACGTGGGCTTAAAATGAAAACACATTGTGTAAAATAGTAATTTTAATAAAACATATTATTATTTACATGCTAAAATTAAAAAGTTTAATAGTAATAGCCGTTTTTTTTTTAAATATGATGCACATCTGGATTCTGCCTTTATGTCTGGATTCTGCCTTTATGTATACTACCAAATATGTCCAACATTTTTTTCAGTCTTCATAACCGTGAAGAAGTAAAAAGTAAAGCGGGTACTGAAACATAGCCTTTATGGCTATCGATACAGACTAGACGCATGAGTTGTGATAGGCATGTTTTAATGTTAAATGTAAATGTTGTGATAAGATGTTCACGTGTTTGTAGCACAGAGCTACATAAAAAAGATTTTATGACAAACCTTTGCGGAGGAATACAGCAGCAAAGTATTCACGGTGAAACGAAGTTTGGCATGTATAAAACCATTTATCTTGTGACCTTCCATCTCGCGGTGAACATTGGGAATTGGGTCAACCGTTCTTGGTCCGTACATTGATGCTTTTTCGGCTGTAGCTGTCTGACCTCACTTTTGCAGATGCTGATGCAAGGTCAGCATGAATGAATATCAAAGCGACTCTCATTGGTAGAAATCCAGATAAAACCGTCTACCGTAATGTGCCAGTTAAATGTCCCCAGTGGGGTGTGTGGGCGTGTGTGTGTGATACCGTAATATGCCTGTTAAACGTCCCCAGTGGGGCGTGTGTGTGTGATACCGTAATGTGCCTGTTAAATGTCCCCATTGGGGTGTGTGGGCGTGTGTGTGTGATACCGTAATGTGCCAGTTAAATGTCCCCAGTGGGGTGTCTGGGCGCGTGTGTGTGATACCGTAATATGCCTGTTAAACGTCCCCAGTGGGGCGTGTGTGTGTGATACCGTAATGTGCCTGTTAAACGTCCCCAGTGGGGTGTGTGGGCGTGTGTGTGTGATACCGTAATGTGCGTGTTAAACGTCCCCAGTGGGGTGTGTGTGGGCATGTAAGTGTGATACCGTACTGTGCCAGTTAAATGTCCCAAGTGGGGTATGTGTGTGTGTGTGTGTGTGTGTGTGTGTGTGTGTGTGTGTGTGTGTGTGATACCGTATTGTGCCTGTTAAACGTCCCTAGTGGGGTGTGTGGGCGTGTGTGTGTGATACCGTTATGTGCCTGTTTAATGTCCCCAGTGGGGTATGTGGGCACGTGTGTGTGTGATACCCTATTGTGCCTGTTAAATGTCTCCAGTAGGGGTGTCTATGGAGTGTGTGGTCTTGGGCGGGTGGGTGGGGGTGTACGTGAGCGACTGTGTTATTTTAGATTTTTTAGATTGATTTTAAATAAAAACGTCACAAATTTAAACAGTATAAAATAGTATGAGTGTTAGAAACTCTACAATCTTTTGATGCGGTGCTTTGGTACTAATACAAATATAGTTTTAACCCAAAGATCTATAAATTCTGTAAATGCCTCATCAACACCGCATATCTTTTAAAAAAAGATATTTCTTCATAAAATTGAAAATCAAACTTATTTTTTTAATTAGAACGGTCACTGTTTTTTTCAAACTTCTGAACATTGAACGTTGAAGGTTATTACTTTTGCATGTCGCTGTACTTTTTTACAATGTTGATGGTGATTATGAAATTTAAAGCACACCCATTAGAGCGCCATGGACGCTATGGTTTAAGAGTGGATTTAAGTCAGTTTTATCTTGGGCTCTACATGTATACATGGTTGCATGTATGTGTTTCAGAAATGGGCGTTCATTACCGTATCTCCGTCCAAGCCGTCAATAATGCCGGGGCGAGTATTGAAGAAGCCCAGGAACTCTATATACCTATGGAACGTAAGTAGATGTCAATGTTATTGTATAATTGCGGCATAATTTATGGACATAATTATATGGAGAATTTTTTTATAACTTAGCAAACAACTTACATCTTTCAATAAATATCATAAATTAAGAAATGACATTGGTTCTCATAAGGGTTATATAAATAAGCATCAAAAAGTATAAAGATGGGGTGAAGTTGATAAATAATAACTGTCAATTAAAGAAACAAATTATTATATCAACATCACACAGAAACACCAAATCACGCGAACATATCCCTACATGCACAGACACAACAACACAGGGGACACAGATGCACATTGTGCTTCCCTACTGCTAGTTTGTATTAAAAATGCAATAAATATTTACAATTTGCAGTCAGCCTCTCTTTCTCTATATACATATTCTACTGTAGGGGCAGACAATATTGATAAAATACATACAGTGTACATTTTTATAGTTATTTTATTGTGTATGTCCTCTGGGTCGGGTGTATAATCGAGCCTGGGATAATTAGCACCGCAGTTAGTAAAAACATTTTCGAATGCATGATTTATCTGCCCCTGCATTTAGCTCTTCAATCAAGTTTAACTTCCGGAAAACGCGCACCTGTTACTTCCGGGTAGTAAACTCAACCAAATCTTGTCGCCCACATTACTCGGTTCATTGAAGCGAAGTGTAAAAAGACACATGTCATGAGCAATACATCGAAAAAGAAAGGCTATGGGCAGGCGCGTTACTGATGCGTTTGTAAAGCAGCTTCTGTGGCAAAATTATTAATGGGGTGAGACCTTACTTACATCGATTTCCAGTTTATGCTGCGGCAGTCCGCAGCAAAAGACCATTTCTGTCTCTTTGGAAAGGCAAACCCAGTTATCACGATCTGGATTTTTTTTTCATTTTCGCAATCGGAATGGATGGCATTACTTTGCATCTTACGTACACAAAGAAATCCTCAATGCTGGCGTGTTCTATGCTGTGGACATGATGATTTACAGATATTTCGCTACCTCGTTTAACAGGGCGTGTGTATAGTCAATAGTCTTCATTTTATGTGTCGATATATTCTTGTTACTTTAGATTCGCTAATATTGCACTAAGGAAATTTCTATCATTAACTGAAATCACCATGAAGCTCTGAAGAATCAAACATCGACCATGTTAAAATGGGCTAAAAGGATTGACAAAAAGACAACGCATTTTCTTTGATCCTTCTGAAGTTTACCGCCACCCAGACACAGCCCAATTAACACACTCTTTGATTTCTCGAGAATCTTTGATTTCACGAGAAATTACTCATCTTGTCCTGTGCATGTGGTGTTATTCTGTAATTGCTGTCTGATATGTATTAAGCTGAGATGATCCTGGCAATCTCTGAAAATTCCTATAACTCACAAACTGTGAAAGGTCATGCATTAGAGTCAAAAAGAATTATCGAGTTTTTTTTAGTAACTGTTTGAATTTTTTAAGAGTGAGTTACAAAATGATATTTAAAGAGGTAAGATTAAAATATTTCGAAGCTCCAAAATCGTGAAGGAGGATAAAAAAGAAAACATAACAAAATGATTTTCTCTCTGAAAACACTACGTTCTTCGGCATTAAACGGCCACTTTCACACCCTGTATTGTTAGTTAATACTTCTAACAGTCAGCAATCCATAAACAAATTCCTAATCACACACACCATGAGTCAATTAAAAGCTTTTATTGTATCGTATGTGATTTGATTCGTTTCCTTTGAAGAACGTTAATCGACATTTTATGAGAAATTTAATTGACACGACCTTCCTTTTAATAGAGTTTTTTAATCTCTACAAGTTGCCATGTTTTCTTCACAACAAATAATAGGATTTTTCCCGAAATATTTTATACACACTGATTTTATTTGGCATATTGTATGCTTTGTGACCTTGGTCAGTCAAATAATTTATGATAATATGTCTGCGGTTAATGTTCATAGTAGTAGCCTAGCTGGTAGGGATACGTACCCTCCCGTAGTTACCAAAACCCGGCGTAGTTACAATAGTTTTGAAATTAATAAAATTACCTTTAAAATCATTGCAAAATTATGGCCAGAAAACAATTAACCTTTACATATTTAATTGGTAAGTGACGTTAAAATCAATTACCGAAACCATAAACATACCGGCAGATTAGCAATTGATTTCAATCCTGTTTACTTGTTTAACATAAATGACCACCTATTTAAAAACTTTAAAGATGAACGTCAATTAACAACAGTCAGACTTAAATTTTAGTGACTTTTTTATTTCCGTTTTTGTGTGTGGACACATGCACATAATTGCATGTCAAAAACAAAATTTTAACATGAAACAATATTTAAATGTTTCCCTTTTACACGTTCACCATGTTATTCTTATAATAACTTTAAATAAATGACATGTACATTCTGATCGTTTAATAAACTTATATACTAAATATCAATAACTGTTCAAGAAGGGTGCACAATGACAACAAATACTTTCGTATATTTAATATTTCAAAATGGCCATTGTTGTAAACTGACAACAAATACAATTTTATTTAATTACATCCTGGACCTAGGTGGCCAAACATCAGGTGAGAAATATCTGGGTAGCGAAACATCTGTTATCCGACATGTTTTTCGTCATAATATGACTTTGCCCTTCTTTGTCCCTGCTTTATACACACAGTTATTGTACATGTCATCATCACTAAACAGTGGCAACGAAAACAAATCATCAGTTCAATCTGTGTCACGGTGCACAGAATGGTCCGATTTTGAAAGCTTCCCAACACCTTTAGCTCGCAGAACAAGTTCCGCCTTCTTCTCTATCACTTGTTAGTTGTGAAAACGCAAATAGTCTTTCAATTGACTACCCTAAGCTGATCTATCATTGAATCACTGAGAAAGTTAGAATTTTCGTCTGATTCGTTCGCCATCTTTCCAAAAAAATTACTACCCGTAGCCGAAGCTTTCCGAATTATTAAAGGGACGTAACTCACTTTTCGGAAAGGTCTATAGTCTGGCCTAGGACAGTTTAATCCTGTATATATTCTGGCCGGGGTTATTGGCGACGCGCTGCAGCGCGACGCCTATATACATTGTATAGCATGCTCGCTTAAATTGGCACTTGGAAAGTTTGTTTATCTTCGTTCACAGACGTTACGGAGCTTCCCGTACAAAACTTTCGCGGTGAAACGCTGTCGTCAACTCAGCTCGAGTTACGCTGGGAGAAACCCCCAAGTGGCGTGTTCACGCACTACATGTTGTCGTATACGTTGTCAGGGAACGAAGCACCGGAACTTCCTGGCGGAGGAATACTACCCAAAGAAATAGATCACTACATTGTCAGGTAGGTTGGTAAAATGCAGCATCTATTATTTTTTTTCCTTTGGTTTGTTTTACGTACGTTATGGCGATGAAAAAGAAAGACATAAGATAAATAGAAATCAAACCAAATACTGTGTCAATGCCATGATATGCTATGATGTGTTACCGTCAAGTGACTTGGTCATTTAACATATATCATGTCACTGTATCACGTCCGTATTTTATTATTACATGTTTCATATGAATACACATACACATGAATTGTCGCTGTACATTTTAAATTTGATAAAGGAAGTTCAAGTTCACAGTTGGTCAAATTAGAATTTTTAATTTAACAAAAGGCAAAACTTTGTTGAACCACAATAATATAATAGGTTCAAGTACTGCCTGTGGCCAGTAAAGTATATAAGAACATTCTGTCCGTCAAAAGATATGTTGTCTAAAGTTTGGAAAAATCAGCCTTTTTAAATTGATTAAACTCAACCACCTATTATATTTCATGACTGCGCTTGCGTATATAATATGATTGGATCATTGCTTACGTAAAAATCTAAATACGTTCAAGGTGCAGATCTTATGGTTCTCTGTATAACGTCCTTACACCGAATGGTGACCAAATCGCTTTAGTACCGAAAGTCACACGGTACAAGGATATGCTGTTATGTAACTTCCACGGCTTAATGTATCGCCGGCGATATAATTCCCGTTGCTACCGACATAGATTGTGTTATTCACAGGAAAAAGTGTCGTTTTTTTCGAAATCAGTATGTACTTTTCTGGAAGTACTACAATATTGCATTAACATCTTCATTTAAAAGATATACGTGTACCACTTGTATGCTACCAAACTATTGTCCTGTTTCTTTTAACAATGTCATCATTTTTTTTCTAGATCTCTTAAGCCCTACACAGAGTACCTGTTCTCCATCACACCGTTTCTGAAACGTATCCGTGGCGTGACGTCCAATGTGACTGTATTGACGTTGTCCGACAGACCGACGGAACCGCCAGATAACGTTACATTAACCCCCATC
This sequence comes from Sinonovacula constricta, assembly GCA_007844125.1. Classification (NCBI taxonomy): domain Eukaryota; kingdom Metazoa; phylum Mollusca; class Bivalvia; order Cardiida; family Solecurtidae; genus Sinonovacula; species Sinonovacula constricta. The sequence goes on from CM017565.1 coordinate 21,697,593, forward strand.
AATGCTACAGTACGTTAATAGAGGGTGATACTTGGCAGTTTTTACCACTTTAGCAGTACAGTTCCAAAATGTTATACTTTATAAGTCGCCATTGATAATTTTTTTTATTTATTTTTTTATTTTTTAACGTAAAAATCAATTAAAGTAAGGTTAAGGTGTTTTCTGGGGAGAAATCAACCAGACAAATGCAAGTACGACGGCACAGGTAGCAGAGTGTCGTACGTGTTCACCTTGAATCGACTCTGGAAACCATTCAGAATTGATTGCTCAAATGCTTTATTGTAATAAAGTGCTTCCTAAACTGTACGTTAAAGTCATATAATACAGTTTTGCTACAATATTAAGAAATTTACGAGTTTGTAAAAAATAAAACACTAAAGGCATATACATATAGTAATAATTACAGTTAATTTTGTGTTCATTTACTGTGTATACTGAGCTCCGTGTCTTTTTGTTGCAGACGGTGTTGATCACAAGCTTCCCGCCATTAAGGGGAAAGAACGGTGTAATCACGACATATAAAATATCCTACAGGACTAAGTACACCTGGCGGAATGATATCGTTGTTACGGCAACCGAATCAGAGGAACTATTTGAATATGTCACCGGTAAGTGTGTGGAGTAATGTGATTATTTAGCAATAATATGATAATGTATCAAAGTGATTAAGTTTTGTGTTTCTTTGTTTCTGAAGTAATATTTAAACACAATTTTAAGCTTACCATTTGTACAAACGAATTTTCTTACATATTTAAGAGTAGTAAATGAATAATTTTATTTTTATATTTAACATTTTATCTCCTTACACATGTGCCGACCGCTCTATCATCCAATTCTTTCGTCAATCTTATGTAAGACTTCAAAAGCATGTTTAGGATACAGTTGCAGTATATATAATCAACTTTTTTCATGCAGGTATACCTGCATGTCTTTGCTTAACAGATTTCTTGTTGTTTTTTTCCTCAAGGCGGCTGAGTAGCTTTCACATACAATATTAACCTTGCTTTGTTTCTTCAAATTTCATTTTTATTTGCCTCAATTACCGCTTTCATTGTGCTGATATCTATACCACTTGAATAAAAGGTGGCCATAAACAAACTGTTCGTTTGTTATAACAACAGTCTAATGGACTTGCATTTCTTTGAAATAATTCGGATTACTTTTGGCCAGGTCTTATTCATTCTACGGTCTACGAGTTCCGGGTTCGAGCACTGACCGTGAACGGTTCCGGCCCCTGGTCCACATGGCTTCAGACCAAGACTCCAGTACCAGGTTAGATTGTGCAGATATTTTATTATAAATATAAATTGTTATTATAAACTTTAGAATAGTAAAGTGGAATAAACTAGCATTATGTTCAAATGCCATACTGGTCATATTCGGACGATGATGGAGATGAAAAAAACAACTGGTGTGTGGTGTCTGTATATTTGAGTCATACAATAATCTTGCTTTGTAGAAGACCAATGCTGATTAAGTTTTGCATTTCACTATCAATTACCTATTTTCTTGTTTTGTCCATATTTTGCTTTTTACTACCACATCAAACAGTATATTAACAGTATATTTAATACAAAATTGTAACTCAGGTATCTGTTAATTATTCTTTTTGCTATATCAAATTAACCAGATGCTACGACGTCGCTTATACGGACCAAAGACTTTCGTACTCGCTCAGAATTCAGAATTATCAAATAAAACCAAACAATTATGTGAATGACAAAGAAATAAATGTTTGCACTTTGTTATGTTTTTAATTATTCTTAATACTGCTAAGCCACTTTCAGCTCCAGTCAAGCCGAAAGTACCCAAGTCATTACGGACCTCGTCCAATTCGAACTCAATCACAGTCAGCTGGGATCCACCCAACCAGGACCTGAGCTATATTACCGGATATGTTGTGGGTTGGGGCCAGTTTTTACCGGAAGTCAACAGGGAATCAGTTACTAAGGAAAACGACTCTTACGTCATACAAGGGCTTGGTGAGTTGGTGCATTTTGTTGTAGCTATGTTTTTGAACACATGTATGAGCAAAGGACGACACTGAGTTGTCTACCGACCAAGCAGTTACTAGAAGTTCCTCGAATGTTTGGTTAGATGTAACAGTAATGGGAGTGGGTTTAGTGCCAAGTCAGGTTTTCATGACCTTTTATGACTGTGGAATCAGTACTGGTTTATGTTCCAAGTAGACAACGTTCCGGATGACAGAAAGATTGCCGACCTGATTCATGGGTGCAGGGAAAAGTTAAGAGATCTTTCCATATTTGCAGACCCCGTATGCATGCACACTTTATGTTGAATATAAACCGTTGATAGCACTTCAAAAAGGTGGTCGCTGGGTTGATCAAAATTGTTGTTTTTATTCAATTAAGTTTCTGTTTTATTTTGTAAATTTCATTTCATATCTGAGTTTTAAATTGAAAAGCCTATGTAACGGTGTCTATACCTAGATGATAGTACGAGATCTCATTCCACAATTAAGCGATTTTTGATGCCATAAGAAAAATACGTAAACTATATAGGTTGCTTAAAGTGACATTTACACCCCTTGCCATGTTTTGTTTCTGTTGTTGTTTTTCAGACCCGGCTACTGTGTATATAGTCAGCGTTCGTTCATTTAACGAGTACGGCGAGAGTGTTGCGATATTCGAGCTTACTAAAACAGGTATGTAGAAAGTTGTGGGTTATGAATAGGTCCTATGATAATTGCCATATATATTGCATACGGAGGAAAACAACATTTACCATTTGATCATTCGGCAAAAGGACTAACCGGGGTGCTAAAACCTGGTGTGTGGAACGCTCCAACCTCGCACTTTGGAAGTTCTTTTTGCAAAGACGAACAGTTTAACGAAAAATATGCCATTACATTGAGACAACTAACCGTAAGCACCAGCATCGACAGTTTACATCGGAGCCAAGTGTGCACAGTATAAAGAGTAATTGCACTGAATTATCAAACATATGTACAGGAGATAAAAGTCAACAAATACAACAACACTTGGACTTAAATTTGCTTTAAGTTTTTTTAAATGTATAATCAGCTCACTGTTATTCTTAACAGCTTCTTGGTGTATCCGAAGTCTTGAAATAGCACGTCGAAATAAAAAAATAAATATCTAATTTCAGGTTTAGGATAGCGGCGGCACCCTTAGTTCGATGAAATCCACAAATGAAGACTTTGATGAGCGCTGTTTGATATGACATTTATAGTAATATTCAATTATTGTTTGTTCTTATGCGGGGATCACTTTATTTTCAAGAAGTTTCGAATCTTTATAAGAACTGTACATTGTATTATTGTGAAACTTTTCCATGTCAATTTTGTGTGGCGATTCATCTTACATAATACATGCTCCTAATAAAATAAGTGCAAACACTGGCATGTCTCAGTTCATGTACAAATGTACCGGCATTGGATTTAATTAGGTTATATATACAGGATATTTGCTTATTCTTGCTAAAAAACTTTTTTTTTCCAACGACTTTTCAACAAAATAGTATTTTAAAAGGTTTGTATTGCTGACGACAAAAAACAACAACACCATCTTACACATGAGAAGAAAATATTTATATGGATTGTATTTATTTTATGCATAAGACATAATTTAAAACAATATTCCAAATTTTGCCACTTTTAGTATTTAGTACTTTTATATTTGGTATGTCGTTCTAATGAGGCTGTACTCAAAGTCTAAATAGATCTACAACCGAATCACTCTAAAAATAGTTTCAAACTAGTCATGTTACTTCTTCACATTTGTTGTAATAAAATACTGACAACTCTAAAATAAATACCTGACTGTGTTAACCTTCAAATTACTGGGAGTATGGAGGTAATTCATGTTTAGTAATAGTTGTTTTAAGGGACATGGTGCTTGTTTTAAAATACGAGGATTTAAGTAAACTAATGGTGCAAAGTAAATTTTATTTTAAATTGTTTTCCCCCCTGTCATGGTTGTAGTTATAGAACCTGGTTTGTAGGTGTTTCGCTAACGATTTGGCAGTCTTAATAACCAATGGTTATGGGTTACGTGAATTAAATTATTTATTAGGACTTTGAAATGTTTGATTTACACGTATATCCTTCTAAATTATTTATACTAATCACTTAAATATTGAAACTAAGTGATTTAGGAAAGCTGCCATGAACATCCTTTATTTCTCCCAGTTCAGCCTGTTGTTTTAGAAAGGACTCTTCAAAACCAGTTGTTACACCCACCAGAAAGTGTTTTGTTACCCCCAGAACAGTTCTTCAACGTGAGGGAAATCCTGCATGTGGTCTCCAGTGTACAACATATACGGCGTTAAATGGGGAGAAACACGAAATAACAGATCTACGCACGCGCGCTCGCGCACACACACACACATTCTGATGTAGATTCTTGTTAAATTACTGTTTCATGCTGTACCCGGTCGCTGCAATATGCTGTTGTTTTCTATGTGGCTATTTCATTGAATGGTAGTTCGTGGGCAGGTGGTAAGAAGAACATGAAGTTTTGCACTTGAGCAAAAGTCAGGAGCCCCATGATTGGGCGCAAGTTGTGCGTGTGCCGATTTATAAATGCATCACAGTAAAATAACAGCCTGGTAGCTTGGTGTGTTTAAACTTGTACGGTGGCCGTTGTTAACAAATAAATATTTTAATTGACTTGACTTATTTTTATTTTCAAAATCGTGTATAAAATCTCAAAAATGAGTTTATTTTCAACAAATATTGTTCATCAAATGTTTTAATTAAACAACTCTCGATAAAAGTGTCTCTTGATTAAAATCAATTAAGAACTGCTCTAGGATATGCCTTTGTGTGTGTGTGTTTAATGAAATGATTTAGTTCAAATGACAGACATTAATACCATCAAGTAAAACAATGCATGTCGACGTCGATGTTTAACGTACACAATAAAAACGGTCGAAAGAAAACGTTTTTTGGTCACTCACAAACTCTGTGGCAGTAATTGCTGGGTTTAAGGTATACAGTGCAGAATTTGTTGATGTAATGATGCATTTAATAACCAGCTCAACCTGACATAGAACAACCTTTATACACAACAATACATATAAAGGGTAAAACTACCCTTTGTAGTTGTATGGTATATCGGGCACACATGGTATAACTACCCTTTATAGTTGTATGGTATATCAGGGACACATGGTATAACTACACTTTATAGTTGTATGGTATATCGGGCACACATGGTATATCAGGCACACATGGTATATCAGGCACACATGGTATAACTACCCTTTATAGTTGTATGGTATATCAGGGACACATGGTATAAGTACACTTTATAGTTGTATGGTATATCGGGCACACATGGTATATCAGGCACACATGGTATATAAGGCACACATGGTATATCAGGCACACATAGTATATAAGGCACACATGGTATATCAGGCACACATGGTATATAAGGCGCACATGGTATATCAGGTACACATGGTATATAAGGCACACATGGTATATCAGGCACACATGGTATATCAGGCACACATGGTATAACTACCCTTTATAGTTGTATGGTATATCGGGCACACATGGTATATCAGGCACACATGGTATATCAGGCACACATGGTATATCAGGCACACATGGTATAACTACCCTTTATAGTTGTATGGTATATCGGGCCCACATGGTATAACTACCCCTTATAGTTGTATGGTATATAAGGCACACATGGTATAACTACCCTTTATAGTTGTATGGTATATCAGACACACATGGTATAACTACCCTTTATAGTTGTATGGTATATCAGGCACACATGGTATAACTACCCCTTATAGTTGTATGGTATATAAGGCACACATGGTATAACTACCCTTTATAGTTGTATGGTATATCAGGCACACATGGTATAACTACCCCTTATAGTTGTATGGTATATCAAGACAAAAAGATGTAGAACCTTTACCTTTGCGAGCCCTCAGGTGAGTTTTTTTGTTGGATGGACTTATTTTCACTCCCTGCTCTCTCTTAAACTACAGGTAAGTCTCAATCAATCATTGAATCTTGACTGCCTTGACAAGACAAAATATGTTAAAAGATTCTGATTTATTGTGTTTGTGTTAGACTTGAGATATCACCAAAACCACATTCCAAATAAGGTGACTTCGAATTCATGTATACGCGTCAGTTAACTATTTTTAGAACCAATCAGCATGTGATTGGTACCATTTACCAGAGCGCATTGATGAAGTAATACATTGTTGGTATGTCGGGTTATTTTAAAAGGAGCAGTGATTGATAAATAATAGTGAATCATTAATCAAAAGAACTTCAAAGAGATAATAATGCGTCAAAATGTTATATCCGTCAGAATGTTATATCTTTATTGTGTTAATCCACATCGCATGAATTCATAGAACAGAAAACGTAGAAAAATGAAGCCGGATTACGTTTGGATTACATGGTCTTAGCAATACAATAGTGTCCAAAACTTCTTCTAAATAAATGACAAGTCAAAATTTAAAAGCAAATAAATGAAGCACGAACTCATTCAAACGCTCGTGTCATGTGTCTTTAACTGCATTGGTCATTCGTACATGCTCTAAGGAACAACTGTTACTAATACAGGGACGGCTCCAGGATACATTTCAGGGGCGGGGTCCTAGCTGTGCGAGCACCAGAGGTGCTAGGCGTGCTATTATTTTGTAATGTAGCAGCCAAGCAGAGCCATTGTGGCACTGGGCACATATATGGCAATAACAATACTAGTGCCATAAAGATGTGACACCCCCTGAAATATTAAAAATACTTTCATGGAAGGTAGTTTTTGTCAATTTCAGGGCTAGTTGCGGATGCCCGCTAGATCCGACCCTGCTAAAAAAAAAACAGGTCATTAATGGTGTCATAATTACAACCGAGGAACAATATATTTCAGAGTTGAAGAGCAGATAAGCTCAAGACAATGAGGTGGCTGTATCATAAACATGCAGACAGTACACTGTTTATGGCACTATTGAATCAGCTGTTGGCGTATTGACCGAGTTTGTGTATATGAATTGTGCGTTTAATTACTCTGTACTTACAAATAATTGAAAATATCAAACCGAATGATTATGATTTGATGATTTTGAGGAGGACAAGAATGATGATAACGAAGATGAATATGATGTTATTTACGTTGACGTTGATGATAATGGTAATGTGATGATGATAACGATGATAATGACGATGTCGATAATAAGGATAAGGATGACGATAACAATGATATAAATGGAAAAAAAAGAAGATAATAACTATTCTAACGATGGTCATGATCACGATAACGATGATGATGACTTACTAAAAGGAAAAGGCACTATTTAGAAAGAAACAAAACACACGCCAAAAAAAACAAACAACAACAACAAAAAAAAAAAAACAGTAACAGAAACCGCTGGTCAATGCAGGAATATGCATGATTCGTTACCGGATCGCGGTTCTTTTCTAACATATAACTGGTAAGTAAATATGTATAGAAAAAAAAACACACTATTTGTTAGAATCTGATAGAATATTACAATCTATTAAAAAATATTTAAAGAAAAAGAAAGTCGAACTATTTTAGCAAACGCTAAGTGAACCAATTCTACCAAAACCCATGCAAATACTTACAAAATCCCCTTAATGGTGCAGACATATTTATGATACATTACTACAAATACATTCACTCATTCCCTCATTGAAAAAAAAGGTATTAAGACCTTGAAATATAATAAAAGTCAATTAACCGTATTAATGGATAAAAATAACCATTTAAAAGCCCGAAAGATTAAACACTACAATGGTTTCAGACAAAAATATGCCATAGAATATTGAGAGAGAATTATGTTACATGAAAAATGAAAATAAACATAATGATTTTTGCTCCTATTGTAATCAGGAAAAGGAAACAATAATACATGTTTTCTATAAATGTAAATTTAATTGAAAACTTTCGGATCGAATACACTTATATATAATTAACACCCACTGTTCAACTGTATGTATATATTTGTTATTTATTTTGTGTCCTTATATATTTTTAGTTCAAATGAGATGGAAAATCATTGAAAAAAGAATTACAGTCGAGCGTGGGTTTTTTGAAGTCGTCGGGACGGCTGATTTACTTCAAACAATGCATGCGTTGGAATAATCCAGATTGCCTCATCTTACAAAATTGTCCAACTAGGAGTCCGTCATTTTGAATAATGTTACTCTCTGAGGTAATATGCCAGGAGCAATGTATATGCAATAACAAAATAAGAAAATAAGAAACGTTCATTGTTGGGAAAGGAACGTATAATAGAAGACCCGTCATGTTTGCTTTAAAAATATTTTATGCATTTACGTATAAAGCATTGTCGAATAGACGTGAACATGTTATCATCGTAGCAGAACACTATTGTCAGTATGTCTGATTTAATGAAGTTGTTGCTTATAATTAATTGTGTATTTTTACTTAAAACGAAATACATTTATATTTACATATTGTATTTAAAAGTCTGCTATTGGTTTTATTTGACTTAAAGCATGTACAACGAAGATGTCACAGAAACAGGCGCTAATTCAAATAAACCAGTTTCATTTATTATATGATATATGAAGTACAATAAAGTGATATGGAATTATAGGATGGAAAAAAAACATTATATGGAGTCTGAGTTGGAAAACCGTTCGGCAGATTGTTTTAGCAAAAATAGTAGAAATCGCAACTCCATTATCATTCAATTTTGACAGCATTGAAAGGACAAAATAATATGTAGTTAACTCAAATGTAAATATCCAAACAAACATGTTAATAGGACTTAAAAGTGGTATCCGACAGTTTGATTCTATTTAATATATGTTACAATATCTGACCTCTGGTGGAGGTATTTGCGCATAATTTCTGCAGAATAAAATCATACTTTAGTCTAAGCTTTGATTTTTTTTTATCGGAATCTCAATTTTAGGGCAGAAAAACTCGTTAATCATCATTTAAAATGTTCTGGGGTTTTTTTCAAATCTATAAATAAAAACGATTCGGATTCCTGATAAAAATAGACATCGACGTCAAAGCGGTTGACGTAGATGAGCTAAAACGTAAGTGGTCACGTGGCTTTCTTTATTTAAAAATAGATGTGAACCTGGCTCTGATAGGAAATACATGTTTGTAATGACGATTGGGGCGTTATGGTTCAATTGTCAGGCAGGTGTAGGACATCAATAAACAGCATTTTGCGAGATCTGTTCAGGTAACAATAGTTTATTTAGATGTTTAAGAAAAATAATGTGGGTTCACCTTTAGGGATTTGGTGAGGCCTTTAAATTATGTCAGACCATAAAAACGCTCACACGTGCGCGTTTAACGGTGAGCCACTACCACAACCTAACATACAAAGTGATACAATCGGTACAGCGTCTGCTCCAGGTACGGGAGGCCTCGGGTTCGATCCCGGGCCGCGACATACCAAAGTCGTTAAAATGGTAGTGGTATAGCTCCCTCGCTAACGCTCAAGCAAATATAAGGGTAGTTCCACGACTGATTGACCCGGTGTCAGGATAATGTGACTGGGTGTGGTATCATGCCAGGTGTTCACGGCATGCTATACACAGTGAAGGCGGCACTATATCTGCTTCAAGTGGACACCGTCTCCAGATAACTGAAAAAACAGTTGGTGGGACGATAAACCCAATAAACAAACAAACAAACAAAATGACACGACTTTGTTTACGGTCTGATTACGGCAACTTCGAGTTCGTGACCAATAAAAGAATGCACGATCTATATTTAGTTACTCGCCAGAACGGGTATCTAGTACATACTGTACATGGGGTATCGATTTAGAAGAAGCAGCGACATTCAGTTCTCGTGACTGAGGCGAACAGACGATCATTTTACCTGGCGGAGAGGTTGGTGTGCAGGTAAGTTGGAACCTTGATGTTTTAATGTTTGTAAATAGTGTGCCGATTATTCAGTTTTAAACGAATAAATGACGAAAGGCGCTTGACGCTACGATTACAGCCGACATTTCGTCGACTAAGTTTTGTGAAAACTCTAATAGGATGTTTGCTACAATATTTTATTTATCATTGAATACAGTGACTGTATTCATTCTGCAAACAATAAAACGTTATAATTACAATAAATCAGTATAAAGCTAACAATATTAGATAACTAATTATCTATACAGGTGTATAAATTAAAATTTCCCGGTGTATTTAATGCCTGTTAGCACAGTGATAATTAATCGATTATTCGTTCGATTCTGCTTCCGATTTCCGCTAGTTATTTAACTGATTTCTAATACTAGTTTCATATAACTTCATTGCGATTTAAATTAAATTTTATAAGGAAGATAAAATGGTATGTCTTAGCCATTTGATTTAATTTGCGATCTTTATTTTTAAGCCTGAAGCGGTGTTCTATGATTGTATTGTGATTGTATTATAGTGTATTAAAAGTATTTTAAATGTAATATTTAAAACAATAATGATTAGCAGCATATGCCACGTTTTAATAAGCACAAGCCATATATATCAACATATGATAATTATGTTTGTTTTCAAACTGTACCGAATGATTATATATTTTCTTACACACGTGTCTGTTACATTAGACACCGCTTTAAATACCATTTATATCATTAACTTAATGGGGAAATGGAAATGTTGGCTTAGTCCAACATATTTTATTCCAAATGTTGGTCCCTTTTAGAATGACATTTGAATTTTTTTTTTTTATCTAAATGATATTACACTACTAGACCTAGATAGCTCTGATTTCTTTAAACTGGGGCTTTATTCCAATGATAAGATTAAAAAAGAGTTACTGTAGATTGTTCTATTTTTCAGCATTTAGATTGACTTATTCAAGTTCTATCATCCAACAAAGGCGTCCAACATGCATCTGCTGATGACCCTAGTGTTACTTGGGTCGGCCACACTCACTCAAGGTCTGACAACTGAACAGTTAGCTTTGTTCGAAGCTCACGGATGGACAATAACTACTGATGGAAGTGACTATCTCTTTGCGCATTCAGGAGTGGTAGATACGACTAATTTCGATGTTGGTGAGTATATCAATGGACAACCTCATAAAAGTAAATAATATATCATGTGTTTCATATTTCCATTTAGTCCACTTTAAGAGATGTGCTTTATCAACGAAAGCAAAGGTGTACTTGATTTAACCGTACTCATGATTCTTTTCATAAACATTTAATCTTTTTGTTCTTTAGTACCATTTGTTTTATTCAGCCGACCGAAAAAAAACTTAAAATAAATATCTTAGTATAAATCTAACCCTAATATTATTTTTTTTCTTTACTTCGTTACAGGAACATTTCCAAATATGGACAACCCCAACACCATCCAGGTACAGAACTACCAGATCTATGTGCCACAGACACCCTCAATGGCGGGATCACCAGCATGCACGCCCGCCGGGTACGTCGGAATGGCGGTAAACGGAGCCGTCTTCTTTAACCCTCTTACAAGTAAGTCAGTTAAAAAACATCTACACCGCAAATGGCCTACATCGTCAGCTTCAACATTGACTGCTTCATTGCCATCATCATCATCAGAAGCCGTATCGTCATCATAAATTTGTCCATTCCTTTTGAAATTACCATCGTCGTCATCTGTATCATCATCTATCATCATCATAATCATCGGCGTCGTCGATGACGTTGACACCGTCACGTCACCATGATAATCCGCAACATTGTCGTGTGCAAGTTTAACGTATGCGCATGCATGCGTACGTGTGCCTGCATTCGGCCTTGTGAATATGACTTTGGGGGTCTGAATGTAGTTTACGTCCATTTCAGTCGAAGGCAAGGATGCGGTGACTGTTCAGAAGTTTTCGATAGCTGCCAAGGGCATCCGGATCAGCAGGGAACATACCATTATCACCAGATACCGGAATGTGTGGCCAGTCAGTTTTTTTTACGTTTTGATTACTTACATCTCACCCACGATATTACGGTCAATATCGCCATATCGAACAATTTGTATTGTATTGGTAGTTAAAAACTTCTAAAAGGACCAATTTATCATATTAGGATAATAGCACCAACAGTTGAACACCTGTTGTTTGACCAAATATGGTCTGAATCTGACCCTCTGGTATTCAATAAAGCCATAATACCACTGGCAGGAAACGTGTTTTACCTTTTCCATAATAGTATTAAATGGTCTATAATTTAAAGTAAATAACTAAATCTAATTAGTCAATAAAATGTTGGAGCTGTAAATATATATATAAAAAAGAACAAAAAAGACAAAACCTTATTTAAAAACCAAACATAATACTTGCTCGTGTTTTTTGTTGTTGGAACATGTTTGTTTTATGTGGCTTTAGTATACACGGTGTTCGGATCAATGTTTACATTTAAATTTCAACATATGAACTTACGCTTTGATGGATCATGTTAGTTGATTTAGCGAACGGGGATTTTACAAAAGTGTCAGTCAACCTTTATTTCACCTTTAAATCGAAAATATTAACTATATATAATATTTTCGATTTAAATGTCAAATAAAGGTTGACACTTGTAAAACACACACACACACACACACACACACACACACACACACACACACACGCACATATAGTTTTTGTTACAGTTAAAAACATTAGATCTTAATCTAAAAGTAAAAAAAGCCTTTAAATTGATGTTTTATAAGATATACCGGCACCTATTTTCTCAACTTCTTTTATAGCTTACATCACTACTTAAAACTGACATTTTATTTGGTAAATATATTCCTTTGTTGTAATAGCTTACATGGGAAAAAAATTTCAATCTTTTTATAGGTACCGTGAGCACCAATGAACCAATTGGCATTGCCTTGGATGGTTATCTTATCTATCTAAACGTAGATGAGAACGGAAACACGCTGACGTCTGCAGACTTGGACGAATGTGGGGGTCGAACAGGGACCGCCGGGGACTACCGTTATCACATGCAGACGGTATATCCATACACAATGGGCTGCTTCAAGGGCACATTCAGTTCCCGCCAATCAGTACGCGGGCGCTGTCTGACGCTTGCCACGTGTGACGCATGCGCAATAACACCTATGTTTGGATTGATTTCCGGTTTGTTTCTGCTGTGGAAAATCTTTGGGTAACACATTTCAATCGCCACGTCAGAGGTCACGTGCCTTTCAGATCACCGTAACCTCTGCCACCATAAAAAGGAAAATCGTCAATGGGCTTAGTAAGATTTTAACGAGATATTTTGATATATTTTTTTCTACATATAAAATACCATTATAGTTAGTTTTGTTCTCACGATAAAGTCTAAGGTATGTTTACATTTTAAAAATAAATTGTTCTGATTTTTATAACATTTAAAATACAGAATAATTTTATGTTCAGAATAATTTTACATTGTCTCCGATATCAATGTACACAAGCAGGATCTCCACAATGGTCTTGTGCTTTTCAAGACAGCACTGGTTACTGTAGCACAGTGAACCGTTACCGGTGTGAGAAGTGTGAGGGAGCTTTACAACATACAACCTTCTTTGCCATATTGTTTCCTATTTGTTTATTTTGTTGTTGTTGTTTTTTGTTTTGTAAATTGATATTAAATAAATTTTTGTTGTTATCGTTGTTTTGTGATTTTTAAATTGATATAAAATAAATTGTTTGTTTGGTTGTTTTGGAAATACAATGCAGCGAGCGACCAGTTATAATCATTATAGCAACGTCCAGCGATTTGGTGGAGGAAGACCCCAGACAAATGTCTGGGTAGAACCACCGGCGCACCGCAAGTCAGCTGAAAGACCTTCCAATATTAAGTCCTTATCCCCGAATGGGACTCGAACCCACGCGATGAGAGCCTAAGCAGTCAGAGGATTTACAAATCGGAGACTCTAAAACTACACCACGGCGCCCCAAAATATATTATTTATTGAAAAATTGACTTTATATTCGAATCTTTAATGGGTAAACAATAGCATGCTCCTCTTTTCTCAGTGCCGGATAAGTCTATGTAAATGTAGTTGTCACTTACCTTTAAAAACAACAGAAATTCTTCAGTCGAAAAGGGGCACAATTGTGACAAAATAATACAAGGGTTATCTGCCCAATTGAAAAAAATGGCGGTTTTTGATAAATGGAACTTCACAAAAAGCTTAACTAACACTGCCACCGTGATAATGGTCAGGACAACAATTCCTTTATAACTTCAACAATGGAGCTAAATCACATGTAAACGAAACACAAATAAATATCAACATGGACTTGTCAACCCTTTTTTTTTAATGATATGCCTTCCTGTTTATAAATATGTGAATACTAAATTATGTCTTCCATAATATACGAAAGTCTTGTTATTCTGTATTAAATTAAGACGATGCCTTAATTCTACTTCTTACACATATACATACTAATGAACAGAAAGAAAGTGAATGAACACACTATCCTCAATGACAATAGTGTTTTCACTAATTTGCATACTGGTTTAATGCAACTGCCATAAGACCATAGACTGGCTCCCTGTAATGTTGGCATTACAATCGCCCTGGAATACCCCCAGTAACCAGGGTACATTCACCAGTAATGTAGGAAGCATCGTCAGAAGCGAAGAATGAAACTAAACCAGCCACTTCTGAACTTTCACCAAACCTGTTCCAAATAAAACAAAAAAGCCATCTGTCAACAAAAGTTACCTCAACAATCAAGGGATTTAAGTAGACAAAAGTTACTACGGTAATCAAGCAAGGTTGGGATAAGTAACAGTAAAAGTTGGGGTAATGCAAAAGTTACCTCACTTATCAAGAGGGATAAGTACACACAAGTTACATCAGTACTCAGGTGAGATAAGTTTACAAAAGTAACCTCAGTAACAAAGAGGGGGTAATATCCATAAATTACCCCAGAAATCAATGGGGATAAGTATACAAAAGTAACCTTAGTAATCAAGGGGGACATGTATACAAATGCTATCTCAGTAATAATGGGGGTAATATTTTGAAAGTTATCTCAGTAACCATGGAAGATAAGTATAGAAAAATGACACCTGAGTAACCAAGGGAAATAGGTATATAAAATTTACCTCAGTAACCAGGGGAGATAAGAATATAAAAATTACCTCAGTAACCCAGGGAGATAAGATTATAAAAGTTACCTCAGTAACCAAGGGATATAAGTGTATAAAAGTAACGTCAGAAACCAAGGGTGATAAGAATAATTATAAAAGTTACCTCAGTTACTAAGAGAGATAGGATTATAAAAGTTACCTCAGTAACTAAGGGAGGTAAGTATATAAAAATTACCTCAGTTTGATGATAACGACTTACCTTTTCAAAGGAATCATTTTCAAAACCATGTCAGAAACGCCTTCAGACTTCCAAAGCTAAAGAACAAGAGAAAGTAAAATATGTGTTATATAACAAACTAAATTGAATTCAAAACAGGTTTCTCATATTGTTTGCTTGAATTAATAGTTCTCTATTTCAATGCTTGATTTTTATTATTCCTTTTTTTAAAGCAAATATATACTATATCATAATTAGCAAATAAGTAAATCTTTTTACTTTAAAATGTTAACACTTCGAGTTTACTCCTTCAATAATTTTATGATATGGTGGCACCCACAGACGGTTGCAAATATGTAAAAAGAGTGAACAAAGTGAGTTCTAATGTTTAACTCTTGAACAAATATTTACCTGCTGAAATATTTAAGTTTGAGATTTAGGAGAAAATAAGGAAATAATTTATAAGCAAATCTGGTCAAAGCTTATACTTGTTTTCACTAAAATCAATATTTCCATCTCACCCTGTTTACTGCTCACCTCCTGGGTAGAACCGGTACCCAGGATGTATCTACCATGGAGTAATGCATATATAATATATATTTAGGACAAATGTCTTGTGTCAGGTTTGGAGTTCAAGCTCAGCACCCTGCCAAAGTAGAGTCTTAAGCTTTAAACATTTGATGCTGAATAAACACTACACTACATACCTGCTCACTAAACTTGGTCTTTATGATACCTGGTGCAACACAGTTGACACGGATGTTCATGGATGATAACTGTGGCACAAGGGCCTTGGTGAGGCCTATAAGCGCTGTCTTGCTCACAGAATAGGGACCCAAATACTGGGAAAAGATTGAAAACCAATATCACTTAGTATTAATGGATACTACAACAGGTAGGTCTCTGTCTTTGAGGGGGACATTACTCTAACAGGCCCATATATCTAGAATTATCTCCCTGTCTCTAAAAGATTGGGTTTTGTGAGCATATATCGACCCAGGAAATATCTTATCATTAATTCATTGCTTAAGTGTAAAACATGAAAATAGTTTGGTGTTTCAAAAAATAAAGAAAAAGTTTGAGATAAACTTTGGATGCAAAAAAAGCAGTATCTAGGCTTAATTGAATGATTGAACCCCATCCAAAACAACAACCCCATCGCTTTCAAAAGGCCAATGAGGAAGAAAGATCATGTAATAGTATAAATAAAACTGCAAATTGTTTTATCTCCAACCCTTAAGGTCTTCTCTTGTTTTTTTACTGAAAGTGTCAAATAAGTAAAGTGATACTGCTATTTCTCAATGATCATGAAGCACCAGCAATTGGTAGATTGCTGGAGTGTTGATTGATTTTAATGAGTTCATTCATTTCCAAACTAATTCCTTCATATCAGGTATGGCAATTATAATCAATGGGTGAAATCCTGGCAAAAGTATTGAGCTGTTTTTAAATTTTGAACAAGATTGCCAAACTCCAAAAGTTGATGTTCATGTCTAACAAAGTTGTAGAGCATTCTGAGACATCATTAATGAATTGTATTTGATTTTTAATCATTTGTAGGTATTTATAATATAATTTTATACATTGTTGTGAATTTCCGAAAAACTTTTGCAAGACCATACAACCAACATGTTACAAATTTGACTGCAAAATTTAACAAAATTCCATGAATGAGTTCTAATTTTATCAATTCCTAGTGAGACACTGGACGCAGGTCTGTATGGAATATGGCCATAAGGAGTAAAGGTCCTTTGTACTTTCTTAAGACTTTGGTTACATTGCACTGATATATCGGAATATTTGGATTTGCCAGCATTTTTGCCGATTATATCAACATTTCCATCATTATGGCACTGGGGCACTTATGAGGTTCCCAGGGACTGAACCCCGCCAGTCCATTATACTGACACCAACGAGTCAGGTGTTATGCTGTCCCCGTAAATCCAAGCTTTAGGAGGGAAGCCACTACTACCATCTTTAAAGTCTTTGGTTTGACCCGGCCGGGATTTGAACCCGCGACCTCCAAATCCACAAGCCGACGCTCTAGCGCTTGAGCTATTGTGGCAGGTCGGAATATTGGTGACATCCAGCTATTACTGGTGGAGAATGATCATAGCTATATGTCTAGGTAGAACCACCAATACATCACAGCTTAGCTGGAAGACCTCCCTTCATTAACATTCTTGCCCCTGATGGGAGTTGAACCCAAGTGGTGTGGGTCTGAGGAGTTATACATCATTATTCTAACTGCTTGACCATAGACAAACGTACCTCCATCGGTAAATAGCCAGCAAATGATGAAACCACCACAATAGATCCGCCCCTGGAAAAGAAAACTTCATACATTGTTTTGGGGAATCAATGAGGCAGCAGGACTGTGATAATTTTTGTTTTGTTTTTGGGATGGGATGGGATTTGCCAGCATTTTTGCCAATACTGTGCAGCAACATTTCTATCATTATAGCACAGGGGCTCTTATGAGGTGCCCAGGGACTGAACCCAGCCAGTCCATTATACTGACACTGAGGAGTCAGGCATAATGCTGTCCCCTTTACCCCGAGCGTTAGGAGGGAAGCCACTACTACCAACTTTAAAGTCTTTGGTTTGACCCGGCTGGGGTTTGAACCTGCGACCTACCGAACTGCAAGCCGACGCTCTAGCACCTGAGCTATTGCAGCTGGTGTTTTGTTTTTAGAATAGATTGCAGTAACTATTTATGATCATAATAGCAACGTCCAGCTTTGTGGTGGAGGAAGACCCCAGAAAAATGTCTGAGTAGAACCACCAGCTCACCGCAAGTCAGCTGGAAGACCTTCTAACATTAAGTCCTTCGCCCTGAATGGGACTTTAACTGACGCGGAGAGAGGCTAAGCAGTCAGAGGAATTACAAATCAGCTACTTTACCACTACACCACAGGCGCCCCAAGTTTGTGCTAATTTAAATAAGTCATTAACGTGGTAAATTCAAGGAACAAAGGATAAGATTTTCCAGGATAAAAGATAACAAGCATAGAAGGTATGGAAAATATCTGACGTAAAATAATTAACATTGAAAAAAGTGTTTGCCTGTCTGTTTGTTTGTTTGTTGGGTTTATCACCCCACCAACAGTACTTCAGTTATCTGGAGACAGTGTCCACCTGGAGCAGATATAGTGCTGCCTTTAATGTTTTTAGCATGCCGTAAACCCCTGGCATGATACCACACCCAGTCACATTATCCTGACACAGGGCCAACTAGTCGTGGAACTACACTTATATTTGCTTGTCAGCAAGGGAGCTATACCAATACCATTTTTAACGATGGTATGTTGCGACCCATGATCAAGCCTGTGGCCTCCTGTACCTGAAGCCGACACTCTACCGATTTCGATACCAGGTCCAGTGTGTTTGTTTGTTTGTTTGTTACAAAGCACTGATACAATTATGATCATATTGGTTACATCCCTCTACAGTGTCAAGTGGATTCTCAATACTGAAATAGTGTTTGTTGTTAATGGGATACTATCCCAATCATACACATAAGACTCTATGCATAGAATTGCCAATTAAGATCACCATATGACTGCAGTGTTGTTAATGTTTTTTTTAAAACTAACATACAAATGCATAAACAATAATACAAGTGCATACCCTCGTTTCTCCATATACGGCACAACTTCTTTGCACAAGAAAAATGTTGCTTTCACATTAGTGTCAAATATCTGAAATATAAAATAACAAAACAAGCTTTTAAAAACAGTTTTATTGTCTCCTTGAACAATACACAGAGACAATCAATTTGCTTTTTGATGATTTATATTGCCACATGTTTCTTTAAAATCTTTTACTTCTAGTAAGAATGGGTATGTTAAATGCCAGTCAGCAGAGCTGTGTCATGTACAAAAATGTTGTTTCTACTCAAGATCCATACTCTGTTACAAATAACATGGGCTTCTAAATTTTTCCAGTAGTTGAAGGTATTCACCAAATGAACGCTGCCTAAAACAATGATAGAACCATTGGTCTTCTAGCCAATTCTTGTACAAGCATTTCCATTTCAGGTTTCAAAGGCTTAGGGAACCTACTTATGGCAGGCCATTTGGTTCAGCATATACATTCTTATATATAAAATGTATTTTAATTCTGAAGTAACATTGTTAAATGTAATAATTATATGCAAAATGCAACTCATTCAAACAGTTAAATAATAAAACTTACTTTGTCCCAGGCACCTTCAGTTGTCTACAAATGAGAAAGCAGAAACTGTATTTTCGAGAATATTATATGGTGATATTTTACTTCACAAAAATAATGAATAGCAGGTAATGTAAAGAAATCTTCAACCTAAGAAAAACACATAAAATGCTGGTAATCAATTGGCTAAATCTAAACAGTGCCACTCCAAACACTTGAAGAAGATAAGCTGAACATGAACGCTGCAAATGACATTTGCAAGATGCAATGGCCTTGACCTTGCGATGCTAATGGCATTCACAAGGCATTGTCATGACTTGTATATGCTGATCAATGATCAATTCAGTTGTAAGATGGTGAAGTTTGATTGAAATAATGTAAAAAATATGTAAGTTTTGTCTGAGACACCTATAAGGGATGGTTGCATGTACAAAAAGATGCACCAATGGACAGCCAGACAGTCAGTCAGCCAGCCAGTGTGGCTGCTATATACCACCCTTCTAAAGCAAGAATAATTACTGTCAGGTGGACATATACAGGAAATAGCAAAAGCTAATAAATTGACCGGATGTGATATCACATCAAACACATGGCATATTAATCATGATACTGTAGCATGATGTATAAATGAACATTGGTACTATTTTCAGTTCATTTGAGAAAAAGTCTTCTTATAATTGAAAGACAGTTGGTGGTATGTCACACCCTTGAAACATTGGGTCATTTAGCATTGGGTTTATTGGCCCAGCATAATCGACACAAATTGTTCTATTAAAGCCGTACAGAAACCCAGTGACAATCTGCTTGGTACGAAACAAATAAAAAAGATGTAAATGGCAAAAAAGACTGGCCAAACCAATAGTGACTGACGATAACGTGGGTCTGACTTAAAACCAAGTAAGTGGATATATATTGGTTGAAACATGGCCAATCATATCGTTGGTTACGTTAACATATATATGTTAACATTGTGTCAGCTGCAATTAACAATAAAATTGATAAAAGAAATCCTACAGTCAGTAGAACAATGACTTACAACAAAACCTATTTCGCGTTCATTAAAGAAGAACAAAAATTTTGGTTTTTATTACATTTTTTGCATTTTTCTTCATTCTTCACTGGGTAGTACATATACAAATTAACAAATATGTTTTCTAATTTATATTTTAACGACAACAATTAAATATAGTGTGTCCACCAGCACTATTATGACAGATATTGTGCAGCCTCTCTGTGTGCTGTGAACAATATGTATCATACCACAGCCAGGGTAATTTATCCTTACACTAGGTTGACCAGTGATGGAGCTACCCTGTTTTATGCTAAAGTGTAAGCAAGGAATCATTAATTTTTATGTCCTTGGTGCACCATCATGACTTGTGATTGAACCTTTGGCCTCTGGTACCTGGAGCACACCTACTGCACTTCAATGACTGTTATCTTATTTAGTACCGATATGCATTTACTATTTACAGTTACTTACATCCAACATAGGACCAAATGCTGGGTTAGCCGCCGCATTTGAAACCAGTATGTCTATCCCTCCGAACCTGGACACTGTCTGGAAAGACAATTTTGTTTTTGTTATTTGAAATACAGCACAGCAACAACTTATGGCCATCATAGCAAATGTCCAGCTACTTTTGGAGGGAGAAACCAGGCTAATGTTTGAACAGAACAACCAGAGCACTGCTGGTCAGCTGAAAGACTCTCCCACATTAAGTTTTTTGTCCCAACTGGGACTTGAACCCATGTGGTGAGAAGTAAAGCAGTCAGAGAAGTCAACGACTCTTCCACTACACCATGTTAAAATATTAAAGAGTGTTCATCTAAACCCCTAAACAAGACTTTTGTAACAAAGTCTGTATAATGCAGACATAATTAACAAGATGGTCATGATGGCTCTTAGTCGCTCACCTGAGGACGTA
Source organism: Sinonovacula constricta (assembly GCA_007844125.1). Lineage (NCBI taxonomy): Eukaryota > Metazoa > Mollusca > Bivalvia > Cardiida > Solecurtidae > Sinonovacula > Sinonovacula constricta. The sequence continues at coordinate 21,718,923 of CM017565.1, forward strand.
GGCTTTTAGTAGGCTTAAATCTGACGTCAAGTAATTAAGAATTATTTACTTTAGAAATCTTTGGTGAAGAATGGACCATCAGTGTGGTGAAGCTTAAACCATTAGTGTGGCCACATGGCTGATAACATTTTTCAGGAATTTTACCTAGTGACCTACTGAATCCAAGTGACCCACTTCAAAACATTTAAGATTTCTTACTGGCAAACATTCTGGCCAAGTTTGGTGAAGATTGGACCATCGATGTGACCTCTAAGTTTTTCTAAAACGTGACCTAGTTAACTAGTTTTTGACCCCACATGACTTTGTTACAAACCCACCCAAGATTTCTTGGAAGCAAACATTCTGCCCATGTTTAGTGAAGACTGGGCCATGAGGGTGGTCTCTAGAGTGGTCACAAGGGTTTTCTGAGATTTGCCTTTTTGACCCCACTTGATCCATTGGCAAACTCAAACAAGATTTCATGAGGACAAAGTTTGGTGAAGATTGGTCTATAAATGTGGTCCCTAGTTTGTTCTCAAGGTTTATCTAAGATTTGACCTAGTGACCATCTTTTTGACCTCGCATGACCCAGTTATGAACTCACCTAAGATTTCCTGCAGACAAACATTCTGGCCAAGTTTGGTGAAGGTTGGACCATAAATGTGGCCTCTAGTGTGTTCACTAGATTTTTCTAAGATTTGACCTAGTGATCTACTTTTTGTTCCCACTTGACCCAGTAATAAATTCATCCAAGATTTCAACCAGACAAACATTCTGACCAAGTTTGATGAAGATGAGCCAATAAATGTGGCCTCTAGTGTGTTCACAAGCTTTTTCTAAGATTTGATCTAGTGATCTACTTTTTGACCCTACATGACCCAATAACGAACTCATCCAAGATTTTCTTAGAGACAAACATTCTCACTAAGTTTGGTAAACATTGGACAATAAATGTGGTCTCTAGCGTGTTTACAAGGTTTTCCTCAAATTTTACCTTTTGTCCTAGTTTTTGACCCCAGGTGACCCAATAATGAACTGGTCTAAAATTTCATGCAGACAAACATTTTGACAAAGTCTGATGAAGATTGGATAAAACTGTAGCCTCTAGTGTGTTCACAAGCTAAATTGTTGACATCGAATACCGGGATATCAGAAAAGCTCACCTTAAGCATGTTGTGCTCAGATGAGCTTAAAATAAAAAATTTCATATTCTTTAATACAGCATGCAAAAATATCATGCACATTGGAAAAAAAACAACAAAAAGATCACTGACCTGTTCAATAAGCTTGGTTCTGTCTTCTGCCTTGCCCACATGACAAACAAGTCCATCAACGTCAAGGTTCTCCCCCTTTAAACTCTCCACTGTTCGATCGACATTCTCCTTTTTGCGACTGCTTACCATCACCTTTGCTCCATCCTGACCAAGTCGTCTAGCAATAGCTAGTCCAATACTAAAGGTTTTAAAAGACAACATGATCAGCTGATATATGTTCGAACAATGATTTTTGTTATATTTGTAATAAGTGTTAACCATTAATCTTCTAATCAGCTAACCATAAATAAAGAATTGCCTTCTTATTCAAAGTTTAAGTAACCCAATCACACATAATTTTCAATGCAGAATATCGAGCAATATTTTCAGATGCTTTCTGCAGAAATGCCGATAACTAGAACAACAATAAGATATTATGACTTTCCTTTGCAAAAGTTGTACAAATACAAATTTAATGAATACGCTCATGAATACTGTTGTAATAGCATGCAATGGTGAAAATAACAGAAGCAGGGTTCATAGCAAAATACCCATCGTTATTTTTAGAGACTGGCTGCCCAAACAAACACTATTTTGATGATAGATTCTAAGATTCCCCGCTCAAGATGATATCTTGCATGCTCTGATCCTGAAGGGGTATATTCCGCAAAATACTTATAACCAAACAAAACGCAATTATAAAACCCATCTAATCTATATACGTTTTAACGTGAACAAGGCCGTTTGGCAATTGTTTGTCTAACCTTGTTACAATGAGAGCTCATTGCTAAGGTGATTCTGAGAAAGGGTCATTGAAATAATTGTTAAAATTCCAAGAAATCTGCTTGAAACTTTATTTTTAGAATGCAATATTTTTAAAATTGATAAATGCACAAAGAATTAATACACATAAATAAAATTATTGGCTCATCCTTACACAAAATCAACAGTGCATCTTGTTTTGGTTGTATTTTTTTTACCTTTTAAACTATCAAAATATAGCTTTGATATTTAGAATACTTCATAAAAGCAGTTAAATTTGATATAAAATTCAGTAAAACAGACTGAGAAATAAAAACACTGTGGTGAGTTAAATACAGCACATATTTCCAGAATTCGGCCTGCAATAGGGATCAAACCCGAGGCCTCACGTACCTTCAGCCGATGCTCTACCAATAGCGCAACAAGGTCTGTTTTTTTTGTTGTTACATTGCAATGACACAATTATAGTCATATTGGCAACATCTACTAATTATTGCTGGAGGAAGTCCCCAGACTTATTTAAGGCTAGAACAGGTTAGCTTGAAAACCGTCCCACAATATTCTCGCCCGACCGGAACTTGAACCCATGCAGTAATGTGCTGAGGAGTCACAAGTTGGTGAGTAACAGATGGCATTCACTGCAAGTTGATCAAGTTATTTAGAAATGGAAGGATACTCTGCAAAATGTTAATCCAGTCTAATACACGATCTCTCTTCAATCACTCACAAATACTCATGAATGCAGGCCTGTATGACCTTTTAATCAAAAGTGAGGTGAACTAGTCAATGAATAGTTCAACCAGTCCATGGTTGCTTTAACCAGACCCCAGATACTTTGATCAGTCCTGAGGTGAATACCATTATCCAGCCCTCAATTGCATTAACTTGTACCCAAATACTTCGACCTGACCACAAATGCATAGGCCGGTTGTTTAAACCAATGCCAGATGCTTAGACCACTCCCCGAGGGCTTCCATCTGTCCTGAAGTGAATGGTTTCTAAAGACCCCCAACATCTTCGACCAATACCTGAATGTTTCAACCAGTACCTGACTGTTACCTGCCTGTTTTGACCTGACTGTTTCAACCAGTACTCGACTATTAAACGCCTGTTTTGACCTGACTGTTTCTACCAGTACTCGACTATAACACGCCTGTCTTGACCTGACTGTTTCAACCAGTACTCGACTATTACACGCCTCTTTTGACCTGACTGTTTCAACCAGTACTCGACTATAACACGCCTGTCTTGACCTGACTGTTTCAACCAGTACTCGACTATTACACGCCTCTTTTGACCTGACTGTTTCAACCAGTACTCGACTATAACACGCCTCTTTTGACCTGACTGTTTCAACCAGTACTCGACTATTACACGCCTCTTTTGACCTGACTGTTTCAATCAGTACTCGACTATAACACGCCTGTCTTGACCTGACTGTTTCAACCAGTACTCGACTATTACACGCCTCTTTTGACCTGACTGTTTCAACCAGTACTCGACTATAACACGCCTCTTTTGACCTGACTGTTTCAACCAGTACTCGACTATTACACGCCTCTTTTGACCTGACTGTTTCAATCAGTACTCGACTATAACACGCCTGTCTTGACCTGACTGTTTCAATCAGTACTCGACTATTACACGCCTGTGATGACCTGACTGTTTTAACCAGTACCCGACCAGTCATTGACCAGTCAATGAATAATTCGCAGAATGCACTTATGGCAGTCAAGCTTGAACAGACTGAGTGACAGTAGGATAGAAACTTGACAATCACTCAAGTTAATATCGGCACCTCCAACAAACTTGCCCTTTAAGCAACTTGGTCTGCCTACAGATCTGAAGGTACTACAGGGTCTACAGCAACCAAATAGACCTAAAACTTTGATGTACTTGTGCATTGCAACTGTGAAAGCTTAACAGGCATTACCCTTCTGTTGAGGCTGTTACTATCGCAACCTTTCCCGTCAGATTTCTTTTGTTTGTTGAGGTAGATGCCATTCTGACGAAGGGTTTAATTTGAGCAATAGTTTTGGTGAAATTTCTCAACATTGTTACTGTCCAAAGTTCATGTCAAGACGATCTATTTTGTACAGGGTACCAGTGTTGCCCACTTCCGGTCTAAGCGAAAGCGAAAGTAGGATCTTAAAATAGGTACAGGGGTCGTATCCGTAAATATTTTGATTTGTTTTTTTCTCACTAAAAAACCCCTAAGGATCTTCATGGATACGACCCCAAACTATTTGTGCTTTTCTCGATTGTCCATTGGTTTAATTTGATGTCATACTGTTATTTATAGAAACAGGAATATCATGATCGAACATGATTTGCTTGTATTGGTAATTAAGAGTTGACAAAAATTTCGATCTGATGTTCAAATCCATTTTTCAAAAAACCATATCAGGGAAAGCCAGAGGGCGTTCTGGATTGTTTAAGGTCATCATAGAAGGTAAGTGGTAGCGTAGCTTCATTGCAAAATAAGTTGATAAATCCAGATTCTTAATCGTTTTGGGGCACAATACAGCTCTAAGAGCAGTATATAGTTTCGAAATCCACCATAACTATGTGCTTTTTTGGTTTGTTTTTGTTTTTCAACACAAGTTTCAAATTGTTAATTGGCAATGATTTCCAAAATATCATTTTGCAATGAATGACATGTACATAAAAAATGGTGTCTCTAAATTGTGTTGCAAATATTTCAGAAATATCAGGTTCAATTTATTGTCAAAGTAGCAGAAATTCCTAATTGGATTTTGAAAATAATGTTGTGCAATTTTAATACTTTTAAAATCAAGAAATATTTGCACTTTACTAGATTAACTTCATAATATAATGGCCTCATAGATGTTAATCGCCATAAAATCTGTATGGTGCATACTTAAGTCTTCATTATGAACTACAGCAATAGGCAGATAGATCAGACATTGACCAGACTGTGCTAGAAAGAGTTGTCCAATTTGGGTCAGCACTGTCTGCTTGGTAGGCCTAAAAACCTGTAAGACCCAGAGGGAATGTGGTCCATGATGCACACAGGTGTGTAACTTAACTAAATTTATAAAACACATTAATTTTTGTCTTTCTTTAACAATTACTAGCATAACCTAACTAGTCTTTCAAATTATGAAGCTTAACCTTATTATCGGTTCTGCTTATTTTGAAAAGTTATTGTGCCTTAAACTATTGAAAAAGGTGACATCAATTATTTTGTTGTGTTTTGTTTGGTCTCAACCGTTCTCCAACACAAAATTACAACACTGTTTTGCAATATTGAGACGCATTTATTTACGGGTAAAAGTCGGGGAGTTTATACTGTAACATGACAACAGCTAAAATATGTATCAGTAAGAAACACAGCCTAAATTATCTTTCATTGATCATACATAATTATAGTCTAAACTTAGACTGATGTACTCGACACAATGAACTTCCTAAGTATATGTATAATGCTTTCAATACATACTAAAAGATATTGAGGAGGGGGTTGGGGAAGAAATATATTCAAGCATGGTGCAGTCAACTTCTAACTCTAAACATGAGCCCTGTCATTTGTCAAATCCCAACCGAAATCATACTGCCCTTAAGAAGTTTTGACTGAGCCGGCCGCCCAAGTAAACAACTCCCTTAATAATCATTTTTTAGGATGATGAACCGTGTTTCTGTAGCAATGCACGAGTATTTAATGTGATTCTCGGAACGTTCCTCAAAATACCGGAACTACAAAACATGTCCTGTCATGCTTTAATACATTGCGTATTTTATTAAACAAATACATTATATAAGCAGCACACAGCACAAGTGACAATAGCAGTAATGCAATAAACCAATGTTTCTTGATTTTAAACGTAAAGTTGAAGGTTACTCGGGAAGAGTCTCCGTAAAACTGAATTTAAAATAACCGCACTAGTATTTATACCAACCGGTTTTGTATAGCGATTCGTTGAGACCATAGATAGTTTCCACATCAGTGAAGATCCTTTTTTTTGGCTGCCATCTTTGATGGCAACTTTAATGGATTTTCAGATGAATTGCATAGAATACTTCATAAAAGCTGTTAAATAGGATATAAAATCCTGTAAAATAGACTGAAAAAAAACACAACAACACAGGGGTGAGTTTAAAACAGCACATATTGCCAGATTTCGGCCTGCATTAGCTTCTGCCCTCAAAGATGGCTGCCTTAAATTGTCTTATCAGTGCCTATGACATCGCATGGAAACTATCTATTAATTCTCCGCTGTAATGCAGAGAATTTAAACTACTTTCGTTTTTGATTATTTATATGCGTACATCTAGGGGACAGTAAAGCTGTATGCAGAAATATGTCTTGATTATTTTCTCTGTGTTTATTCCACCTTTAAAAATAAATGCTTATTGTGGCTTGTCTTTCTTGTACTATCCATTGCTGTGCGCTTAGGAGCGTGACCGGCCATTTGACAAACATAAGTTTGAGAAAGTCCCGGCTTCCGGTGTGTACTGCGGGTCGGTATAAAAAGCTGACCGGATTAAGTTGCAGCGGTTGGAATATGCCGACACATAGTCATGTTTCGGAATACATGCTCCGGTCTCGGACTCGGAGCTACTGCTTTTACTAGAGGTAGAAAACATAGATTTTAACGGCGAAGATGGAAACTCCTCCCATATGTTTAATATGTGTAATTAAGAAGATACTTTATTGCTTTCACCACATAAATTTATCAATCACTGAAAACAATAATTAATAAACAAAGATTGTTTGGTTATTGTTTCGGAACTACTCATACTGCCTTAATTCTAACATAAACTGGAGTACACAGCATTTTTGTAAGGCTTAAGCATGTAAAGGTATTCATTAAGCAGCTATTTTTGAGTCAATTAGGTGATAAAGAATCCTATCCACACACAATAGTCACAGTATCAGTAAGATCGATTTACAAATATTTTTGTTTCGCTACCTGATATGTTTCGCATCTCAGATGGTTCGCACCTAGATGTTTCGCAACCCCGTGTAACAGTGTGTATTGTGAGTAGTTGGCATTTTATGTGTAAACCAATTAGGTTTAAATAGAAAATAGCGGAATATGATTTCAAGATATGTGTATGTATTTACTGGTGCATTATTTGGCATTTTTATTGTTTTATTAGACAAAAGCGTATACTTGTATATAGATAGTTTCCATGTGATGTCTTATGAACTGATAAGACAGTTTAAGGCAGTCATTTTTGAAGTCAGAAGCTGGAAATATGTGCTTTATTAAACTCACCATAGTGTTTTTATTTTTCAGTCTATTTTACTGATTTTTATATCAAATTTAGGTTTACGGTCACTTCATAGGGATTAGTCCAGTCGTTTCAGTAAATAGGTAAATATATAGTATAATGCCTGATTGAGACAGAGAATTGGGTATGTCCACATGTGAAAAGATTTTCACACCTCAGCCCGAGACAGATAATTTAATCATTTATTATTTTATGTATGATCAGTCCTAACAGTAATGCTTAATATGGTGGTGTATATTTATGTAATATTGTTGTTATCTCCTGTAATTGTTGAACTATATTTTTTCCTCAACCTAGTTAGCTGTTTATATTTTCAATATTTGAACTTTAGTGCATTTTGGTATTTATTTATACAACTGTTATGAAGGAAAATAAAAAGTGAGAATAAAAGTGTTCACTTTTATTTATATGTTGTATATATACCCCGCAAAAAGTGATAACAAACATCAACATTGCATAAACAATATTCAATACAAAAAGAAAAACTCATAAAAAGCATGTATAATACAATGGGGCACAAGCTGCTGACGACACAGATACATGGTGGATATTACTCAGAAAATTTGCATCCTGTTCCTTTATTTAAAGATTATATATGTTCATAGTCGAAAGCTTATTGATTATTCTTTACTTATCTATCTCGGTAAATCATTTCACTTGTGGACAAACCCAATTCTCTGTCTCAATCAAGCATTATACTATATGTTAACCTATTTAGTTTTAACGAAATGACCGGACTAATCCCTATATAAGATCAATTTACCGAAATGGTAATTTACCGAAGTGACCGGTACCCAAAATTTATCATCTTTTCTGAAGTATTTTAAATATCAAAACTATATTTTATAGTTTAAATGGTAAACAAAACACAACCAAAAAGATGTACTGTTCATTTTGTTTAATGATGAACCAATAATTACATTTATTTATGTGTATTGATTCTTTGTGCAATTATCAATTTTAAAAATATTGCATTCTAAAGATATGAATTTTAAGAGCTTTCCAATGGCGTATAGTTTTTAATTTTTGATTATAGGTGTCAAGCCCCGGAAGCTACAGATCTCTAAAGTGTAATCATTATAATAAATTCAGCAATATATTTTCCTTATTTTTCTTGTCTTTATGCAACTTGATATTGGTTTCTGTCAATGGGTTGTTGCTGATAACTTTTTTTCCGTTTTTAATTTTGTTTGCAAAATAATAGTACATATTACTTCTTTTTGCTCTGTTCCATATCAGAATCTTTCTTGACGTTGTGATGTCAAGCCTAAATATATTTGTATTATTCCTACGCAAAAATCTTGTGCTCCTCAGGAAAATTTTGTTTCTAGAACGTGCTTGGTTGCTTCTGGGTATTTTCCGTATCAAGATATGACTACATTTTAAGTTGGATTTTATGTTACAGATGTTTAAATATTGATTTGATTTAATTATGATCTGCATGTTTATTTTCAGTAGGGAAGCTTCTTAAAGCACAATTTTCTGGTTATAACCATTTATGTAAAAAAAAAAAATTGCAGATTTATTCTTTTTATGTTTTCATTCTTTGGGTATGCAGCTGTGTATTCAGCATACAGACAATTACTCCATAGAAAACTATGCTTACAGTGATACACCTCGTGTATGCATTAATCAGATACAGTACGCCGATAACTGTTGATGATTGAAATAAATACAGTGCAGACTGTGCAGTTATATTCTTCAAGTACATGCACTTAACAGATATCAGATAAACCACCAGCGCATCGCAAGTCAGCTGGAAGACCTTTCCACAAACACAAACTGTGAGCTTTAGCAGTCAGACGAGTTACAAATAACAGATATCAAGTAAAGGAATTTAATTTTTAGATAAATTCTGGGGCATCAAGAATATTTATATTATTTTCAGGTAGATTCTATTCCCGAGGACCTATGGAGACAAAGATGCAAAAAACGTTTACAGTAAGTAATCATTATAATATTAATTGAACTCAATAGACCTTACATGTTGGCGTGGGCTTTGAACCCAGTTGAAGTTTTGTTAAGATGTCCATTGTACTTATAATGAAATGAAAAACAGTTTATATGTTATTTTATACCATTTTTTGTAAATTACCTTTACTTTCTGTTTCATCTTCACACATCAAAGTATCGTTTTTATACCTGTAACTCCCCATAAGTATTTGGGCATCTTAAAACAAAGAAATTTATCAAAAACTGCTCTTTTTTTTGGACAGTGTTATAATGAATCTATGTATAACATAGTATATATTAATGATATGCGGTAGGTGCTTTTTAGGCCTTAATTTATAGAAGAAACAGCACAATAAATTAATGAAGGTCAGTTCTGTTAAAAGGATAATTTACAAGGTACAGGGACTTAGGAGTGGTTCCCAAAGGACTGGCAAAAACAAGTTTGGTTATGTATAAAAAAAAGCAAAACTGAAATTGTGTTTTTTGTTTTTAATTCTTTTCAAAATTTTATATATTTACATGCAACTTGATTTTTCAGAAAAGAAAAAAAATGAAACTTGATTTTTCAGAAAATAAAAAAAATGAAACTTTTTTTCTTTTCTTTTTTAAGCTTAATTAAGGACTGTGAAATTTTGTTTCAGCTTGTTTATTCTTGCCCTTGATCCAAAGGTGTTTGTAAGACAGCAGCAGGATTCATAGATTATGACTTTACTTTCACATAGATGTTTATTCAGGTGCATACATGACTGCATAACTGGAGAATTAGCATTTTAACATCATTTTATCCAAATAGGCTGATTGTAAATTGTACCTTATTTGCTTAATATATTGTAATTAAACAGAATAAGGCTAAATCCAGTTACATTTTTATAGGTTCTCCATTGCATTTCAGGTTTGTGTGGAAGGAAACATAGCATCTGGCAAATCCACGCTGTTAAAATACTTTACCAGATTTCCGTCAGTTGTTGAGGTAATTTCTTCTCTTCCATCTATTATAAGGTCATGTTGTGCAATACTTTGCTTGTGAACATTAGCATATTGGTGGCATCCAACAAATTTGATCTAATTTTTTATCTCGACCAACTGTATAAGTTATTGTTATATGAAGAAATGACGTTTATTGATGTCCTACTTCTATGTGAAAAGTGAAGAATAACATAACATTCTTCATTACTAACATGTATTTCCTTTCTGATACAAGCTGCACAGTTAGCTATTTTTCAGCTAAAAAGGCATGTGATCACTTTAATATAAATATATAACTTAATATCATTATCCATGTAATTCACCCTGATGTTAAAGTCTATTTTTAGAAGAAATCCTTTTGCATATTTGTAGATTTGATAGGAATGGAAATTTAGTTTGCCTTCTAATTTAGAGTAAGTTTGCACTGTCTAACAATCGAGGAAGTATAAAAGATACTTCATAAAGATTAAAGCATGTGCTTTGTTTTGCTAGATATCCTGTGAACTTTTGTTGATTTTTTTTTTGCTTTTAGGTGCATGAAGAACCAACCAACAAGTGGAGGGACCTTAAGGGGCAGAACCTTCTGGTAGGCACACCAACACATGTATTTCTATCCACACCATACCAGTTATTACCCATGTGGTACAGTGACCTCTGATGTCTCAAAAAATTTGTAACCTCTAAGGAGAGCATGTTTAGTGAGCATCCAAATTAATGAACGTGTAAAACTATTCCAATCATATCAGATGTTTGGCATGTTTTGTTTAGGAAATACTGGTACATTACAGCAACACAATAAAGGTCATTGTAACTACATCTAGCTTTCTTGGTGGAGGAAAATCCAAATGAAATGTCCGGATAAACTGCACATCAGGTCAGCTGGAATATCATCTCTTATGACCATTTAACTATATTATAATGATATACAATGAAAAAAAAAAAATCTCTTAAAAGTCTAGTTTGGAACTTCGGAAGTGATGTCAGAGGTTATTGTGCTCAGAATTGCATGTTCGGGCTGGGTGGAGATTAAGGCTTCTAAAATAAAAAGGCCCTACATTTCCTACATTTTCACCAGCTTCCTACTTCGCACCACATTTTTTGCTGCTCACTGATCTACTTAATTCTTTCTTTTCGTATAGAAAGCTAGCTCTTTTTCCGAAACTCGTCTCAACAGCTCAAGCGGTAGAGTGTCAGCTTGCAGATCAGGAGATCGTGGGTTCAAACCCTGACCAGGTCAAACAAAAGACTTTAATATTGGTAGTAGTGGCTTGCCACCTAATGCTCTAAGAGCTTTAAAACAATTGACATTTGGCAAGATTATCAAAGGGATCTAGTTTAAAACTGTAGACAGTTAACTTATCAAAGGGATGTAGTTTAAAACTGTAGACAGTTAGGTTAATTAAATTCTTTGGGCTTGGTTTACATTGTATTAATAAGCTTCATTCTTACAGGGCTTGAATTTAAGCATTTTTTCCTCTTTCAATTCTTTGCAAATATTTTCAAGTCCTTTAACCTCATTATTATCTCCCGCTGATGGGGTGTGGATATTGATTTGATATTGTCCGTCCGTCTGTCACACTTTTCCATCTGCTGCCATTTCTCGGTAACTAGCTGGTAGAATTTCATGGACCAAATATGAACCAACATACTGTGGGGATGTCTGTCAAGTTTGATTTTGGATATGTCAATTTCCTTTTTCAGAGTTATTGAGCTTTATTTAATGAAAAATCAAATTAAAAAAAAAAATCTGTCTGCAGACATTTGTCTTTAACTGGCTGGTAATATTTCATGAAACATGAAATAAATATGAACCAACATACTGTGATGATGCCCGTAAAGTTTTTTTTTGATCAGTCAAATTTCTTTAAAGTTATTGAGCTATATTAAATTAGAAATCAAATGAAAAATAAGAAAAAAAATCTGTCTGAAGCCGTTTCTCTTTAACTGGCTGTTAGAATTTCATGAAACTTGAAACAAATATGATCCAACATACTGTGATGATGCCCATCAAGTTGTTTTTATTATCTTTTAATTTTCTTTAGTCTGTCCATCCGTCACACCTTCCATCTGCTGCCATTTCTCGGTAACTTGCTGGTAGAATTTCATTTAACTTGGAATAAATATGAACCAACGTACTGTGATGATGCCCATCAAGTTTTTTTTGTTGATCAGTCAATTTTCTTCCGAGTTGTGACCTTTATTTAATGAAAAATCAAAAAAAAATCTGTCTGCAGTCATTTATCCTTAAAACCATTGAAGAAAATTTAATGAAACTTGTAATATTGATAAAGGGCAATGAGAGGATGTGCAGTGCATGAGAACCACAACTGTGCTTTAGTATTTATAGAATTATGGCCCTTTAAAGTTGCTCATATACAAAGCTTGTCCAAACTATATCTCTTTAACTGTGAAAGGGAACTTAATGATTCTTCAAATATTGATAATGGGCCATGAGAAGATTTGCAGTGCACATAAACCATAACTCTGCCCTTAGTATTTGCAGAATTATTTCCCTTTTTGTTTATTATATAAATAACACTTACCAAGATCTCATCTGTAAAATTACTGGAGAGAACTTAGTGAGGCTTTGAACAATAATAAAGGGTTGAGAAAATATAAAGTGAATAAGAAAAATAACTCTACTTTTTTTTAATTTGCAGAATTATTTTCCTTTTGGCTTTTTTTTATATAAAGCTTGTAAAGGGCATATCTCTATAAGTATTGAAGGGAATCAAATGAATGAAGTTGTATTGAATATTGTATCCATGTATACACAGTGTTATAAGCCACAGAAAAAGTGATGCCCTGCATAAGATATATTTAACTAAAGATAGGTCACACTAGCTGTGCAAACATATATTAAAATATGTACATTTGAGAACATTTAGATGTTGCATGTTCTTTGCAACCTTTGCTTGCTATTTTGTTTACAATATTTAAGGTGTTGACAGAATATTCCAGGTCAATATTTAATGCCTTCATCCATGCTTGTACGGTTTTGAGGGATGCAGTGACAGTTTTTTCAGTGGCTTTTGATGTTTTGGGTGCACTTGGTGGTTTGCTTGTTTCGTTGTCTGTATGTTTACTGTTTACAGTGTGTTTATGAGATTTGTCCAATTTGACATTTTAAATGAGCAGACAATACATTACACAGTGAACACAAAGGGTCTCAAATAGCACACACTGTGTATTACCATTGGAATCATCTTCTGCCTGTTTCCAAACACAATAAAATAGGGTGAGGTGAGTGGTGTATTACAAGTGCCTACTACGTCAGCAAAGTCGTTACTCACAATTTGAACCATGAAAACCCGTTTATTGCATTGTAGAGCATCTGATGATGATAATGATTAATGCAGACTCAAAAATGTTTGTCCTAAGATTTTGTTGTTCCCTTCTGGACTCACATTATTTAGCAAGTTGATTTACTTTGAGGTCACAATTGGCAAAACTGACTCGAATGCAGCAAATATACAAGCTTAAATTCGAGCCCTGTATAATAGGGTGTTATTTCAATGTTTTCCAGTCAAAGATGTATGAAGACCCATGTCGGTGGAGTGGCATGTTCGAGTCCTACAACCAGCTCACTATGACTGAAATTCACACAAGTCCTCAGGTAGGCTTGGGTTCTTTAAATTACCTGCTCAGCATCTTTTTGTTTGTTAGATCCAGATCAGGCAGCTCCCTTCATTTTTTGTCAAAAAGTCTATGAGAATATTGTTAAGCAATGCATGAAGTAAATGTGAATGTAAAGTCTGGATTATTGTCAAATGTTGCACTGTGAGAGATAATATATTTAGATTTCCAAGTACCTTTTAAAAGAAAATCTGACATTCATTTTTTCTATGACTCCCGTGAGCTATGTGACCTTTTAATGACATCAAAATACATGTGAATTAACAAGCTGTATGTTTTATATGTTATGCTGTTCAAAAGATAAAAGGACATTTTATGACAACAAAAACATTTAATTTAATTTGGCTTTGTCTTTGTCTTTGCAATTTATAAACCATTTAAGTTAATGAGATATTTCATAACAAATGTATTCTTTTACGTCAATTTTTCTTTTAGAGTTTTTAAATTAGCTGCCTTTGTAGACTTTGATTGTTCGTAGCATTACTAGGTAATTTTACAACATTCAATAACTGCTGACTGCATATAATACTGTGCAGATTTTTAAATTGACATGGAGATTTTTTTTGTCTAAAATTTCCATAAAGAGTGCCATTTCTTCTCAACTGAAAGTGACAAAAATCATTTATTCTTTAGATTTATTGAAGATATCATAAGATTGGCCTCTGAAATGTATAAATTGTAAATTTTTCATTCAGAAAAAAATATTGTTTCTGACACTGAAAAGTATTTGTGTTTCAGAAATTACCAGTGAAGCTGATGGAAAGGTCCCTTTACAGTGGTAGATACTGCTTTATAGAAAATTTTCACAGAAGGTGGGTATATGTTTAAACAATGTCAGGTAATACAGGTATGGAGATATGTGGCCAAACGAAAATCATTATTAGTAGTACAGCTTGCATGCTTTCAGTTTATAGAGGTAGTTACACAGTCAGATTGTTAGTGGGCAGTTAAATCCAACAAATAAGGCAATGTTGACATATTTGGCATTTAAATTGATACCAATCAATATTTCAAGGTGAGGTAAATTAGAGATAAAAGATCAAATAAAGCAAAAGATGACTTATATTCATGCAAAAAACAATGAGCTTAAGAGGAGCACCATTTTGACGTGTCAGAGCTGGAAAAATATGGTAGCCCTATGACCCGGACAAGTCAAAATGCAGTTTCTGGCTACTGGTCTTTGATCATAAGTAAGTCCAGGACAAGTCATAAATCGGCAGTTGGACAAGTGACAATTAAACCATGGTTTCT
The DNA here is from genome assembly GCA_007844125.1 of Sinonovacula constricta. Classification (NCBI taxonomy): domain Eukaryota; kingdom Metazoa; phylum Mollusca; class Bivalvia; order Cardiida; family Solecurtidae; genus Sinonovacula; species Sinonovacula constricta. The sequence continues at coordinate 21,733,982 of CM017565.1, forward strand.
AATTAGCTATGAAGACAATCAGTTTCACACCAGGAGCAATAAAGACATGTAAAGGCATTACATGTACAATGCACGCACTCGTCCAAAACGGCCAATCACAACTGCGATACATAAATGCTTTTAGACAAAAAATAAAAGAAATAACTTGTTGTAATACCTTGTTTGTTAGTTGTTGATATGAGAAATATGTTGTCCTGTTCGTTAAATGAAAATGATGCAAATTTTCGGACAAGTCATTATTGTCCAGGTTACTTGTCTGGGACTAATCATTGAAAAGAAATTTTTTCCAGCCCAGCATGTCATGGGATATTTATTCTATATGCCACATGGTTTGTGACGTTCCTAATGTCGCTAGACTCAGAACACTTCAACACAAGTTAAGAAATCCATTGAACCAGTCCATTCTTTAATTCCACACAAACTTACAGACAGGAAGAATTAAGGGTGAACCTGGCTAAGTTGGTACATTTTCTTACTTGTAACCATTCTGACTTCTTGGTTTCTCACTGGGTGGGTTTGAGTCCCGGTCATCGTAAAGGCAGCAAAGTCCTCCAGCTGGCCTGTGGTGCCTTTGTCTGTGGTCGTCCTTCACCACAAAGTTGAATGTGTGCCTCTGATATAGAAAGTAGACTTGATGATGAAGATGACACTATGTAATGGTAATCGATGACGATAATGATGAGGACAACAATGAATATGGAACTGAAAATAGTCAGCTGTCATGTAGATTTCCTTTTTATTGTTGATAAAAATGAGGATGAATGATTGTGATGATTGTTTTCCTTATTTCAGAGAGTTGATGCTAGACTTGGAGTATTCCATCCTGACTAAGTGGTTTGATTGGCTGACTTCGTCCAACAAAATACCTGTAGATCTCATTGGTAAGTTGAAAGATTTTCTTTCTGATACTTTTCTTGATGGTAGATTACGTGTTCTTTTTGAAGTTTCTTCTATAAGTTCAAATTCATCCTTATGACTGTTTCCTTCTTGTGTAAAAACCAATACTCAGGTGCTACCTATCTTGAGCAGTCTTGCCCACAATATTTTGATACGTCAGTTATGGTCACTAGGGCGACAGCCAGGCATTTTTGGTGGAGTGAGATCATGAAAGATCATCACAGCAGAAGCACTGAAGCACCAGCACATGTCAGCTGACAAGGTCATTATTTCAAAGTTTTTGACTCGGACTAGGAGTAAAAATCATTTTTCTGTTGGAACCTGATGTTTGCAACTCAGCTTCTTATACTGATTTGCCTATGATAAAAAAAGGCACCGGTAGCCAGGTGGTTAGAGTTATAGCTTGTAAGTCATCAACCCTTACTGTGTGGGAACTTTTATATAAGGAGGCCTTTTATGATGCAGTGCATCAGTGGTTCTACCTAGACATATATCTAGGATCTTCCTCAAGCAATAGTTACATAGATGTCACCAGTATGATCATAATTGTGTGGGTGGTATGCAAATAAACAAAGTAATATGATGATGAACATCTAGTTTTATAACCTACAAATCTGTTGCTGTTATTTTGTTAATTTAAGATTTTTTAATGCTTTTGCAAGAAGTGCAATGTAGTATTTAATTTTTTAGATTTTTATATTGTAGTTTATTATGTGTAAATATATCACCTACTTTTCTAAATATAAAATACTGTTGTATTAATAACATCATATAGACATTTTAAAGTGTTGGTTTGGAGGTAAAACCCAAGTAAATACAAAAATACAACTGATATAAAATACAAATAAAACCTGTCTTATTTGTTTGTAGTGTATCTCCAAATAAACCCGGAGAAGGCCCATGAAAGAATCAAGTCACGGGCACGTCCAGAAGAACAAGATATTCCTCTAGTAGGTTTGGGTTTTTTCCTACTTTCAGTTTTGTTGTTAGCAGAGCAACTACACCTGAGCTGTTAGAGCCAACTCCTGAGCCTCTTACAGTTTGGGTTCAAGTCCTTAAAAAGGCAAAACTGAATGTGAGGCCGAGTACCAGCTGACCTGCCGTGCACCTATAGTTCTAACCAGTCATATGCTGGTGTGTTACTCCACCTATAGCTGAATTGTCACATTTATGATGGTTATTTTGTTAAAGTGATATGTAGAAAAATACAATTATTGTCCGCTATTATCATATTTCATCTACATTTGATATCTTTATAACATCTTTTTTAAATGGACAAAACAATTTTTTGTCAATATCTAGTAATTTCTTGGTTAAAACAATACACTTTTAGAAGCAGGCTCCTTTCTGTAGTCTTTTCTTTCAGTATTGAAAGCACAGTGTTAAGTGATAGTTTTATAACAAAGAAATTATTAGAATTGTTTAGATGTACTAAAAATCTATTTTAAGTGTGTCTTAATGCGATATCTCTAAGACACACATTGATGAACTGAAGAACATCTCTTGAGGATTTCTCACAGCAGACATGTAACTCTTTGAGAGCTTCTTACACCTAGCATATACCCACCGATCCTTTAAAATCCCCACCGGACCTGGTAGTACAATGGGTAGAGCTTTGGCTCCAGGTACGGGAGGCCCCGGGTTCCATCCCATTTATCCCATTGAAAATGGTAGTGGTATAGCTTCCTTGCTAACGCTCAAGCAAAGGGTAGTTCCACGACTTGCTGGACCGGTGTCAGGATAATGTGACTGGGTGTGATATCATGCCAGGTGTTAACAGCATGCTATACACAGTGAAGGCAGCACTATATCTGCTTCAACACTATATCTGCTTCAAGTGGACACCGTCTCCAGATAACTGAAATACTGTTGGTGGCACCATAAAGAAACAAACAAATCCCCACCACCATTGTTGCAAACTGATGACAGGTGCAACTTCCCACACCTGTTGTAACATAATAACTAAATAGATGACTGCCATGTAATCTTAATGTTTTGTATAAAGGTCTGGATATTTTAACATTTAAGATATCATGCTAAATACCAACTTGAAACTAAATATCTTTCTCTAAAACAAATACTTATCTTTGTAAAGGATTACCTTCAGGCCCTACATGAGTGCCATGAACAATGGTTGATGTCTGATGAAGGGTTCAAACCTCCAGCACAAGTGATGGTAAGTTGTACATTTATTCTTGATACTCAGATATTAGAGAAAATGTGTGGTAACTGCAGGCATCAGTCAACCTCCAGCACCAGTGATGGTAAGTTGTGCATTTATTCTTGATACTCAGATATTAGAGAAAATGTGTGGTAACTGCAGGCATCAGTCAACCTCCAGCACCAGTGATGGTAAGTTGTACATTTATTCTTGATGCTCAGATATTAGAGAAAACGTGTGGTAACTGCAGGCATCAGTCAACCTCCAGCACCAGTGATGGTAAGTTGTGCATTTATTCTTGATACTCAGATATTAGAGAAAACGTGTGGTTACTGCAGGCATCAGTCAACCTCCAGCACCAGTGATGGTAAGTTGTGCATTTATTCTTGATACTCAGATATTAGAGAAAACGTGTGGTAACTGCAGGCATCAGTCAACCTCCTGCACCAGTGATGGTAAGTTGTGCATTTATTCTTGATACTCAGATATTAGAGAAAACGTGTGGTAACTGCAGGCACCAGTGATATCCTCAGCAGAAAGCTGTCAATTTTAGGAGTATATCAGCCCTTTAATCCCAGGACGGGTTCCGTCACTTAGCTAGCTGGAATGATCAGTCCTTTATGTGTTAGTAAACAGCTCCGAACTCCTCTTTCACCTGTTGTCAAGTTTTTCATATGTATTTCATTTCCTCTTTAATCACACATGGCAGCAAACAATTTGCTTTACATACCAATACAAGAAAAATCATTGATGCAAGGCATCAAATGCGATGCAAAAAATAGAAGAGGTGAACATATTTGAAAAGTAATGGTTTTTATTTGAAAGTTTTCAGTATACTATAAATTTCAAGAAAAAGTATGTATAACATAAATTCCTGAGACCATGAATTGGTTTAAAACAAAATAAAATGCAAAATCCGACATCATTTAATAGGTTTTTCAAGATGTTTCATATGTAGAAAATAAGTTGCAAAATTATTATATTAACTATAAAACTAAAGTGTTCAAGCAGAAATTGCACATGTGCCGCAGCCTCACATTACACAAATAATTATTGTTCATATAATATTTCTAAGTTATTTTGAAAGGTACAGACACACATAAATAAATATAAAAATAAATGAATAAAATAAAATGAACGCTGTATACCGAATTAGGACCCGTATTTTATCGAGTAAGGTCCGCAAAACAAACTTTTCCCATGTGCAAATTTCAGTGAGCATTCCATATATATGCGTCTCGCTCCAGCATGTCACCAATAAGTTAGGATAGGCCATATTGACTGGCATCCTTCAATATCGATCAACGTAATAGCAACCTTTGGACGAACGAGTTCGACCTGATGTGACTAGAACAAAATTTAAGTTATACAAGAAACAACCTATCAATATGACATTTATTATTCACTGTTGTATTGTTCTGCTTGTTTCGACCAAGAAAGTGTTAATATTTTTCAGGTTTTGGACGGCAATCAGGATCTACCAACGATGCTTAGTCTGTATGAGGAAAAGAAATCTGAGATTTTATTTGGAATGGCTACTAGCTGTTAATATGTGAAAAGGGGGCCCCATATGGTAGGAACTTCTGAGCTGGAAGCCAGGGAACACATTCACTATAGCAATCTTATATTTTATGTGGAATTTTTACAGTCCATTCACAAGTGAAAAAGGGGAACCATATAGTAGGAACTTCTATGCTGAAAACCAGGGACTAAGTTAATGATAGCAGTCTTATATTTTATGTGTAATTATTACAGTCTATTTATATGTGAAAAAGGACCATCATATAGTAGGAACTTCTTAGCTGGCAACCAGAGTTTTAAATTCACCATAGCAACCTCAAATTTTATGTAGAATGGTTATTGTCCATTAGCATGTGAAAAAGGACAACCATATGTTAGGAACTTCTAAGCCAGAAACCAGGGTATAAATTTACCATAGCAACATCATATTTTATGTGGAATGGTTATAGGCTGTAATAATGTGGAACAGGGACTGTTTTCCATACATCAAAATTGCACTGCTTTGGTTATTCTTCTATAAGGGTGTTACAATATTTACTTTTTCATTAAATTTTCATAGACTAAACTCTAATTGATCTCAGACAAAGTGTGTGTCATTGTATGTTAAAATCATCTAATATGTGTGAACAGTGATAATCCAAATCAAACCAAGTGTATCCTCAGTCTCACCAGGACCTAAACAGGCTACCTAGCTGTCAATCAAATATTATAATGCAGAAAATTAGGTAGTTTCCATGAATCAATTAATTGACAATTTGATCAAAAGCTTTTCACGAACAAATTGAACATTTTTATCTCACTTTACTATAAAATTGTGGGTTGCCCGTGGCCAAGTGGTAAGAGTCACGAGTTGTAACTTCTCAGCCCCACACTGTGGGTTCAAGTCCTGGTTGGGTCGAGAACTTTAATGTGGAGAAGTTCTCCATCTAACCATTGTGTTGGTGGTTCTACCCAGACGTATATCTGGGATGTTCTTCCATTAATAATTAATGCAAATACACCATAATCATGTCTGTGAAATGGAACAGAAAAAACAAAACAAAGAATATATTTGCTTAATTAAAGTGTATTATCTGTTATAATGAGTTGGGAGTTTGTTTAAGGGTGGCATAAAGTAAGAACCCTGTTGAAACTTTTTTACCTTTAAAAGACATGGCATTGATTATGATGTTGTTGTTGATGATGTTGTAGGCGTTGATTATGTTGTAGGTTTTGATTTTGGTGTTGAATATGTTGAAGTCATGCTGTCTCGATGTATTGTTGCTATGATATAAACAAAAGACTGTCTGTAAAAATATGTATTGCCTTTTTTATGAATTTTTTCCTTACAGGGACCAATTTAGTGCAACATGATAGTCATAATATTGTGGTAGAATTATTGAATTAAGAGTATTTCATGAATGCATTTTGTTTTATTTTTGACAGCTGTTATATTTATTCTTTTTGGTAATGAACATACTTGGGGTGTTATGCTTTGACTGGACATAGTCAGGGTGTTACACTTTGACTGGACATACTCAGGGTGTTATGCTTTGACTGGACATAGTCAGGGTGTTACACTTTGACTGGACATACTCAGGGTGTTATACTTTGACTGAACATACTCAGGGTGTTATACTTTGACTGGACATACTCAGGGTGTTACACTTTGACTGAACATACTTGGATGTTTTGCTTTGACTGGACATACTTGGGATGTTATGTTTTGTCTGGACCTACTTGGGGTGTAATGCTACAACTGGACATACTTGGAGTGTTATGCTTCAACTGGACATACTTGGGGTGTAATGCATTGACTGAACATACTTGGGGTGTTTATGCTTTGACTAGACATACTCAGGCTGTTATGCTTTGTCTGGACCTACTTGGGGTGTAATGCTTCAACTGGACATACTTGGGGTGTAATGCATTGACTGGACATACTTGGGGTGTTATGTTTTGACTGGACATACTCGGGTGTTTTGCTTTGACTGGACATACTCGGGTGTTTTGCTTTGACTGGACATACTTGGGGGTGTAATGTTTTGACTGGACATACTTGGGGTGTAATGTTTGACTAGACATACTTGGGGTGTAATGCATTGACTGAACATACTTTGTTGTGTTTATGCTTTAACTTGACATACTTGGTGTGTAATACTTTGACTGGATGTACTCGGGTGTTATGCTTTGACGGGACATACTTGGGGTGTTATGTTTTGACGGGACATACTCGGGTGTTTTGCTTTGACTGGACATACTTGGGGTGTAATGCTTTGCCTGGACATACTTGGGGTGCAATGCTTTGACTGGACATACTTGGGGTGTTATGCTTTGACTGGACATACTCAGGGTGTTATGCTCCAACTGGATATACTTGTGGTGTAATGCATTGACTGGACCAGTTTACAGCTGTTGGTGTCACTTCAATTGCATTTTGTGTGCATTGTGCAAACTTCTTTCTGGACCTTCTCTATTCAAACTACTGCAAGAGGTATTCTGATGTATTGTGAATATATTTGTATTTAACTTGTTACTAATGTTTTATCAGATTTTATGAGTTTAAATAATAGTGAACTGTAATGACTATTATTAAACAAGGAATGCAAATGACAAGTCATTTTTGATGCTTTTTATGTATATATTTTCTAAAAAAAATGCAAATAAAAAAAATTCTTAAAAAAATAATTGAGATCTAAACAAAAGAATTTATTTTTATTTCATTTTTCCTGTGTTATTTTCTTATGTTAACTCCTTTAGTGTTTTAGAATAACTTACTCTGTTACAAAAAATAGCTGTTCAGTATTTTCCATGTTTTCCATGCACTTACACCAGTCTTATCAGTATTTATTCTACTTTTATATATTGTTATAACTGTTGTCTTTTACAAAAATTAAAATCAAATATTTTTAAATTATTGTTTTGTTGTTTTTACATCCAAAACCGTTTATTGTGTATTTATTCTTTTTTGTAGTAAAGGTGGCGGTGTTTAGGAAAGGGCGGTAACACTTGTTTGATTAATAATCCCGATGAGAAGCAGTCGTTCCCCCTTAATAGCTATGTCAAATTCCTTAGTGGCTTCCATTCTTTGTTTATTACCATGCCAAGTGTTCCTAATTATCTCAGTATGATCTTCCATTAGCAGACAATCAGACGTGATCCCTACCAGATTGAATGTGAGTGTTTACCTTCATTTCAATATCTAGCACTCAAAACAAGAATAAACCCTTTTTTAACGTGCTGTTTAATTTGTTAAGAATTAGGCTATATATTGTTAAAATACATCATTCCATAATAATGATGTATATAAAAGATGCATTTTTAAAAGTAAAGCATAAACTTTAAACATATTTTATCCTTGTATATACAAACTTGATAACTGTTCGGGTGTGTGTATGTATGTGTGTGTGTGTGTGTGTGGGGGGGGGTCCATCCCAAAATCAACACCTATCTTTACTACCCAAATCTACGTCTTTTTTCGCCATCGCCACGTCGCCGGGCCATTGTCAAATGTAATTGATTCAGTCATAAATGTGCCTATCGTTAGAGCAAAGCTGTCGAACATTATCCTCTAAGCTTTCACCCCTAAATGCTGACACATTGTTGTCGCATCATGTTGCTGCAAGGAATTCAAATACTTAATATGTGCCTCGGTACCGATATGTACCGGGGTAACCAGGACGTATACACACATGAACTGATAAGCTTTGACAACACTCAAAAGTAGAATATTAATTAACAAAAAAGTTAAAATATATTAAAAGAAACATGGTTAGAAAAGTATGCATTGGGACTTAAACTTTCTTGTATTGTTTAAAAACACAACATTTAAGGGCTGCTAATGTAAACAAATGTTTTTTATATGTTCATCAAACGATAACAACAGAGGATTCCGAATCGCATCAAGTCACGTGGCCAACGAGTACAAAGTGAATCGGAATACTCGAACGCAGTTCCGGGAATTTGGGCGATAGCTTAAGATTAAGTACAAAGACTTGCAGGTTGTTTCATCTCAGTTAGCAGAAGTAAGATCATAAAGATATCGCAAACCAGGACAGTAAACAATTTTAGCAAAGATTTAAGTGGAGACGACTCAGCAGTTTTGTTTTATAATCTAGGAGATGTTTATTGGTGGTTTTTTGCATAGTAATGGAAACTTTTGATCAGTTAATTAATTTCTGGTTTTCGAATAGAAGAAAACATTGCTTCAATATTGCTGCAAAAATTTAAGTCATTAAAATAGTGTTGCATAACGCTAATCCTTAATTTTGTAAAAAAAATCAAAATATGGTTCAATTCAATACTTTATTTGATTTAATTTTGCATTCTGCATTTTAGTTTGTTTGGTTTTTGTAACGAGTGTAGAGGTAGAAATATAAGCGCTTCAAAAAAACAACATCGCTGGTCTTTAGCGACTCGGATTAACCGGCTTCCAGATTTGCGCGGTTAAGCAACGGTTACAGTGGACTGTGTACGGATGGGTGACAGTTGGAGGGCGCCGGCCTGCGTTTTAGTTTATGCAACCTCTGTTTGCGGTATTTATGCATACTTTCTGTAGACAAAAACAACACCATACTTTAGTCAAGCTTTCACGATTTTCAACACTATCTCAATTCTTGGACAGTACAACTCGTTAATCAACACTTAAATGTTCATTCTTATCAAATCTATAAAAAAAGAACGATTTGGGATTTCGGATAAAAATACACACCGATGTCACAGCGGATGACGTGGATGAGCTAAAACATACGTGGTCACGTGGTTGTATTGGTTTTAAATAGCTAACTGTGCACGTGGCTCAGATAGGAACTACATGTTTGTAATGACGACTGTGGCGGTATGGTACAATTTTCAGACAGGTGTAGGACATCAATAATCAGCATTTTGTGTGATCTTTTCAGGTAACAATAGTTTGTTGATGTTTATTGAAAATATTTTTGTATCGAGTGTCGCCTACCGAACAAGTAAAACAAATATTTGTATTTTAAATCAAAATTTAGAAGTATCATATTGGTCGTCGTCGTTATCCTCATCCTCCTCACCTATTGTTGAATTATAATTTGTTCTCTGTTATTAAATAAGTTTACTATTACTAACAAGATACACATAACATGGAGGCGCCCGTGGCCGAGCGGATAGAGTTGTCGTCTTGTGATTACTCAGCCCCTAACCGCGTGGGTTCGAGTCCCGATCAGGGCGGGAACTTTCATGTCGGTAGTTTTTTCCAGCTAACCTGCGGTCTGTCGGTGGTTCTACCCAGATACAAGTCTGGGGCCTACTTTCACCAATTATTATCAGGACGTCTCCAATATGACACTTATTGTGTCGGTGTGATAAAACAACAACAAAACAAACCAAGAAACAAGCATCATAAGAAGAAGACTTTAAAATTTTATACTCTTTATTCACTAACTTACTTCAATACGGAAAGAACTTAATAACAACATCGTCTTTATAATACATATAACAAACGCATTACTCCTGTTTTTCTCAATTCTAAAATATAGAGTTAAGATCAACAGTGAAAAACACACGATCTTTCACATTTTATCTTCAGTAATTTATTCTGCTATACCCATTTTGTTTGGCATGTGGTTTTGCAACACTTAAGAATAATTTAGAGGTCATGAGTTTCTATCTAGATTTAAATTTACATCTGGTTAACCTTAAATTACCACTGATCGTGTATTTTTCACGGATTATTAAGATCAGTATTTGATGTTTTCTTGTATACAGCCTGAAAATTTTGCATTCTTTAGAGCTTATGGCCTCAAGAAAGAAATTGCGTATTGTTGGAAATAACTTGCTCGAAAAAAAAGAGAGACCTGAATACGCATTAAGGAACAACATGTTTCTCTACTTCCGGTTATATCGCTCTTTAAAAAATATATTTATTGTGATAAAACTGCTATATTTATAATATTATGTCTTTATTGAACAATGTATGTTTACATGTTGGTTGTCAATTGTAAAGAACTTGCAGCAATAGGTCCATACGTCACGTTTGTATTATTTGTATTTTATGAATGCTATAACACATGTAGTGTTGTAATGTAATACTATATTTGTACGTGTACTTGTACTTGGTAACGCTTTGTACCTCTTGTATTATACACATCCCATTAATATACATTTTAAGTCATGTCATTATGTACATTGTCTGTCTATAGTGCTGCAATTGTGGCTACAACACGCCGTTTCCATTAGTAACCAATTTATTCAGTCCCGAAACGAAATCAAAGGAATCACAGTTTTACGTTGAACAGATAGGTGCTTTGTGTGATTTTAACATGTTCCAAGCTAGTAATGCCGATTTTCGCATACCTCCTTTTGTTTTATTTTTGTTTTCGAGATACCTCGCTAGGAAATAGCTACGGATATTTGTCGATAAAGAGCCATCATTGATAGAGAAAGGCTAAAGAAAAATGTCTTGGTAGAACTTGTCTCAGTGAAAGGTGAGCTAAAGAATTACAAACTATCCCGCCTGATAATATCGATTTTATAACGAAAGATGCTACAATGACATTAATACACCATGAAAGTAGAGTTGACTTGTGATCTCTTGATACAACAAACGAGTGATTCTAACGAAAATAATGAAAATGATGATTCACATGGAATTGCAAATGAGTGTACTATGGAAACTGAAATCAACAACATATTTTGACATAAATGATATTGTCTGTAAATACAAGATTCACACATCTAAAGAAGTAATTACAGCCAAGTTAATTATTATTATTGTACAAGCTTTGCAAAAAGTACAGTCAAATTTGAATACGTTCTCAAACTTCATAACAAACGTCTCTTCATTTGTATTATGAAACGAGTATTCATGATGGAACTTCTGACAGATTGCCTGTTTGCTGTATATTTCAAACGTGCCAATCTGACGCTGCACCTTGTTTGAAACTAAACAAACAGAGAATTATAAATAATAACACCAAAGTGCGAATTAATGGCAATATATTTTGTTTTAATTTAAGAAACTCACACAAATGACATGTTTGTACTGTAAGAATGCAAATTGTAATTTTATAAATTTCCCATTTTATCGCTGCAATCTTGGTGCATCGTAAAACAATACCAGCTAGACGTAATTATTAACATATTTATTGTATATGTATTTGTACGAACATATCCTATCAAATTTTCAATGTTGACGCTGCTCCGCTTCTTATTAAGGATAGCCTCTCATACCTCTATATTTTTAAGTTGACTTGGTAAAAGTTCATTTTTTTAATTATTTAATTATCGTGGTCAATTGAAATCGACTGTCTTTAAAACTTAGGTTTGACGCATAACTGCATTTGAAGCTGATATAGGAGAATTATGGTAATGTTAAAACACTATTAGGTTTGATTAACATTATTATATTATCATCTGTCTAAAGACAATTTAACAACAAAACATTTCTGAATGTATTAAGAGATAGTTCATGTGGGTAATGGTGAAAATCATTAATGGATTTCTTTATTCTACATCAACAGTACATGAAAATGTCCAGCTTTAACGAATGAATATTGCGAACAAAAAATGACAATGTTGCATGTCAGAAAGACAGCGATGAATGATATTAACAAATGAACCAATTATGCATTTCACATATTTAAATTCCATTCCAAAATGATTGTCAAATATCATAATGATTATTTATGTATCAAAATTCATATATGCTGTTGTTTTTTCTTTGAATAATTGATGCTTATATGTAAGGGCAATCCAGAAAAAAAAACACAGTCGTTTTAAGGTAAATTGTTAAATAGGATCTTCGGGAACAACGTTTTTCAATTAAAATTCAAGACAAACAAAACCAAAAAAATAAATAAAAAGACTTCCTTGAATAATATTATAAAGAAAGTGTTTTCAAATATCTGACAAAAAGTGCTATTGTACCAATTATGTTTTGATTAATGTCAGTTAAGTATGAAAGCTATCCTAATGTCCGAACGTTTGGACGAAAAATGATTCGAACAGTCGAATTCTAAAAATATTCGAATTTTTCAATCCTTCATTTATTGACTGATATGTTTGTTATATCTTTAAGAAGAAATGAATTTGAGGTAAAATAACAAAAAAAAGCAATACAGTAAGTCGATCCATAACATCGATATGTATAGTTCACATCAGGTAATACGGATTCATACATGTTTGGTAAATAAACTATATATGTAAGAAAATGAAGAAATGAACAAAATACAGTGGAATCAAAACATATTCATACTTATACAGAAAAACACCATGCACACAAAATCCTTCAAAATGTCATCACACAGTTTGTAAACGAGGTATATAAACGTGTTCCCAGTGTCACTCTATAACAGTCTTCGCACTGTGTTGTAAAACACTGTTAAAATATTTAAAATATTAGCCTTCGACCTTTTAAAATTTTCGCAATTGATGAAATTTAAAAAGCAATCTTTGATTGTTCACGAAAATCCGCCATTCCGTGACTTACGGAATAGAGACTTATCATACCTTCAACACTATTTTACCAACATCACAGCGATTAGGCCAGTGATTCCAAGAAGGGCAATACTTCGCTATCAGAATTCCTCCTATGGAAATAACATTAAGAAGTCTGTACCATGTATAATTATACAATGTACGTGCTCCGATTGTCAGTTTCTTCACACAAGCCAGCACACCGAGGCTTAATCTCCAATATGTTAAATTTACTTTACGAAACCGTCCACAATTTAATTATGTCATTCTGTTCACATGCACTAGAAAACTTAAGTTCACACAAATGAACCACCCTCATATATGCCATTTGGGTCGGCACTGTCTATAATAATAAGCGGTGTGAAGTGTTAGTAACGCTCAATTCCACACGTGTACACAAACCAACTATTCTTGTGAATTCACACTCTTCTCTTTGAATCGTCAAAATGTACGCTGTAGAAAGACTGTATCAACAAGTTCATCAAGAAAACAAACCAATGTACGATACTTTCAAGCGTCAATGTTAACGTGTTTTTCAAGCATTGCCTGTTCAGTATACGTTTAAGACGCCGTACTATGATGTGGTATAGTCATACACATGTCGGCCAGTACGTTGTCCCGATCTAGCAACACTACGTTAGTAAAGAGACCAATCCAAAAACTCGGCACAATGACTAATGACCAGTTTTTGTCGTTCGTAATACGAAAAACGTCTGGGCATTTTTGCATTTATGGCGACCTTGACGATGTTACTACAGACTTCGGCTTAATAATAGCAAACAGCTTAACAAGACCAGAAAACGTGGATTCAGATTTGACGCCGAGTTATCTTGATTGAAGCTCAATGCAGAGGTATATGATGCAGCAGCTGGAATTTCTTCATAAAAATCAAAAGATGACGTTGCAATTGCCTCGTTCTGGACACCACATTTTATCATCGGGCTTTGGAACGAAGTAGGACGATTCTTCGCGAATGACATGGATACATAGTCACTTGGTCTTTGCCCCACGAAAAGATAGCTGTTTCTTTCGGAATACTCTGCTTTTATTAGTTCGTATTCAATATTCGGCAGGAAGATTCCCAGAGTCATACAACCTTTAGTGTAAGTTACGTCTTGTGTAACTCCAAGTTTCCAAGCACCGGTTTTCCCACAGTCCTTGCCGTCGTAACTGTTTAAGTATTGGACCATCTGGAAGTCCATTGGTGTCACTTTGAGCCTCAATGTCCGAAACAAGTATTCATACGCCGAAGGAACGAGGGACGACCGGTTTCCTTTGACGAAGGTCCCTTTGACCTCTAAGCGAAAGTGGGCTTCTGAGCAGCGCGGGTCCCTGTAGAATCTGTAGATACCCCGCCAGGCGTCGCTACCCGGAAGAAAGGTCAAATGGCGAGTAAGGTATTGTCCTCCCGGTCGGGTCTCGCACCGTTCACTGACCCAGTTGCCGTAAATGTCCACGGGGAAGGCAAAGGACTTCTGCAGTATTGGCGGCTTCCTTAAGCTGGATCGGCTTACAATTTGACACACATTGCAAGACGGTGACTGGAAAATAAGAAAAGTGAAGCTGTGGGTGAAGGGATACATTTTGTCTTCAGCACGGCAATGTTTATGTCTTGATTCTCCAAAGCACATAAGATCAAAAGACAACATTTAAAACAAGACAGTCAAAAGGTCAAGTCTTTCTTATAAAAAGTCTACCACATCATATGTGAAAAGTTGACTACAAAAGACAAGTTATCATTTAAAACAATATAACATAAATTAGTAATAACTATAGAATATTGATTTGTGGTAACATGAACAAGTGAAGGTGGAGAGATGCAAATAAATGTGTTTTTGAAGAAATACACTATGTCGAATATTTGAGACGAGTTATATTTTAACAGACATTATGTGGCATGTTGGAAAATACATCGTATGTATAAAACTCTAATTCCCCCCTTGGGATAAAGTGATCAAATTCTTGCCACAAATCGTTCAGGAAAGAAAAGATATGAAGAGGGCACCGATGGAGCTATTGGCTTCGAAAGTGTCGATGCCAACACCCGTGCTTCATATTGCTGCCATAGAAATCTAATAACGCGAAATTGTTACACTCTTTTTGATTGGTTAAGAGAGAATCGGAGATCAACAGACGAAGATGAGTGACTGCAGATGTGAAAATGAGCGTTGAATAATGTGAAAAGAAGCGACTAGAAGCGTCATCTAGGGGGTCGTTTAGCACCAAAAGGCGAAACCTGTCATAATTCCTTGGCGGCTAATTTACAACCAAGTCTCTCGACCTCATTAAAGCGTGGCTCAGTCTCCAGTGACACAAAATGCCTTAAATCTTAACCTGTGAGACTTCAACCGTATGTGTAGCGTAGACAATTAAGACTTAAAAATGACATTTTATGGGGGGAAATAATTATTTGAGCACGGTATTTGATTATTGAAAATCTAGAATTTTGATAATTTTGACATTTTAAATGAACGTGTAACTTCTTATCGAAAGTTATACTCTTGATAAAAAAATGTCTGATATATTTAACTGTTTTGGCACAATTCTAATGCAGGCATCTTAAAATTTTAATATAAATCAGACCTAGAATAGACATTTATTGTGTCATCATACCTGCAGTTTTATATACTATTTAACTTGTCGAGCCTTCGCATCAATGTGTGCAACTAAGATTAAGTAGTTTAGTTGTCGTAAAGCGAAAAAGGTGGGGATTTCAACAGCTTTTATAAATTAGAAGAATATGCCTAGAAAATACATTATGTATGATCTTTACAGTTACATTTGATTAGCATACAGTATATTCATTGGCACATATTTTCCGTTCAGACATATTCTGCATTGCGTGTAACAACTGACGCAATAAAACACTTTAACTCGTCTGACTACTTAGCCTCTCATCACGTGGGTTCGAGACCCGTTCGGAGCGATGATTTAATGTGGGCAGGTCTTCCATCTGATTTGCGATGCGCCGGTGGTTCTACCCAGACATTTGTCAGGGGTCTTCCGCCACCACAAAGCTGGACGTTGCTATAATGATTTTGCTCAAACATGGTAATTTTACGAATTAATGCTACTTTATTGTGTTGTTTATTTTCTAATAACGCTCAAACTAAATTTTCTACATATTGTCTTTTTAAGAAAGAAAATATATTGCAAATATGGAAAAAAGTGTTTGTGTTGAACTTTTGAAAAAGGTAATTTGCCAAAAGTTTTAATCTCAGCGTTATTAGAAAAATATGATTCTACATTTCCATACTGAACAATTACCACTATTGTACTTGTGGTTGACAAGAAGTCAGTTTAAAGATAGTTATGTCAATAGCACTTGCAATTCAACAGTGGGCGTATTGTAGATGTTAATTTAATACCTTCCTTTGACGTCTAAGTATAAATGTTAATCACTTCTGATTGATCACATAGTTCACTTTCTTGCGGATTATTGTCAATAATGATTATTAAAATCTGATCGCTTAAAAGTACTATATGCAATTAAATTGCTAGTTCAATAAATGCTTTTAAAGAACAAAGAAAACCATTGCCGTGAACATTTACCACGTTTGCAAGCGGATTTTAAATAAATTTAATTCAAATTATCTTCACTTCAAATACCGACAAATCGATTTTTTATAAACAATTATCGCAAACATGGTGTATTCAAAATCATATTAATTGATAGCTGATATTCCTTTAAATATACATCAACATATATTTTGACATTAATGCATTCTGGCTTTCATTTTCAAATATCGTCTCCTCAATGTGGTTTCGACGTATTTTCGTAGCATAACATAGAATAACAATCCCTAATTATCTATGACATACTCATTTATTTTTGTCTGCACAAATAATATTGAATGTTATTATATTGGATGTTATTAATATCTTAATTGGTTAAATGATTATTTATATTCAGTATTTTTCGAGTGACAACTAAATGCAATGACATTCCGAATATTAAGCACTGCGATCGTCATGTCAAATTGAATATTTCACTACCTTTATAAATAAATATTCATTTTTGGCAAAGCATGTTTTATTTACTTTCCCATATTAGAAAACAATGCACAAAACACAACTGACACCAGAGAACATACCTGCAGGTGTTTTCGAAAGTTAAAAGTGATATTCGACAATTTGCCTATATCAAATACATTTAACAACAGCTTATTCCTGTTTTAGAGAATTTGGACACCATCTGTTCATACACTCGTATTTAAGTCTAAGTAAAGTCGGTTTTGAATACTGCTTTAACTGTTACATGGTACAATTCTTAAATTTAATCGCCCCTAATGTTCACGCCTTTCCAATCTATAAATAAGCACATTTGGGATTTCTGCTAAAAATAGACATCATTATACGCGCAGAATACCCGCATAATGATATAGTGTGATCTCAAAAGAAAATGGTCAAGTGGTGTTCTTAGTTTAAAAAAATAGCTAACTGTTTGTGCAGCGTTGCTTAGATAGGAAACACATGTTTGTAATGCGAACTGGGTGCTATACTCCACTTTTTCCATAGTTGTAGGACATCAAATAACAGCATTTTGTGAGATCTTTTCAGGTAACAAAAAACTACTTGGATGTTTGAGACAGTAATTGATAAAAAAGGACGCAATATTGATAGACGAACATAATCAAATCTGACAGAAGAACAAGAGCTTTGTAAAGGTGAAATATTCCTAACGCGTTGGAGTATTTCATATAATTTATATGAAAACGACAATAAAAAGGCTTAAGTCGAGATATTCTTAAGCTAATTATGACTTATTTCTATAATTTATTGGTATCTACTAAGATTAAATTAAACAAGTCCTGTTAAATCTATTTGTTAAAAAAACCCACATAAAATTAATCATATTTTGTTTCTAAAATGTATAATTGAACAGACATAGTTTGAGTCTACATGTTATAGTCAATTACAAGAAAGTGTGATATATTTGCCAGAAAGTATTTTTGAAAACATAAATAACAGTAACAATGACTGCTTGCGTTCACACGATGTCGTATTAAAAAAAACTTGCGTAATTCTTACATAAATGTGACATTTGCCGAGGCTTTTATCTACTGTACATATTGTACATATGTTGTTAGTTTATTTTATTACTAGATATTTTGTATGTATATAAGTTCACTGTATCTGTTTTAACTCCCGATGCAGGTGCTTACTATTAGTTGTTTCACTTTGACGGAATATGTTTATTTACACTGTTTGTTTGATAGAAAAACCTTTAGGAAGTGCGAGGTTGGAGCGCTCCACAAACCAGGTTTAAGCATCCCAGTCGATCCTTTTGCCGACTGACCGTTCCAAGGCGGTAAGTGCTGGTTTTTCTTTTTGTGTGTTATGTCTCGTCTCTGTGTTTTGTCACATTTACCCTGTTTGCCTTTGTCTAGAGATAGATTAGATTTAAATATCTGTGGAAATTTTGATAGGACCTTTTCTTATTCACCTGTGTAATGAAACTAGTTTGATCTTTATAAGACAGACATTATCTTACAAAGTATCTACAACCTTATTCTTGTGACATGTTTGAGACAAAAATACCAGAAATACACTGGACTCGATCATCCGCGGTCAAAACCTTAAAATGTATCTACACATTTGTCCAAAGGTTCTTTTGTATGTAAAGTGTGTTTTGGAGGTGACTGTTGTAAACTAAATGATTGTTATTTCTTTTAAACAATGTCAACTATTTGAGAGATTTTCTCGTCACCACAACACTCCAATTGATACAATTTGAATATTTCACTAACTTCCCCGACCTAATAAAGTGCACTTCAAAAATCGACTACAAGACATAATGTCGTCGCGAGCCCACACAAACATTTACCCGTAATCGTGGGAACTTTGCATCCTTCACAACTGGTTCTTGATCTTTTCGTCCGTTTGAAGTGTAACAGTTACATAACAAATTTAAATGTATTCAGCAATGACAACTATCGACCACAATACAACATGGCATAAAAACAGTGTCATAACTTTGTGAAATTATCAACAATTTATTAATACAATTATAAATAAACTATGTTCGGACATTATAACATAACACAGTACTTGATGTGTCTTGCAATCTTTTCCTATATCAAAAATGTTGCAAGTTACTTATTCCGCACTGCGAAAGGGGTTCAGAATTTAAATGAATTTGAGGAAGATTCTCCATCTAGTTCTGGATTTATAGATATTTTTGTTTTCTAAAAATGGTATAAAAGGTGAATCTTTATTAGAAATAAGAAAACTAAAAAAATGTAATATCCTCTTTAGGAGAGGTGTTTTGCTATTGAGTATCGTTTGGAAACAAAATATAACATTAGATAAACCAACCAAATATGTTACTTCATTATATTGATTTAAACTATCCCAAACTTGTAGTTAATTGTTTACAAACACAACAAGTTAAACACTGATTTTCCTTTTTTTCCTGCTTACTGTGCTTCATTAAAAAGTCACTGTCCTCCTTTTAGCCAAACGATTTTTCAGAGTTGATGAACATGTTCTATATTATATTAGTATTTTGGTTGATTTTGCAAAATATATAATTTCAGTGCATTATTGTGATTTTTCAGACTTTGAATGTACCAGGTAACGAATTTGTAATGAAATTAATCACAAATCATATAACTAAAATATAATAATCACACAACTTCAATTAAAAGAATAAAATTTAAAGATGTACATGTTTCTTTTTAGTGTGGCAGAGTGATACAGAAAAAATTGTCAAAGTGAAAAAGTAGAAAGAAAAAAAAGTTCACCATGCGTGCCCATACCGGGATTCGAACCATCAACCCCCAGTTTTGAAGCATTTTGACTATAATTTTGATACTCTTCAATTGGAGGTGAAGCACAACAGTTGCCCTACCGCAAGTCTAGGCAAAGACAATTATGAACACAACCTCTATTGTAAGACAGTTTAACTCGATGAAAATCACTTTGAATGTTCATTCTTTCCAAATTTATAATTTACCACTTTTTTGTATTTCTGCTAAAAACAGATTTCGACGACGTCAGGGCGGATTACTCGGGTACTGATATACATTGATCATTAACGTGGTTTTTCTTAGTTTAAAAATAGCTAACTGTGCAGCGTGGCTCATATAGGGAAAGCATTTTAGTAATGATTATTGTGGTGGTATGCTTCACCTCCAATGTAGAACATCAATAAACAGTATTTCAGGAAATCTATTCAGCTAACAATAATAAAGTTGGTTGTTACAGAAAGGAGCTTTTGGTCCAAAATGTCGGATACAATCTTAAACCGAGAAAAAAACAATATAACTAAAGCTTTATGTTTCGCAATCAGGCGGTATTCTTGTCGTTGGCATCGTTCTTGATCGACGCTTTTATTAAGGAACGCTTAATGAAACATTGGGAAAGCGGGTTTATTTTAAAGAACCCGAGGTTGCGGGTCCCAATGGGGATATTAGTAAAGGACATGAAAAAATTGTCATTTTGAACACAGCCAGTTTCTTTCGATATAACATAATTCTTATATTATATATGTATTAAACTTAGAAAAATAATGTAGCAAGTCGTGATTTGTTATTTACAGAAAAGTTACTGGCTCCTATTTGTTTATTTAATCGGATGTTGCACTCCTCCGGTACAATACTTAAAGAAACTTTCACAATGAAAAAGTCGTATTGCCAAAATACGATAATGTTGCGCTTTAAACAAAACTTTAAACCTAATAACTTTGTTTGGACCTGTTTGAAAGACAATTTGGTCCTATTTGAAAGACGATGATCCGTTCGTACCTTCGTAAGATCACCTTTTTATAAATGCGACCCAACTGATATCAGCATGTTTAAAATGAATGCTTAACAATCACTCAGGCGTATGTTTTCCCTTTTTCTTTCTGAAGTGACATCGTTTTGTTCCCAATGATCATCCATCGCCCATTAAACAAAACTTTCTGCCTTTAGGTGACAGTCTAGGGCGACAACGAGGCTGTATCGATGTCATTCGAACCTTCTTCAAAGACACTCAGAAGAGTATACGTTTTGTCTGCCATTGTGAAGAACGCTTTGCGGCGCGAAGCGAGGTCAAATGTCGTAAAAAGGTTATTACGACATCGGTACGTTTAAATTTAAATATAACCCAGGGCCATTCTTTGTACACTTATCAAGGACATACGATACGTCTGTTGGTTAACGTCTGTACACCTAAAGCACGGCCGTGTAATTAAATTTGTAAATAATCGCCGGATTTATTGTAAGACTACAATAAACTGGAATTGGTTAAACAATAACCTTTGTATTCAAAGAGATAATAAAGGTGCGTGTTAACCACAAGATGTTTATGTACACAGCTAACGTTTTTAAAGATTGAATTGAGGTTAACTTTTGATGACTTACCATGTTCTGTCGAAGCGCTACAAAAGGTCGTATTAAATTAATCTGGCGTTACTGCCATGATTAGAGTTCACTGCCTTGACGCTCCCCCTTCTAAAGAACACCCACACCCGCCCCCACAATGTAATAAGAGATCCGCAATGGCGAGTAAATAATTGTGTACTGTATATTGTTTGTTTGCAAAAATAGTCAGTCGTCGTGCTAAAATGGCATTTAAACGGAGTGTTGTTTTCATATATTTATAGTATTGTTACATGTATATTGTATGCCACGCTAAACTCTGGCTGGCATAATATTTTTTATTATCCAAGACAGTTTTAAATGGTATCTTATTAAAATGTACTTAAATTAATTCGCTTATATGTTTTATTTGTTATGTTATATATGCTATATAAATTATATCTGTTATATGTGTTACATATGTTATATACGTTATATGTTATATATGTTATGTATGCTATATACGTTATATACGCTATATACGTTATATATGTTATATACGTTATATGTGTTATGTATGTTATACACGTAATATACGTTATATATATTATATATGTTACATACGTTATATATGTTATGTATGTTATATACGTTATATAGGTGGCATATGTTATGTTATATACGCTATTTTATTATATTTCGTAAATCACTATCTGTAAACGATTCACTAAACATTGTCACAGCAGTAAAAGATTCGCCAAAGAGTGACTTTGTACAAGTATCAGCAATAAACATTTATCACGCAATATTCGACACTGCAGGTTACTACTGTTTTGTGGAATGTGACCTGACAATTGAAAATAAACAAAAATGACAGCAATGTTGTTGTTTTTTTAAGTTATGTCGTACTGACACCAATGTGGTCTTAGTGGTCCCTTTTCTGGAAATGTTTAATTTCTAAATTTCTAACAATTGTACATGCCAGCTAAAGTTAATGCTTAAGCAAACACATAATTTTATGGGTATAAAGCCAAAAGAGATATCAGTGATGTTTGCTGCTCAGAAAACTGAAAAAATGGAAGTAAAAAAATGGCCCGTAGTATAACTGCCCACGAGAAAATTACAAGCTTGCAATTAATTCCTAAGTAACAGGTAGTTGCGTCGAAATGTTGTCACATTTGTCATGGCGTATTCCCGTAATTGGACGTACGCAGTTACAAATGGCGCGAAAACTGTAGTTCACATAATAAATGACCCTACATCTGTATTTGATATAATAAATTACCCCTCCTTAAAACAATTACCCCTACCTTTTTATTATGGATCGTACGACTTTATTGCAAGGAAAGGGTAGGGTGGTGGTGCGTTCATCTCAACAAGGTTTTAAATAGCTTTTTAGCGGGAGGCATGTATGTTACAACTGATAAACAAATGCTAGTGAAAATTTATTAAGTATTTGATAAATGAGTTCACGAGTGGAGTAGAGATATCGGATTGATTCGCGGAGATGGACTTTGTTTATGGTCAGAGTTTTTTTTTCATTGTTGGTCTTGTGTCATGTTGGTGGTCATCGTTTTTTTTTATTGTTGATGTTTTTGTTGTTTTTGTTGTTTTTGTTGATGTTGTCAATACTGGACTATTTTCCTTCGGAATACACAATAAGGGCACCCATCGAAAGTTATTTTTGTTCTAATTGTTGTAATTTCGTAGAAGATGTATATATTTTAACATACACTTTTAAACTTTTAGAAAGAAAAAATTATACATATTTTATAAAAATACTCATCATGAAAAAGAATTTCATAAAAAAATATAGAACATTTTCGTACCTATCATAAAAATATTTTCATAAAGATGATACAACATTTTCGTTTATACGTCCGATGGAAACAGGGAACTGTCATTTTCTGGTGCTTTTAAGCCACCATCTTTAACAAATGTGAAAACTAGTGAAATACAAAGAATAACATTTAAATTCTAAAAAGAAATATTGCTTTTGTTCAACCTTGAACACTTATTTTACCAGATAATATAGTGTACGGGGGTATAATCCTAAATAAGTCATGCATCTATCAGAATAGGAGTTAAAGAAACATTCAAACACATCTAATTTACAATCACATATGAAGTTTTGATTTTCTCTTACCTTGGCTTTCTTTAATGGCGCCTGGTAATGTGTTGGTCGGTATGTCATTCGGGTTTTAAAATTAGTGCTTATGTCCCCAAGAAATAGTTCCGTCTCTTTTCGGATTCCCTTTCCGGAACTACTTTTCTTATCACCATCTTTCTGTATTTTCCTCTTCTGAACGTGTATAAGCTGAAGCTCATTCAGAGTGAAGTTGAACAATTTTAAACAGTCAAAATCGTTTCTATAACCAGAACCGCTTTCACTGGATTTTAAAAATTGAAATATTCTAAACTTTTGGCTAGGCTTAATTCTCATCGGTGATTTGTCCTTCTTTGCGTTTTTACAGAAACGCGTCATTAGGTGTTGAAACTCCCTGGTTTTTACTGTGGTAAATGGAATGACAGTTACTTTTGATAGAGTATATCTTGCATGATACGCCAATTGAGTGAGCCATGAAGGTCGGGTTGGCTTCACGCTCCCTCTAGCTGAGATCGAATGAGTCACATCAGTGCAGCCTTCATCGGCGTAGTAAAACACTTGCGCAAGAAAGTAGTTCTTTCGAAATGAATACTTCCGCAGAACAAACTCTGGTCCCGGTCGAGTTTCGCAGCTGAAATAGACAGAAAGTTCGATTGGTACATTGTATATTGCTGCTAGGTAAAAAATATAGTTGTCATACTTAACAGTCTCAGCTTCATATGGATTTCATAAAATATTACCGTTACATATAGTTATGTTCCATTGTTTTTGTTGTTGTTGTTATTGTAATTTCTATGATATTACAAGAGATAATTGCAGCCACTGCAATCTGAATATTGACTTGCGGTGGGATCAGATCAGAGGCGACCGAAATACCAAATCTATCTGAAAAACTAACAAGCTATAAGGAATATAAAATGATTAACATAATATCCCAGTGAAAATGCGATTAACTGAATTATGGGAAAAAATAATATACTGACATAAAATACTAGACACGATTTATATAGTTTTTTACTACTTATCAATTATCTTGACAATTATGAAATTCATTGGTTTTTATTTTATCCTTTTTTCTTTAACACACGTAAAGGTAACACAACCACAAAAAACAACAACATTGCTTCATTTTTTATTGTTATAAGTCTAGTCTATGATTGGTTTTATTCGAAATTATTGTTTCCACAAAGAACAATATGGTAGCACCTGATCCACTATGTTGGCGAAAGTTAAAAGAAAAACAATAACACATTCTCATGCCAAAAGGACCACATGCCTCCCATAACCTGGTGATCATTTCATAGTCTCCCCGACCCAGGCTAATTATAACTTGACGGATTAATGGAGAAATAATTTCCCCACGTAGCAAAGGACCCAAAACGGAAATGCCCTATGCACTGTGTCAGCATTCCCGCGCTAAGTAGACCGGAACTAAACCGAATTCTGGGTAATTTTACAAGAAGACGATCTATGTCTTCAAGAAGGCCAAGAAAACTATCGTTCATTATGTGAACGCGACTTCCAAACTTATTTTTAATTGAAAATCTCATAAGCTGGTTGTAAGTACTGTTGTCAAATGTAACATTTATTTAAATCTTATCTGGCTACATATGTTTACAGATTATTTAGTTTTAAGCTATTTACTAACAATTAATTTCATTGAGAGTTCATTTAATGTGATTTTTTCAGGAAAAAATGTTTTTACAAAAAGTTATGTTGTTAATATAAAGAAAATTTGTTTATAACAAGGAATAAAGTCTTGTGTGTTCTTTTTTTTAAATTTATAAACTATATTTCAGTAAACTCGTATGCATTGTATCGAATGAAACAAATCATCATGGTTTATTTCCTCAGTTAGATACCATTGAAGATTCTGTAACTAAATCCGGGGTGTAGTAATCGAATATGCCATTTTATAAATGGCTATCAATACTTCAGAACGTTGGACATCCGTATTTCTTTTTCAATGAATCTTCGTAATTCTTCACCAAAATGCCACGTTTAACCTTTGACCTCTTTAATTTAAACTTTTGATATATACCGCGTACCGAAACGGGTGGTCCAATTTCAATCTTTTAATCAAAGGAAAAGAATTTCATGTTGTACTGCCACCTTGTATCGCTGCATCTTTCCCCTTTGTGAAGAAAGCCAATCACCACCTGGTGGCTTGTCGATCTTAGAATTTGACACAAAAATAGCCTCTCATGCACATATATTGTTTAAACTATCCTTCCAAAAAAGCTGAAAAGCATAGCATGTATTGAGAAAAGGTTCAAGCGAAAGGTGGTCTTTTGTCGGAATTGATGCAGTTCACGTCGTAGTTATTCTCACGTGCCACCGTTAATGGAGATGGGTGTTAAGTTTGAAGCGCGGTAAATGAATTGACCCCCAAAACCACACTCGACCCGGTGACAGTATTTTGTCTTTGAAACGTTCGGTAAATACCGCGTATGTGCGATTTGAATTGGCTATAGACCAATGTAAACAACACCTTGTCGAACCTTTATAAAAACAGACGCTCGTCTGCTATCACTTATTGTTGAAGAAGCGCTTAAATGAGGGTAGAATTAATGTAAACAAAATGTGTTTTCACAGGGAGCAAATTGCACCGTGTGAACCGGAAGTTGTAATTCGAATATGAAAGTGTTGCCAGTACGTACATCTTAACTTGTGATAATTTTCTCACCTCTTACTTGTATGTATTTGCATACGATTCGCACTGTGTTTTTCACAAAGTATCACAGCCACGCGTTCTCAGATCGCTTCGTTATTTACTACGAT
Source organism: Sinonovacula constricta (assembly GCA_007844125.1). Taxonomy (NCBI): domain Eukaryota; kingdom Metazoa; phylum Mollusca; class Bivalvia; order Cardiida; family Solecurtidae; genus Sinonovacula; species Sinonovacula constricta. Next base: position 21,760,158 of record CM017565.1, read on the forward strand.
GAGTTAAACAATGAGGAATACATTTATTTTAATCTGTAATCTCTAAGCGCTGTTATATCTTTAAATGTGGTATCCGACAGACTGGACCAGAACAACCATATAAATTTTGGTTACCTGAAACATTCCGTAAAATACTGTTAATTGATGTTCTACATCTAAGTTTAAAGTGAAGTATAACAATCCACTCGTCATTATGTACATATATTTCCTGTCTGAGCAACGCTTCACGCTTGGCTATTTTTAAACTAAAAAACAAACAAACACGTTATTGCTTATTTTTGAGATTACGTTATGTCATCATTCGGTTATTCGCTCTAAAATATGCTGTGACGTCGATGTCAATTTACAGCAGAAATCATCATCGTATAGTAAGTTCTTTCTAACAATGGCGGATCGAGAAAATTTCGGTGTGTTTGAGTTGGAGGGGGGGGGGGGGGGGTATGTATCCATTCAACTCTATCGCAGTAAATGCTAGATATATTTTACACACTAAGCTACGTTAGGGTCGACCTTAGCAGTAAACAAACAAAATTTACTTTTAAAGCTTAGTATTTTTCAAGCTTACATGTATGTGTTTTCACAACTGCACTATTTTACGTGATTGGTGGGTGGGGGTGCATCCTCTATCCACACACACCTGGATCCACCCCTGCTGACTAACGATTGACGCAGTGTTCAAAATTGTTTATATTTAGTCTAAAGTTGCGGTGTATGCAAAAATATGCTCAATTCCCCCTAAACAGTGCTAAGAATTTGTTAATTGTATTTGATATAGGCAGGCAGATGCCACCTTTATGAGATACTAAGCGATTTAAAGCGGTTCGAGATCGTGTTTCGTCGTTCCCTGCGATAAAGTTCTTGGAACAGCAGTTACACAATTAGTCAATCTATCATTCTTACCAATCTGCAACTATGTTAATAGAACTCAGCCTTATATTGATTGGTTTCGAACCACACATGGGATGCTATTATAAGGATTTTTGCTATTTAAAAGTTTTACACGAAGCTCCTGGACAGTTAGTGTTTCTTTTTGAAAGCATGTTAGCACGTTTGGTACCTGGAATGGGTCCTTGTTTGTAGGTCTAGTCCGTCGTAAAATTATAACAAACGTCAATATGTTAAATTTGTGAAAACTAATGCATTTTAATAAATATTTACATGATCATGATCTAATAACTATCGTCATATGAGATGTTTATTGATTTTACGCGGCTATTAGTCATTTCGTTAGAATAATTTTAATTTATAATAATAAAGTGTTAAAATGAATTGATGTAAATATGAGTGTTTACCAAAACATTGAATGAAGAAAATACTACATACATCTGAAACAGGGAATTAATTATTTAATACGTCGCTAGGCTTTGATAACTTTATGTTTTATGTTGTTTTTTTTAATTGATAATCGATTGGGAAGCCCATATACACTTCACCTAATCTGATAACTACATATTGCTAAATTGTCTTTAATTGGTGCGGTGTACGATGACAAAAGGCAATTGTCTCTTTACTAAAATAAAGTATATATTTGTAAAGATATTCCATTTACACAAACTAATATCAATCAATTTTCCCACATTGTCCTCTGAAGTTCTTAAAGGTGAAAGCATGCATGAAGATTTTCATACTAATCTTAAGAAATAAAAATAAAATATATACATACGGACAACAAACAAACAAACAAACAAATAATCAAACAAACAAACAAGGACACCATCAACGTATTTTCACATGGTTGTTTCGAATAGAGCAATGTATAAACCATCAAGACAAAAAATGTCAGGCGTTCTTGTCATAAACGCGTGGTTATGTACTTTGAACAATTTATGGTATTGCGGTGTACTCTTTGCATAAGTTGTAAATAACTCTACACCGAGCAGCCTGTTAAATGGTCAACAGATTAATTTATCCCAGCCTAGTGGAGTATTTGACAGGCCTAATTGCTTGCCGTCCTAGAAGACAAAAGCGTTTCCTTCGGCGACAAGACCTCGCGAGATGTGACTGAAGTCGCGTAAAGATTATAACTACTATACAAGGAAATGTTCATCAAGAAAGCAATTCGAATCGAGGAACGTACTTTAAGATTGTATCCGACAGTTTGTCTATATCAAATGCATGTAACAATATCTTTCCATTGGCTGGGGGAAATTTTGGCACAATTTCTGTATAAGCTGCGATTTTGAACACTATCTACATTGTTAGACGGTACATATTGGGAAAAGATTACGCTAAATGTTCATCCAAATCTATAAATAAGAAGGATAACGGCCTCTGCTAAAAATAGATATCGACGTCAATGTGGATTACCCGGATGACAAATGTGATCTCAAATGTACGTTGTCACATGGTTTTCTCAGTTTAAATATAGCTTTCTCTGCAGCTTGGCTAAGATAGGAAACACCTGTTTACAATAGCAGTGTGGAGTTATGCATCACTGTTCTCACAGATCTAAGGCATCAATTAACAGCATTTTGCAGAAAATTTCCAGGTAACAATGACTTATTTGGCGATTTAAGAAACCTATCTTTGGTCCAAACCGTCGGATATGACCTTTGAACAAATCAATATGCGACTTTGGGGGACGTTCCTGCGGTATGTTACCAAAGTAGTATAGTTTATATTGCATTATGAGTACTACAAAGGCAGGCCGCAAGATTGATCAACTGGTCAATATACCGTTGTTTTTCAAAGTTGTTTTTGTTTGGCTTTCTTGATTCACGTTGTTGACAAAGGACTAGTGATGGAATTATGGAACAGTCCCGTATTTTGCATTTGAGTAAAATATTTTTGTTTTCAGTGTTTCGGTTATTGTGTATTAAAAAGAATCCATATATCGCAGAAAAAGATCATGTTTCTCCAAAGACACGCGATTAAACTTTCAACATAAATAGCTTTGAAATGTCCACCAAATTGCCCAGGCCTAAGCTATCAATTTAAGCTAACATTTATTATCTTGTTTTGCTTAATAAATTCTATATGGTCCGTGTTATTTCACCGTAGTACGAAATTTTTCTACGCTAAACTTACAACTCGTACCAGAGAGAAATAATACCAAAATAAGCCAACTTTCGAGCGATTAAAATCATACCTTGATTTAATAAAGGTATGTATCCGACAATTTGAATATTTTTTCTCATGCAATCAGGCAAATTTATGTTATCTGAAAAGATCCTGTGAAATGCTGTTTGTTGGTGCCGTCTATCCAGGCGAAAGTAAAAAATAGCACCTTACTTGCCACTACAAAACTTTATTTATTATTCGAACGATGTTGCACAGTTAGCTATTTTTAAAGTTTGAAAATCACGTGAAAACTGACTTTTCACTTTACACGATCATCCAGGCAATCGGATCCCAGGTTAGTAGCGAGATTCGTAACCGTTACAAAAACTTACCTGAACAAAACATCAGTATTATACTCACATTGACTTTCTATTACAAAATATTAATCAAATGTTGGCAATATTATTTTTGCTTTGCATAATGTATTTACTATAAGAACATTTTAAATTACCAGTATCATTTCAACGAATATAATTACCTGTATATGATTTCATGACCAATTCACACTTCTATTATCATTGAACCTCAAGACTTGGTGACATATTGGTCCATAGGGCCGGGTGTACTGTATTTCATATGTGCATGTATTGGTGTACGCTTATTTGTAGACATGTCACAATAATAAATAAACATTTACTTGCTTGCTTACTTATTTACATATAAATTCGGAAATAATAGGCCTTTAAAACGGTATATTTTGCGAGTTGTACTGTCTAATAATCAATTTTTTAAAATTATTTTTTGTCAAAAACAGTTTTAACATAACCTAAAATGTAAGATTATGCAGAAATTAGACAAAAAATCCATAGAAAAGCGGTAAGATGTTACGTGTAGTAGATATAGGTAAACTGTCAGACCCCACCTTTAAAGTATGGCTAACAAGTCAGTCTCAGAAACATACCTTGAAGATGTCCAATGGCCGGCAAGCTTTGGTGGAAGTTGTGACTTCATGGAGATGTCTGTCACGTCATTTAGGACCTGGCGACATTCCCCGATCACACCAGTCTCTCCGTAAACCGTCCACAACTCCATTGTTAATAGGACGCCTGGAAGGAGGAAGTAAAAAGTGTCTGAGTTCCAGTTGTTGTTTCTAGTTAATCTTTGAATGTCACTTGTGTGTAATGATGCATTATCTCTTCTATCTGATCTTTTGTAATATTTATAACTGTAGATACGACTAGTGATCAATCAGTTTTTATTTCCGTGATTTTTCATTTCAATAATTATATTTTCTGTTATATGACAATATGTAACAAACTTATGTTTTTGCTTGTTTGCTGTTTATTTGTAAGAAGCGATTTCGTGTATTTTGTGCACTTCTTGTGCACATTTATTTCATCTATTCAACAAATTACATTTTATTGTATGCAATTTACATTTTAGTTGTCTACCAATCGTACCGTTTGTTTTTTCTATAAGCCTTTATCACAACTGATCGCTTTAATACGTCATCGCACAACTCAAAACTTTAAACGACATCGCACAACTCAAAACGTTAATCGTCATCGCACAACTCAATACTTAAAACGTCATCGCACAACTCAATGCTTTAAACGTCATCGCATAATTTAAACTTTAAACGGCATTGCACCACTCAAAACTTTAAACGTCATCGCACAACTCAAAACTTTAAACGTCATCGCACAACTCAAAACTTTAAACGTCAGTGTACAACTCATAACCTTCAACGTCAGTGCACAACTCAAAACTTTAAAAGTCAGTGCACAACTTTAAACGGCATTGCACAATTTTAAACGTCATCGCACAACTCAAAACTTTAAACGTCATCGCACAACTCAAAACTTTAAACGTCAGTGCACAACTCAAAACTTTAAACGTCAGTGTACAACTCATAACCTTCAACGTCATCGCACAACTCAAAACTTTAAACGTCAGTGCTCAACTCAAAACTTTAAAAGTCAGTGCACAACTTTAAACGGCATTGCACAATTTTAAACGTCATCGCACAACTCAAAACTTTAAACGTCATCGCACAACTCAAAACTTTAAACGTCAGTGCTCAACTCAAAACTTTAAAAGTCAGTGCACAACTTTAAACGGCATTGCACAATTTTAAACGTCATCGCACAACTCAAAACTTTAAACGTCATCGCACAACTCAAAACTTTAAACGTCAGTGCACAACTCAAAACTTTAAACGTCAGTGCACAACTTTAAACGGCATTGCACAACTTTAAACGGCATTGCACAACTCAAAACTTTAAACGTCATCGCACAACTCAAAACTTTAAACGTCAGTGCACAACTCAAAACTTTAAACGTCAGTGCACAACTCAAAACTTTAAACGGCATTGCACAACTTTAAACGGCATTGCACAACTCAAGACTTTAAACGTCATCGCACAACTCAAAACTTTAAACGTCATCGCACAACTCAAAACTTTAAACGGCACTGCACAACTAACAACTTTAAACGTCATCGCACAACTCAAAACTTTCAACGTCAGTGCACAACTCAAAACTTTAAACGGCACTGCACAACTCACAACTTTAAACGTCATTGCACAACTCAAAACTTTAAACGTCAGTGCACAACTCAAAACTTAAATCCTCTTAACTTTAAACGGCTTTGCACAGCTCAAAACTTTGAAATGCCATTGCAAAACTCCACAAACTTTGAACAAATCTCGGTTGATTGTTTTTCTGCTGGCATCATTCATTCTAAGGAATGTGCATGATTCGTCAAAACGGATTTTTGAGATTATTTTTATACGATAAAAAGCGATAGTTCAATTTTCTTTAAATAATCACGAGCAACTCACGTAAACACATCTTTGATTTAATCGTGTTATCGTTTAAACAAATTGTGTAACTAGGTCGAAATGTCTACAAGCTTCTGAATGTGAGTGTGAATCCGTGCTTCTATGTTTAAGGCATCGTTGGAACTGTTATTTTCAGTTGTCAGGCCTAATTACTAGGCTTGCTATAAAAAAGACAGTGTAAAAAGACGTAGATCCAAATAAAATATTAAAGCGATGTAAAAGATAAAATAGAAAAAAATGATAATCAGTACTTATTAAACTTTTGAATCAAATACGATCGTGAAAGACATCTTCACTATTGAAATAATTTGAACAAACGCCTACGGTGCAACTTTTCATATACGCTTAGGAATGGGTCATACAATAATGAAAGATTTACATAAAACTACCAAAAGTAACACCCGCAAATGCACAATACATGACTAATCTCGGACTAGGGATGTTTAATCCTGAAACAAAAGAACAATACTGGGATGGCCACTTGTAGAAACTTTTTTCACTCGAGATATGGCTCAAGCTCCCAGACCGCCTTCCAGATACTTCCTAACTATGACATAATGTAACAATTCCTGATCCTTATACGACATACACCTGAATCTGGCGTCCTTGGTGAAGACGTTGGACTCTGGATCGGAGTGTCTCAGGTTCGAACCCTGAAACTGACCACGTGATGCTAGTCCTTGAGCAAGACTATTGACTGCACATTGCTCCAGGTACTAAGTACCAGAGTATTGGTTCTACCCGGGAAGTGGGCAATCGAGAGGGATTGATATAAGTTGAAAGAACATATTTCCAAATCGACTATAAATAAAAAGGTTTAAACTAAACATACACCTGAAAAAATGTTAAGTATTAATAATTTATTAAGCCATACCTTGCCAAGCATTTATTATCAGGACTAAAGTAAATAGTGTAGATCCAGATCAGTTAGTTTCCTACTGGGAGCTGTCGAGTATCAAGCAATACAGTGTGTGAATCTGTCAGTAAGATTCTAGCCAATAGCTCATTAGTTACTAATTAGTTACTACGGGTTTTAAGATATTTAACAGACTAAGAGTTAAGAAATCAACAATTTACTACTTGCGTATTAAACTGTGTCTTGGAGTTTCAAAGAAAAAAATAACAGTCAAACGGTTGAGTTTGAGCAAAATACCAACAAAGAAGAGCTTCAAGAGAAATAGAAACTACCCTTATTTCCGGAGCTATGGGATAACATGGAAGGTTAAACCATTGTGTTTGGGATATCTCGGCCGGGGTTTGAACCCACGACCTTGCTAAGCTAGGGACGACCTGTTAACCAAAGTCGGTTTAAAGGTCAATGTTTCTATAATCAGTAGACTCAATGAATATATCGTCCGACCATTATTTCTATTTCCAACAACATTCTGTTATCGGCTTAGTTTCAAGTGCTGTCCTTACTCCACCGCTGCGAATGATCTGTTTGAAGAGGGGGACTACTTTCGATCGCGGAACAATTAATATTTGTGTAATTATGAGAAGTACAACGAGATTCTTTTCGTCGGTTTAAATAACAGCAGGTTTTAATTTTGACAGGTGTGCAAGTAGGTTAAGAAAATATTCGGCGATTAAAATATAAATTACCCGCCGTGGAATAACAGACTGCCGTTGTTATGCTGTGGTGTTAGCGATAAGTGGTAAATAAACCCGCATTTATGCGAACAACAATAACGTTCTTGACATGTAAATGTTGTTTTGTAAGGGTTATAGATGATGAAGAGAAGCTGGATGATGATGATGATGATGATGATGATGATGATGATGATGATGATGATGATGATGTGGATATTGATAATGATGATGATGATGATGATGATGATGGTGGTGGTGGTGGGGGGGTTTGAGATGGTGGTTATGGTGGTTGTGTTGGTGATGATGTTGATGATGTTGTTGTTGTTGTTGATGATGATGATGATGATGAGGAGGAGGAGGAGGAGGAGGAGGAGGATAGGATCTTAAATATCGATGTCTACCATCATATGAATCGTGTATGAAAATAATCAATGTACCTCAAAACTGTTTAAATTTTAACGACGTTTTCGATTGTTATGGACATGGAAGTAAATTGAAATCTTTAAACATAATTGATTGAAAGAAAGAAAACACTTAAGTTGAAAACGCCAGGAATTTCAATGAATTTCAATTTACGACGTGGATCACTTTGCCTACGATTGAACAAATCAAGTTTAAACTGTCCGGACTCCGAAGGAAACCCCTTTTCACTGTCATTGACTGAAACTGACCACTGATAACCTGGACATAACAATAACTTTAAAATGCACCCCTTGCTGGTATCCGAAGAATAGGAATGTCCGGACTCCTGTGCACCCCGCCGGGTAGCGAAGACTGTTTCATTGCAATTTGACGGACCTAACCGATATATCATCCTACAGTTGATCATGTATTAGTAACGGACCCGGTAACGCAGACGTTTGAAGGTTAATTTCATCATCCCCGTGCCCCTAGCGACCTGTTTACATGTAAATGATACCAAGCTTCAGCTTCCATATCCAGAAATGGTCGTTGTCTAGGCAACTGATTTATGTCGTACGTCAGACAAAACTGACCACTGGTAGTAAAATGGTAAATAATATGAAACAAAGATAAAGGCTGTAACGTCTATGGCATCTTGATTTTATAGTAACCTTGTTTTTGTTAAAGTTATGTGTGTAGGTCTATATCTCCACGAACTGTATGAAAGTTCACGAGCGTTGTTTTGTTTTAAATTAAATGAGATTGGATGGTACAAATGGGAAACATTTTTGTGTTGTTATTTTTCTGTGATACATTGCAGCGACCAATTATGATCATTATAGTGACGTCCAGCTGTTTTGGCGGAGGAAGACCGCAAAATATCTGGACAGAACCGTTGGCGAACCTCATGTCAGCTAAAAGACCTTCCCACATAAAGTCCTTCGCCCCGAACGGGACTTGAACCCACGCAATTATAAGACAACCGTATTGTCAGATGATTACAAAAGGGGGAAATAAATACAAATAAAAGAGATTGTACATTTGTCATCAGGTGAAATTATGACAACTACAAAAAATAAAAGCGGAAAGTGAGACGCCAACATATAAAAAAGAAAGAGACTACAATAAAATAGGCGTTTTGCAATAGTTGTTCTTGCTGCTTTACGTAACCCCATCGCTGGCACTATTTTATTATACATAAACTGCCATACATCAAGAATCAAACTGTATGGTAGCAGCCAAGTCTAGTCGCGAATAAACCATCTCGGGTGTCCAATGTTGTCATACAAATTAACAAGACTCTAATATCGTACAAAAGAGAATCCGCGCGGAGGAATTTGATGCCGACTAACTGTAAGGCGCACGATATATGAATATTAGCCGAGGATCTCTCATGACGGTCAAACATATTAACAGATGCAAAGCATTCATTCTTTAATAGTAAATGAGGTTTATTTGCCGATAAACGTGGTATCCGACAGTGTAGGCCAAGTTTCTTTTTCTCAAACAACTAGATATAGTATTGTTACTTGAAAAGATCCCACGAAGTTTTGTTTATTGATGTCACGTTGAAGTGTTAGCTTGTTTAAACTAAGAAAACTCACTTGATCTTATGAACATATAAGATCAGGCCAATTTGTTATATGGTCAGGTTAACATGAGATATAAAAATGAATTGCAACCGAAGCCTTAATTATTAAAGTCGGCAGTTGGTTGAGATTGTCAAAGAAAAGGGACCATATGCGTCAAAAACTAAAGAAGAACATAATATTTTTCTTTTAGTATTAAATACCCGTGTTCATATCAACAGCGTATTATTTTATCTGATCTCATTTATCTGTATCTTCATTTGATTTTCTGTGCAATCTTAACGAAATCTTTCTTATGATGAAAAATCAGGTTTAATAATTTAACTTCCAAACATAGCGATGTTACATTTAACAGAGGGGTATAGTGTTCCTGGATTATATTCCTATCAAACTCGTTATACCGGACGAATTACATCTTTTAGTGGGCAATGTCTCTATTTTCGAAACAAGAAACTATTAAGTCGGTAAATTAGTAAATGTTTAACAAGGCAAGTATTAGGTTTGTTAAATGTACCAATGGGATATTCTCACGCGCGATGAACGGCTGAAATACAATACGTAATTAAAGTTCAAGGAGACAAAATGGTGAAGGGGTAGAAATGGAATGTTAAATGTATAAAACATAAATCAGCGTCCCCTTGTTTGTATGTCTTCAAAGGAGAAGGAAACGAGTGCTTGATGTATTTCCATTTGTGTTCAGTTGTGAGAATTTTCCATCTACAGATATCCTATTCTTACCAATAATACGTTTTGTGAGTGGTGTCAACGGGTCTGTTCAGGTCCGATTTGCGACGTACTGTTTTAATTATTGGAGAATGACCCTAGACATCTGGGTGGATTTCTTTAAATAAAATGTAATAAGACAGAACTCACAGGGTAAGGAGTTGAATTTAAAAGTTTGATTAGTCTGTTAATTATTTATGCTTTTTATTAATGATATCTTTATGATATCTTTTTTCGTTCACCTGTCAGAGATAACTTGTTCTGGATCTTCCTAGTTCATTATATTATTTATTTGTTTGTTAATTATATTCTTACATTAAATATATCATTCAATAATATTATTACATTTATTCACATGTTTATTAGGTTAATTGAGTATTTGTCTCTGTTAACGCCCATCCAACTTTTTGACAGCAGTTTCATTTTGTTTTGTACCAAGGTGCGAGTTAAGGTAAAGAACATTACGTTCTCTTACACACACGTCAACAAATATGGTGTTGAAACCCGAGCATTCACCGTGACATCACACCCTACTTTTGCTGCCATTACATTCAACACAAAACATCCAAACAAAATATGGCCAGTATCTTAAGGGGAGTTTAACAAGACGGACAAACATAAACCAAAAATACCCAGGCTGCTCCTGCCCTTCCTCTCTATAACACTATGAATTGAATCAATGACCGAACAAAAGCTTTTGGCCCTTATTCCAATAGATTGCTTTCGTTGTTGTTTTTTTTCTCGACTTTCAACAGCTTAAGATTACGACAATAATTCGTCGCGAGTTTGTTTTTATCGTCTCCTTTTTAAAAAAATCCACCCATTATGTGTGCTTCAGTCAGTTTTGTTTACGGACTTGTATAAGACTATTAGTTTAGCCGATTTAAAGTCTCGTCGACATCTGGTTCTTTTTTATTGTCCGCAATGGGGGTCGGGCTCCGCCCCCTTTGAAAATGGACTGGTAGTTTTTCATTCACACAAATAATTTTACAATTATGTTTACACCTTAAATCAGAATACGTAATGCAATAGTGTACTAAACTACGATAACAAGTGTTTGTATTTTAAACTTTCTGATTGTTCTGGTGATAACTGAAACTTGATAAGTGAAATTATTCAACCGTCTCAAATCATCTAATCTAATTTCATGATAAAAAAGTTAAATTGCCAAATTTGATAGCGCTTCCTTTTGAAGACATATCTATGTACCGATATTTTATTTTAAAACTTGTATGGGAAATATTTATAAATATTAATATATGTATTACATAAAAAATGATATATCAGCCTGCATGGTTGCCTTACTATTTGATGCCGGTTCCTAAGTCCTTCGCCTTTCCGTCTATATAAATGCATATCCACTTTTTTATATGTCTGTTAGTATATATATGCGTATTTATTACGTTATACAAATGTACCTTCCCTTGCATTGTTTCGAAAGTACGCAATACTTTCGGAGATGAAAAATACCCTAGCATGAGTGGTAAGGAAATAACACTCAAACTATATAACGCGTTAGTAACGCTTATCTCAGTTCCGGCATTTATTTTTCTTCATATAGAGTCAAAGGTAAGTTCATATTTAATTATTTTAAACTTTTACGTTTTACAGTAAAGAGAACAATAATTTTCTGGATGTATGAAACTTTAAGAAGAGGTCAATAAAAATTTTATAGTAATTCCGATATGATAGCTTTAAGCAAAGACACATGTATTACAGCTTTGCTTGCACACAAAGATGCCACAGACATCCAAGGTGCTAAATCCTTATATCAACTGTCCACATGGTATCTTTCAGCTAAACTGTTGTGCAAACAGTGGACATAACGCCCTTCTTTCATCTTCCAATGTTTGCATTGACAGAGGGAGGCCATGTAAAACCTTCCCCGTGGTTTGGATGAAATTGAGTCCATTTATAAACTAACTCAGGAACATTAAAAGCATTATGAAAAAGATTTGATTTCTCAGAATAGAATGTATTTGATTTTTTTAACGTAAGTTATAATTAACATTTGCATAGAACTGCAATACATTTCAGATCATAGTGTCGGTGAAAACAAGTCATTCTGTGAGCAAAATAAACCGATGTGTTGTCCATTAACGACTTACACCTAGTTGCACTAGTTTCTTTCTAAAACAAACCAAATCTGTATTTAATCACAATTACTAAGGAGTGAAATAATACCTCTGGTGATCTGGTGACTTGTTTATGTGTAAACATGATATAATGCAAAGGATTTTGTTTAGTTTTGCTATACAACCTTTGACCTTGGAATATGACCCTGACTTTTTAGATAGCAATCTGTTTTACGCGACACCCGGACTTAATAAGGCAAACTTTTGTACCGGATCACGTCTTTGATTACGTTTTTATGTGTGAACATGCTGTTTGCCAAAAGAATGTTTTATCTTAAGGTTGAAAGAAACAAAAATGATATAAATATATATATTACGTTTGAAGCCTATTTTGTCGCAAGAACCCTAATGAGCAACAAGAACAAGTTTAAAAGGCATCATGTGATAAAGGACCCCATGTGAATACGTCAATCACAACACAGATTCTGCTGATAATGGGGCAATAATGTGCTCAGGAAATGCGGACCCTCTGTCTCTATATGTTTTACACTAATATAGGCGCAGCCGCTTCCATTTTAAATTTTGAAAACTTTTTAGCTCGTCCATAGATGTGTGGTGGTCGAGGCTTTGTTAAATATGTTTATTAAAATGAGTTAGCTTATTTGTTTAATAAAATATCCTGTCCAAAGAAACAATGCTTTATCAAAGAAAGATTAGCAACATATATTCGTTCCATGTCAGATTAACGGACGGACGCATTGGTCGTAATGGCGCCGCTCTGTAGACCGGTGTCTCGTAGGGAATGCATTTTCATGAGGGCGTTAGTGGAGCTAGCAAAAACAGGAAATCGCAGCTGTTTTGTGAAACCTTTTTCAGAGAAAATAACTAAGTATTCCGTTTTTAACACTGTAACTTTCAACAATAATGTTGAGCTTGTAATTATAAAAAAGTAACAGGCATTTATAAGTTTTTGCAGCTGTTTGGAAGTACTGATTAACAATAGTAACCGAGTATGCCGTTGTTAGCAATACAGATTTTAAATACAGATGTAGCAGAGAACAAGGAAAACAAACAAGGTAGCAAAAATACTCCACTTCCTATCAGAGTTTAGGTTCGTTACTGTCAAATGTTTATGTAATTTATAAAGCTTAGTTCCCTGCATAGTCATCTTCATGTTTAAAGCGCATGCTCTCTACGGCGCCTTGGATGTCTCGCATCCTAACTCTATCTGGTTTCTGTATTTGAACAAATCTACTTTAATGAGCACACTGTCTTGTTTGTTATACTACATTTCTGACTTGGTTTAATCCAAGATGGATTTGTCGGAAGTTCGACGTTCGCACATTTGAGACTAAATTAGCATTCAACAGCGTAATATTAACGTATGCCAATATTTGCTCACAAGTTCATAAGACGGGTGAAATGCTTCGAGAAGTGTGTGGTTGGTCCGTACAGTCATGACACTGTTTAATTTGCCACTGGGCTGTGTTGTTTTATTGTTTATAGAGAGAGCTTATTTGAAAAGTGTGCTGATAATTTATTTTCGTTTCTGTTCGGTATGTTCTTTTTCACTAGGTTACTATACAACAAATGTTCATTGTTGTAATATCTTATTGCTAACAATTTCAATTCAAAATATTTATATATTTCAAAACACATAAATAACATGTATTTGTTAAATTTTGTTTTTCTTAATAAAAATTATGTAATCTATTTATTACACTGCGTATGTACTTCGTCACTTTAATATCTATATCAGAATGCTATCGTCATGCCATTCTGCTTTGTTAAAATTGTTGTATAATATCAGACCAGTATTATAATACTTATACACAAATACCTTTGTTGGTGTAACTGTTTCTTTTTTCGTACATTATCACTAAATACAGATCGCCATTGGTAAATCCGGATACTAAGTTACTAACTACATGTATATCAGGTGGTTTTCAGAGAATCGAATGCGAAGTTTACAACAAAACGAATTACACCTTAAAAATATCATCCACTCTAAAATCTAGTTATATAGACATCTGGCAATATGTGTAAACACGGCTTAATATTTAGCAAAATATCGTTGAAGAAACGTTTTACACTCCGACTAAGTAGTGTGAGTATGTATACCTTTGTAGTAACACATTTCTAAATAAGTAGATCGGGTTTTTCTTTCACCTATAGATATTGCATTGTATTGAATTGCCAGTCAAACACTTTTGATCTTTGTTGATTAGCAACAGTGGCACGCGCATACAAGAACTAAACTGTGACGTGTGGAGATCAAAGTATGATTGACCTTGTTGTACCGAAGGTCAAACATACATCGGAAGGTAGGGATTGGCTTGTTTTCGTGTTGTTCCTGTCAACAGCTATCTTACCTTAAAACCTATATGTATAATAAATAATTAATGGTCTTTTTTGTCTTCATGATTTTCTTGTTAATAGGTTTTTTATGCATTGTACCGGTATATGATTAATAATAACAGATCAATTTTTCTTTGATCTTGTTTCCTTTTATTGCTGTGTTCTTCTTTCGTTTCTTATTTTGCGAATGCTATTGATGAACTAACATAAACCTAGAAGGAGCTTATTTTTATCATTTCTCTTCTACTAAGATATACATATCACAAAGTTCAGTATTTATATTATTTGAAAACCACCCACATGGCTTTCACATTTCTACCTCGAATGCAGTTTGTTTTTCTAATAATTTCGAGAACATGTGTTTTAGTCTATGACCAAAATTTCAGAACACTTTGAATAATCAAGGTATGATGAATAACCACTAGAAGTTAATGTAGTTAGGAATAAAATGATTGAGAAATGACTATATTGCTGTGTTTTATTTTCAGACAGACTTGCCCCTGAAGAAAACGAGCGAGTACAATATATACATGTGTCATTATTTGATCTTTTAACTCCCTGGCCAAAAACATTACTAGTTTTCGAATACTCGTAAACTTACTTACTAGTAATTATATTAACTTGTCTTACGAAGATGCGTTTCTTCTCTAATCTCAAATATCAGCAAACGTAAATTTTGCAATTAATTCTGCTTATAAGATAATGACAAATCCTTTACGCAATTCAGAAAATACAAGATATCTATTACTATCTTAACTGGTAAGAACTACACGCTCGTATGTCTTGTCAGTAGCCACTGCGTGAGGTACAAACTCGACAGAATGTAAATAGACGATAGCCTTTACGAGGCTACCCTGATTTTACAACACTGAGAGATAACACGCTAAGTTGACGCGTTCACAAACAGACGTTACTCAGCAAAATTCTTAACGTAAAATGCACCGTAGAACAGATAATGAAACAACCCAGTTATCACTCACTAGTCCGGGAAACCTTCTGATACATTGTCTACCATGTGAATTAATAAATAACAGCAGCATGCGGTCAAGAACATGATACACCGTCAATTTTCCTTTTACGATTTTAAGACGCTTCTGTGATTAAAGAATTAGTTTGGATGAAGCTGAGTCGTTGAGAACAAATACATCACCAAAACTGTGCATTGTGTATTTGAACAACATTTGCATTTCGGATAAACCGCATTTAAGTAAAATATAATCAATTTAACCTAATATCAGTTTTTGTTTTGCCTTTTTATATATATTTTTTAAAAATGTGACCAGGCCGCTGTAATACACAATTCATTTGATCATTTGATCTTTGTTTATAATTACAAAATAACTTTTAAATAAAAACGCCAGTCGAAAATTACCACATCATGATTTTTTGGTAAGATTTTTACTACAGTTTTGATGAGGAAGATGCATTTTCTCTAAATATTTACACATTTAAAGAAATGATTTATAAGATTTTAGTTAACCCTTGTCAAAGAAATCGGTAAATCCTCTCATCAGAGAACGTACACTCGCGCGATATTCCCCGAGCATTTTGACACATTATAAAGAAGCACCTCTGTGAACATTTAAATCTATTTGATCCAAAATGTCAATCATTTTTACGCTTTTTCATCTTTGGAGCGAGCAGTTATAGATAACATTATGTATGATTGGATCCTATTTTTTAGATTTTATTGGCAATAACACAAAAATATTCGTTTGAAATATCCCGTCCTGTTGCAGAGTGCTGATAGATCCAAATTTTCGTAATAAAAATAATACGTGCAACTTAAAAATATGAAGAAGGTATGTTTTCATTTAGGCGCTGTGATATTTAAATGTCTAGACTCACATCCATTATTGATGTGTTCGTCAAGATGATATGGACATGGTGTTTATTTGATGTTGCTACATAGTGTTGCCTTCACTGTGATTGCACCCCATGAACACGTGACAAGATGCTAAATTACCAGGAGCTATCGTTGTACAACATTTACCTTGAGTCACCCCCCCCCTCCCTTTAAAGGTGTCCTTTCAGATTTTACATTAAAATATTCAATGAAAGCGTATTTTTACATGTAGAAAATGATATAACATGTTAAGTGTTAAACAAGGTCCCCTTTTACGAGACTAAATTTAGAAATGAAAATAAAGCCCAATAAAACAAAAAACAACAACAAATAAACAATAAAATGTCACTTACGATTTACTTTTCGGAGAATTTGTATTAAATTCGCACATTTTATGGCATTTTGCTAGTTATACTCAAGGGCAGATGTAGGAGCCTTCCTGGGAAGGGCTTGAGGGGGGGGGGGGGGGGGTCAAATTGGTAACGTTCTCACCATTTATTTTTCTTCCTAACATGTTATTTTTTACACACAAGAGACATGAAATTTACTCCTTACAAGCCGTAAGTGATACATGGAATATTTGTTTAAAATTTAATCCTAAAATTTGTTCGATTTATACAGGTGTGGCTTTACTAAAAACGTAGGATTTTTTACTGGGAAATATGTAATATTTGATTAATGATTGCACTTATATAAGAAATATTCTGATAATACCATTATCTAGTTTAGCTATTACAATATATGGAGGATTGTGAGGGAGAAATATTCACCTCAAGTTGTGAGGTACTGGTACAGGTTCAGACAATATCGGATATAAAATTTGTCTATAGTAGTACTGATGTAACCCAACTAGAACTAAGACCGTATTGATGTAACCCTATTAAGACCGTTGCTGTGCTGATGTAACCCGACTCGAACCAAGGCCGTACTGATGTAACCCAACTCGAACCAAGGCCGTACTGATGTAACCCGACTAGAACCAAGGCCGTACTGATGTAACCCGACTAGAACCAAGGCCGTACTGATGTAACGCGACTAGAACCAAGGCCGTACTGATGTTACCCGAATCGAACCAAGGCCGTACTGATGTAACCCGACTAGAACCAAGGCCGAACTGATGTAACCCGAGTAAGACGAACGAACTGATATAATGCGACTTGGACTATGGTCGAACTTATGTAACCCAACTAGGACCAAGGCCGTACTGATGTAACCAAACAAAGACTTATGTCGTACTTATATTATCGGACTAGTACCAACTGATGAAACCCTAATAGTCGTACTGATGTAACCCTAGTAGGACCCATGTCGTACTGATGTAACCTGACTAGATGCGTCCTATTACAATAACATTGAAGTTAAATAATGCCATCATTTAAATTCTGGCGCAGCAAATATCAACATCGACAACAAACAGGTCAGAAAATACTACAGAAATTCTCCCGAAATTACTCAACCTCTAATTTAATCTTGACGGATAATTGTTTTTTGTCTGGTAAATAATCATTGCGCAGATAAAATAATCCTTTCTGTATACATAGGTTAGATAGTGGGGCCCTTTAATGCATCAGGTAGTTGGAGAAAATAGTTTAATGTGAAATGTCTTCAAAGGTTAAGATTCCTAAAGGGATTCTTTTATCGGGAGTTTTCTGGATAACAGAACGGAACAGATACTTTTTTTACGACGTATGCATGCAGCATTTTGTCATTCTACAAATAAAAAAGTCAAACAAATAAGTTTAATGATTGTGGCAGGAAAAGTTATTAGAAAAAAAGAAACAAACTAGGAGAATAAGCATTTTCATTTTCTCACGCACGCGCACATGCGCGTAATCTTCATATACTGTGCGTCCATGCACACTCACACAAACCAAGCACCCTCAATGTTGAATGTTAGTTAGAACATTCTATTAATAATATCATTAATATTAAAAAAAGTTAGGATTGACCATATATACACTTTAACAAAGAAAATACTGTACTGAATACATGTACATATGCATATAATTTACAAAAATATTTTATGCAGTCAATAATGCTTCGGTGAAGTCAAGAATACGTTTCCTGACATTAGGTATTTTTTAATGTTTGAAATTGGGTCATTGAAAATATTGAAGCCACAGACTTACAGAATTGTAAAAAGTAATTGGTCAGACTGAATTCCGACCAATCAGATGCTCGGAAATGGTGACGAACTCTAGCTCAATATATTATAATCTCGGAGCCACGCTTTAAATGGGAGTTGTGTGTCTCAATAAAGTCATTTTGTATCCATGATGAGTAAACAGTGTTAGGAATTGTTCGCTTAAGTGTCGAATTAACGTCAAATCTGGTTAGAATATGTTCACAATGGGTTTTCTCTCAAGTATCATAAGCTGAACATATACATCAACGCATACAGCTTAACAACAGAGTTCTTGATGTTTTTTTTAAAAAAGGGTACGGGGTCTGGGGCCTTTGAGAAGAGGTAAATTTCGCGGAATTTCATTAAAAAGGGGGCAAATATATGTGCATGTTTAACGTTTAATTTGCTATCATATATATCTTGTATTATTGTTTATTACAAGGACATCTCTCTATTTCTCTTGTTCTTGAACTCATCCAGTACATTATCAAAGTTCAGATCACTCAAGCTACCACTGATAAGATACGATAATTTTCATTTTTAGGTGTAAAGCTAGCCTTATTTTCCGAGAGGAGGGAGGGAGCCTTTTAACTGCCCCCGTCTGTATAAGGTCAAAAAACTGAGATGTATTGTCTTGATAACCGATATGTACGTATCTAGTGGACAAAAACAAGTATATCTAAACTTTTTAAATGCTAAAAAATCGTTACAAATTGACAATTAATTTTAGGATTCCTTTCAAACTTGGGGATAGTAAGCGTTTGTCTCCATCCCCGTTTAAAGGTGATAAACAAATTAAGGCGAAATATCTCAAAGAAGTAAAAGAAAATGGTTCCGTGTCTGTGATAGATACCCTCGCCCTGATAAATTGAGTGTGTTATAGTTGTTTATCTAAGGCGGCAACATCAAAGACAAATATATATCTCGGCTCAGATACTGCAGGCATTTGTGACCGCTCATCTAGATAGCGGATGTTGACTACCACCAAAATTAAATAATTTATTACCGGGGAAAAATAAAGGATGAATGTTATTAAAAGGTTTGCATAAAAGAGACAGTGTTCCGTGTAAATAATTTTCCGGGGAAAATAGTTGCATGATAAAGTACCAAAGTAGCATGTGCCCGCATATTTGTCGGTCTATATTGACGTTTGCATTAACATTGCCTGTACGTCCGTCCGTCCGTTCGTCTGAGTTCTGTCGTTTTTATGAACGACCTTCATGTCGAAACGTCATTTGTCTGGTTCCAGCCACTAATCCTTTCGTTCGTCTGCCTCTTCGTCCGTCTGTCCTTCATGTGCCAGCCTGAATGTCTCTTATTTTTTTCCGTCTTTGTATCGTTAGTATATATCTGTGTACTCAATGAAAATATGTGTAGATAGACGGTAGAGTCGGTACATGCCAATTAGCAGGCAACATGAGAATGGTGGGGTTTCAATTAGCGAGATCCACACCTGGAGTGGCTACAATGTCTCTGATTATCACCCTGTCCCTTCCCGGTCATCTCACCTAGATGTGCGCGTATTTACCTAAGTACCTCACTATAGCTACCGCAATGATAATTACTACGTGGGGTTTGCCTATGACAGAGAAAAGGCTAGTAAAGATGTGGATTAAGCCAATTGCATTAGGAAAGCACAAGAGAGATCAAGGAATTATCAGTATGTCTGATTTTACTGTTAACTTAGTCATTAAAGCCACATGATTAAATGATTAAAGAAAAGTATGTACATGTTAAGGTTTCAATTAAAAATGAAAAACAATGCCCGTTTGAACTTTCTTTCGTCTCAATATGAAAAATTCCAACAAAAACAACAACAACAACGACACGTTACTAACGTTTTCTTTTCTTCTTTTTCCTATCAAACTTGCAATTTGATACCGGTAATCCACTATTATTGCATACATTAATTACAATTCAAAATAAATTTCATCTAAAACCTAAAAGACAGCCATTTGGTGCCACATCCGACATTGTCCCTTTAAAATTTTGACGGAAAATGTTAAGATTTAAAACAACATCTTGTATCTCACAATACCTGTTTCTGGAGGAATATAACGTCATGATAAATAGAATAAGCTTACATAATTTGATATATATTTTCGGATAACATCACTTATGTTTTCTATCTTATTATAAGAGAACTTAATCACCAGTCTTATATACTGAGTTAAACTCCTCTAACTGCTTAGATTCCAACCGCGTGGGTTCGAGTCCCGTTCGGAGCTATGGTCTGAATGTGGGAAGGTCTTCCAGCTGACTTGCGGTGCGCCGGTGGTTCTACCCAGACATTTGTCTCGGGTCTTTCTTCACCAAATAGGTGGACGTCGCTATAATGATTATAAGTGGCTGCTGCGATGTATTTCTAAACCAACAACACAGAGTTAAACAGTCGCTCGTTGTATATTGCTTGTATATTGTATAATGCAACTTGATAAGTGGCGATGTTCGGTATATTAAAAGGATATGTCCTGTTTCTGACCCCGGCTCGACCCCCATTTCATACCCCCACCTGCACGTGCAGGTCAGGTATGCATTTTACGTGTAGGATCACGTGACACCCGACATTATTGTCAGGGTTAATTGCCTCGTTTTGTAGCAATTGGAACACGTCGATGATGTATGCTTTAGTACCTCGATGGCGGAACTTGCCTGCTTGGTTAACAATTTGGAACTAATCGTTATTTTACATATTCTTGAGCATGCTTTTATTTCACATTGTTACAATTTAATAAAAATAACGCATTCCAAGTACGTTCTGGTGTTGAATTCTGGTGAAGTATTCATAAGTTCGTAGAACGGTTTAACGAAAATAATCCGAATGTACGCAATGCACGTGCGTGTATGTTTTTGAACGTTGGTTACGCGTCGTCGGTTATTTCGTGGTGAGAGACTAGAGTTCATTTTATTGTATTCAATTAGACAATACAACCGATCTTTTTTTCCCAAATATGGTATTAAGGCAGATATAAGACCGCCTGAACTGTAAGATCATGTCATACACTCAATAATATGTGATCTCTCCAAGTCGCAATATTCTGACCAACCATCTTTATACAAACTTGAATAGGAAGTTACATAATACCATGACATGTCAAAAGAATTTTTTAAAAAAGCTAGAGAAAATTGAACGTGCTAATAAAAACATCCCCAAACAAAGGAAGAAGAAGAAGAAGAAGAAGAAGAAGAAGAAGAAGAAGAAGAAGAAGAAGAAGAAGAAG
The DNA here is from genome assembly GCA_007844125.1 of Sinonovacula constricta. Classification (NCBI taxonomy): domain Eukaryota; kingdom Metazoa; phylum Mollusca; class Bivalvia; order Cardiida; family Solecurtidae; genus Sinonovacula; species Sinonovacula constricta. Next base: position 21,781,930 of record CM017565.1, read on the forward strand.
AAGAAGAAGAAGAAGAAGAAGAAGAAGAAGAAGAAGAAGAAAAAGAAGAAGAAGAAGAAGACGAAGAGGAAGAAGAAGAAAAAGAAGAAGAAGATGTTGACGATGATGAAAATGAAGATCATCATCAACAGTAAAAACAACAACGGCAATAACAACAATAACAGTAACAGCAATAACAACAGAAGAAACCTAAAAATCATATCCATAACCAACCCTATCTTTAGTTTAAAGGAGTTTTATTAAAATAACTGATGTGTTCGGCTGTTGTTGAAAACATGCTAATTATTGGCGTCACGATGTTACGGGACAACACTTCAGTCTTCAAACTTATTCTTTATTCGAAGAAAACAGACTGCCTCGCCGACATCAGATAAATGAGAGTCGTAAAACATATATAAAATGAATAAAATGAGAACCAAACAAATAATAGATAGGTATAATGAACGAAAACAGAAGACAAAACTGAATCAAAAGGCATTGCTAAAAATTTTAAAACTGACAAGGAAGGCGAAAAAAACTGAATAAAAGGATCTCTTTTTTAATAAAGGAAAACACTGACTTATTGAAGGTCACGTTGAAAACATGGAGGCAAAAACCGCACATATTCTGTTTTTGGCGGGGTGGATAAGTAAAAATTTGTAAGAAAATGAAAATAAAAACAAACATCAGGACTAAAACCTCATATATACACCAACTTGATTAAGGCAGGTGGGTTAATACAACCTGTGGGTGTAAGTCACTGTTTGGACATTATTCAATGCGTCTTCATTACGGTCTAATGTAGAAGAGGGTGGTAAATGGCCGTTACGAGCTAAACGCTGTCAAGAAACATGCCAGACATTAGACAGAAACAGTGTTTCACACAAAGTACTAGTTTACATTTTATGTGTACCTTCGTTGATTTACTTCTATGTTGATCTATTGTGCTGTTCTTGTTGTTGTTTTAGCCGCGGATATTTTTATACAAAAAAAAAAGAAAGAAAAAAGAAAAACTACCGTGCTTTAATGCATTATTCTCTTTACAAAGGCATAGCTCTTGTCTGAATACATATCTGTCGATATGTATGCATGATGCGAGGTGTACTGTAATTGAGAATGATCATTCATAAAATATGTTCTAGTCTCAAAATGTTCAAAGTAAGATTATCTTGTATTTTTTCTTCTCCTTAAAAAACAACACGAAAACAAATGTAAATAAAAGTATTTGTTTTTCAATCTGAATTTGTACGAATACAATGTGACATTCATGTTTATCTTTTGAAAATGCTGTTATTTGAATACTTTAAGTGAACACGCCAAAATGAATTTGTTGTGTTCTTGGTAAAGTTTTACGTAAAATTAGTATCTACGTTTCTTTACCCCGAAATCACAATTTGTAAATATTTGTGTTGTTTTTCTAAATTGATATCTGAGAAATAAAGTTTGTTCCTTTTTTTAAACGTCGTCTAACAACAAATTTACTCTTTGCGTTTTCCTAAAACAAGCTAGTTTCAAGCCTCTCATAGATGCAGAGCATGTCAAATTAAACGGCCAATTTCATGTGCCGGCCCAAGTCATTAACTTTATAATACGCACAGATTAGAACAATCTGTATATCGCGGGCGTATCTGCTTAATTTGATTGAAACTGCATGTATTTTATTAAATTGATAGTGATACGCCCGGCTGTCTCGTGTGTTTGGTTATTTGTCGAATTTCTCGTACCAAATGCAAACTTTTTGTTAGCCTTAGACCAAGAAGACAGGCACAGCAAACAGGTCTATAGCCGCCTTTGAAGCGACGTGATCACATTTGCATTTTAATGATTACGTCACATTCAAGCCAATCAAGAATAAGATGTAATATTTTCATCAATTCACTAGTGGTGTTCTGCAAAGTTTTGCTTGTTTGAAAAAATGCACGTTTGACATGACCAAGTCAAATTTTAGTAACAACAAGCAGGATACCAACTCAAGTTCCATCAAAAACAGTTCTACAAGTAACTAGAGTCACCATGCCTATGTCACATGGGCCAGTTATAAAAAGCCTACAAACATACTTTCAAATACTTTATTTGCAGTTTTTTATTAAACAAACTTACATTTTTAACAAGAGGAAAATCCAATCTTGATGTTTACGTTGAGCTAATTAAAATGTGACGTTTAAGTCGAATTAAATTAATTACCAGTAGCGTTAGTCAACAAAACTAATCATTTAGTAGAATATAGCTATTACTAAACATTCCTTTAAGTCATATAAACGTGTTTCAAGTTATCAAATTCCCGAACAAATAACATAATGATAGAACGGTAAAAAGCTACACGTGATTCTATTTGACAAACAGAAAAATGAAAAAAAAATACGTGGCATATTTTCTAACAATTGTCAAATACATTGGGTGGTGTTGATTGTACATGGAGAATATTATTTTTAAAACAACCTTATTATTTACAAGTAATACACTGAAGGAGAGTCAAATATGGAAAAGAAGATAAATAAAAAGATAAGAAAATGAAAAGAAATAATATGTGAATGGGTTAAACGTATGAATTAAAACTGACAAGCAAAAATGAAAAACCAAGATGTTAATTTCAACACAAACCTATAAAAGAGATCTATTACAAAGATAATAGAAATTGATATATTTTGCGACAAAACATATAAAACCGGTATTCCTTTTGCTTCATTTACCAATTGTATTCAGACGCCAGCAGTATATTTCGTAACATGACATAGATGTCGGTGATAACAAATAATGGCCGAGCTAATGGGTATTTAATTGACCTTCGACATTATTGTTCGATTAATTGACGAAATGAAAGATATGTCGTTATTTCAGATGTTTCGGCGCTTTTAAATTTCGATAAAGGTTTGTAAATAGACCAAGAACACGTAACACGTTGGTGTACGTGTTGTTTATTTTTTTAAAACAGTTATCGAAGTAATTGCAACTGAAGATTGTTGACGACCCACCGAAATTCAATGTTACATGATTCCAACAATACGTTTCCTGCAGGTTCTTTACGTGATTTATTTTGGTTGTGTGTTAGTTCTTTCCATGTTGAATACTTTGGTTCTTGAAGTATGTGCTTCTTTACATACTTCTTTTGATTCTTTACATGTTCTTATTGGGGTCTTTTCATGTTTTGCATGGTTTTGTACGCAATTTTTTGGTTCCTTTGGTCTTTTATAGGTTTTCTATTGATGTTTTTTTTTTGTGATGATTTCTTTCATCCAACTCCTTCTCCTCCTCCTCATCATCATCCTCATGAACAACAACAACAACAACACTTCAACAACAAACAAATAATGAAGACAGAAACAATGATAATAATAATGGCATTAGGAATATCAAAAGGCACTATTAAGCAGCAAAAACGACCTACAGGAAACAGTGAAAAGTAATCCAGCTCTGGTGTTTCATTTAAAATGAAATTATCTTGTAACTGAAATAATTCATTTGAAATTCGAATATAGCTTTCATATCTGATCTTACGCATCCGGCCTTTCCGCAAGCGTGTGGTAGATCTTCGGTTTTAAAATCGGAACTACTTGGATAATTCCGTCAACATGCATCATTAGTCGTGACCGCAAGGAGTTCCGTTTAAAATCATTCAAAATCGCGACTGCTCGTCAATAGTTGGAAAAGTCTGTACAGCTGAGTGCCCAAACCTTTTTGTTGGACGTGTTAAGTTTCAGGACCATTTGAAAGGTTAATAAGGAATCAAATTTATTGGAAACTTAAAGAAAAAAAAACGAAACTCTTGAGAAAGATAAACTTAAAAACACTTATCAGCCGATGGTGTAGTGTTATCAAATAATTTCTAATTAAGCAATTAACGGCATCGTTTGATCCTGGATATCTATAGCGCACGCGATGCCAAGCGGTTCTAACCCTTTGCAGTGTAATTCGGGTTATGTACGTTTAAAGATGAAAGGAATGCTATAAAGGAAGCTTTATGCCCGACAATCGGGGATTGGACTTCCCGGGTAAATAGAATTCAGTTCCCCATAAAATCGCAGTTATAATGTGTGAAAAAAGCGTCGTCTTTGACACTGCTAATCATGAAATATCATTTTAAGTATTTACACTGTAATTAAGATGCAGGTCTAATTAACAGATGCACTTACGAAGATTATGAATGAAGAATATTTAACAAGGAAACTAATTAGTGATAGTTACTTAATGAATCAGCTAGCGGTAAAGATGCGTTAATGTTATGGCGTGCGAGGAAGGTGGAGATAATTTTATTGCACGTTTAATTTGACTTTTGTTTTATCATTCTGGCAATTCTGAGAAATATGCGGTGAGATATATAGCTTACATAATTACGATCAACTTAGACTTTTAGCACATGTAATTACGTTCTATTAAAAGTATTTATTCCCCGTTTACACCTGCTTGGATTCGTTAAACCGAACTTGTTGATCGAGGGAAACTGCAAATTTGTAAACGAAGATCCATTTTATGTAATAAAATCTAAATTCTAAAATATTGCCTCAATAACTATTTTAGAAGTTAGGCATGCTCAGAACAAACATGTTTTACCTGACTGATTAATGCTGGAACAACATATAATAAAAATGAATTGGGTGGTCCCTTAAGCGCATCTGGTTGTATGTATTGGATTTTAAGTGCATGTATTGGGATTAAAGGGCATTAAAGAGAAATTAGTTGCAATAAATGGAATTTAAGTTAATTTAATACGAAAGTGATTACATGTACTTTCAATTTCAATTCATTACATTGAATATTTTATTTCATATCTAACGAATAAGCACATGTTTAATTATTTTAAATGTTTTAATGTATTTAATTTTGTTATGTTGACGTGATGAATTGCCAAATTGAAATCTTACATAATTATAAGTAATTTCCATTTTTGTAACAGAGATTTTTAAAAATCGACATAGATTTAAATGAACCAACTCTATTCTTGCAGTGTTCTAAATCGCTTAGCCTCTCGTGAAGTGAGTTCGAGTCCTGGTCCGGGCGGACGACTTTACGAGGGATGTCTGCAACAATGGATCTACCAAGACATTTGTCTTGGATCTTATTCCAAAAACATATATATGCATTGAGCCACCCTAATAGCTTATACTCAGATAACATATAGTGTCGGCATATTTGCCCTGTGTATCTTATCGAATGATATTTTTTATATATCTATCTGTATTTTAATAGGAAGGAAAAAAATGAATGCGACTGAATCTTAGTCATGTTAGTTTACTGGTATATAGATATGGCATGAGTTGGAATAATGTATTACTTTGTGTAATGTAGCGAATACCACCTTGAAATATTTGTCATAACCATTTAGATAATACCCGATAACATGCAGCTTACAGATGTTCTTCAGTAAGATATATTGATATATCGAGTGTGCAAAACAAACACCTGAAATCGTTTGATGCGACACCTGACTGCGGTAGATCCCTTAACCCCTGGGTCACCTCCCCTCACCTATCTCCTCTCGTGATTGGTCGATAAATAGATAGACAGACCCCCGCAAAGGTGTTTGTTACTGTTGTTGTCATCATTAAAATTGCTGCTGTCGTTTGTTGTTGGGGTTGTTGTCATTGTTGTTGTCGACATCGACGTAGTTGTTGTTGTTGTTGCTGCAGTTGTTAAAGTTCATCTTGATGATGAGAGAAAATTAAGAACGAAGAAGAGGATAATGATCGTGGGGCTGAACAAAAAAAAAAAGAAAAAAAAAAGAGAAAACAACGTCAACGTGCCACTGACATAGTCAATACTAACTGCTCTTGTCCGAAATACGATAAACCTTTACAAATTCCACAGCATACTGTCTATCTTGATTCAATGAACTCTGCCTTAATAATTAGAAGTGATAACCCGATATTTTCTTGTCTCATATTAAAAAGTTGACCTGGAGTCAGTCGCAAATATGAAAGTATGTTGAACATTTCATAATATTCGCTCACTGGTTACATTTTGACAGCCAGCCAGATATAGGTGGAATGTAAGAAATGCCGAGAGAAAGGGGTTGGGAAAACAAACTTTTGCTATTTCTTTCACCCATGAAATATTGCCTGTTTATTAGTTGCTGGTAGAATATGGCTGGCAATTCGTTTTCACTGAAATATATCCTCGTTCTTGGCGAAGGTGACTTAAATTTGTTTTGTTATTGTGTAAACGCACTATGTGCGCTTTGCTAGCCTGTAGCAGGCTAACCGATGAAGCAAACGTTATATCACTTTAAGACACACTTTACATTAAGGCATACACGTGCGTTATGGGTCGCAAACACGCCCGTTTGGGTCGCAAACACGCAATTAAGGAGAATTCACATACGTACTAAACGTGCAGACATTCATTTAGACGACTAATTTAGGCGAGCTCACCCCATTATTTGAGGACATATCCATTTCGGCAATATATTATTAAACTGCGCAACAACAAGAGAAAAGATTAACATAAGTAAGTCGATTCGAAAAAAGGACAATGACAGTTTCACACAAGGTTAATGTGTAGAATTTTATCGCTACCAAACACTATAAGGGACAATCAACAAAATGAAATGCATCTTAAACGAACGCCTGTTTTATTGCTATGCACGCTACATGGATAATTGACTGCAAGACTGGAAGCCATGTTGTCTCTGTCATAATTGATCTGCTCTGTTTTGGTGGCCCAAGTATCATCTTGTTTAAGAGGGATTAACGGGCACTAGTATGTGGAAGGTTAAATGTCATATATCTGTACAGCCGTGTGTTGAAAGGTTCCTTTAAACAGAAAGTTGGTTGATCATACCAATCTGTATTTTGTACAAAAAACATGACACAAAGAAGATAGACAGAAAAAGAATGTCGGCAACTTGTCTGTCCATAAACTATTGTTACGATAAAAAGGTTTGGGGTTAAAAAGCTTTGGGGGGTTTTAAGTTTGTTTTTAATTTATTTGTTGTTTGTGTGTATGTCTTTTTTTCTTCTTTTTAGGCTTTAACATGAAACAATTAAATATAATGTCTTGATGAAGCATATATACAGCGGATTGTAGTTCTAAGCCAAATTAAAATGTGACCTTAACCTTTTCTCTCACGTGCCATTCGTTACAATCTGGTTCCCGGTTCTGTGTTATTTCATGCGATACTCGTCTGACTGGTTGTTACACTACCGTTTGATGTTATTCTAAATATTATTTTATCTGAGCGAGTATTCGATCACTCTAAAAAAGGTATGCACAGATTGCGCAACATTTGTTTTGATTGTTGATAATCAAACGCGTGGTTCGGCAAACCAGAGACACAGCCAAGTGAATTTATTTGTGTAAGATTAGAAGATTTATTTCAATTATCTAATCACAATTGATGTAAATATTTGAAGCGCATTTTTGATTTGTTTCTCTTTCCGGGGATGTAACATAAAAAATAATTGGATGTTGTTTGTTGTTGTTTGTTTAATTGTTTTGTTGTTGTTGTTTTTTTGGGTGTGGGGTGGGGGCGTTTTGTAAGTGTGTTACTGATCATCATTTTATCATTTTCTTTTTTCATCCGGATAATTGGCTTATTAACTTGCTCGTAGTTTTCAAAAACCATGACAGATAATTCTTTCCCGGAAAATTACAAATAACAGAAAAATACACACTTCTGAGTAAAATTGTCTTAATATATATTTATAAACAAAGTCACGAAAGACCCAGGGAACGAAGACGGTAAAGAGCATAATTATTTTTTTGAAATTCGCTGGGCCTTAAACGAACGAAATATACTTAATAAAACAATATCTGACAAGGATACATACTTGCATAAATGATAAGCTTGTCACCATATGTCAGTCAGGAAATGCTATATTATTTGATTTGCATTGTATCACATTGTTTGTGATCATATATTGTGTTATTGGTGTGTATATATTGTTTCTGTTGCTTCTTTACTTTCGCTTGAACATTATTTATGTTATTTGTAACAATCTTCATCTGTGGAGGAAATAAAGATATATATATACGGGGAGAGAGAGAGAGAGAGAGAGAGAGAGAGAGAGAGAGAGAGAGAGAGAGAGAGAGAGAGAGAGAGAGAGAGAGAGAGAGAGAGAGAGAGAGAGAGAGAGAGAGAGAGAGAGAGAGAGAGAGAGTGTGTGTGTGTTTCTCGTATTTACAATAGCTATAAGATAGATAGTTTAATCAAGGCAAAAAACGCGACGAAACAAAGAAAAAAGGGGGCATGGGATATATATCAAGTAATAATACTATATTGAAATAGGAAATAAAGAAATAGATGTTGATATGATAAAATATGACATAGATGATTAAATAAAAAAGACATACTAATGAAAATGTGTATTTTCAATAAGGTATTAATAATAAACTAACTTCTATATGACAGCTCCCGGAATTCGTTGCCTGATCGAAGCTATTGTGAGTAAGAAATAAATTACAAGAAAGTGACATTTATATCGCACTCACATACACTTTACAAGCACACGTGCAGGCAAGATTTGTGAAAAAATCATCAGAAAATGTTTTGAAAAAAATGTCACAATAACAACCAATTCAGCATCAAAACTTCTATTAAAATATATATAGGAAGAGAGACATCTTAGACAAATAACTAACAAATACTTATCTGTAATAGGAAGTTAGTAAAGAGAGCGGCAGAAGGAAAAGAATGGAGTGAGAGAAAGGGAAAGTGAGAGCGAGAGAGATATAGGTAAGAGGAAGAGCAGAAAATGAGACGAAATAAGAAAGTAAAAAGGGCATGGGTCACGAAGACATATTGATATTGAATATCAACACTAGAGAAACAAAGACTCACAATTATGAAGTGTAAGGCATTGCATATACGATACTAAAATATAAAAACTCAAATAATAAAAATTATGAACTCACCAATTTCCAATAATAAGACTAAGAACTTCATTTTGTTGATATGTTTTAAGGATCCAGATGATTTATCCAAAGCAAATTAATCGCCAATCACAAAGAATCACAATTTTTGTTGGTATGTTAATATCCACAGACCTGTTTAAAGTTGGAATGTCTTGAATAAAATCTCTCCATATTTATATTAAAATTCAAAACGACAATAAAGTCTTACAGTTGGGTTAATGCTATTTCATTAAAAACTTTCATTAATGTACAAAATAAATGTTCAATTATTATCTTTATCACAACCGACTATGTAATCAAATCCCAACTTTTCACTCACCATCAAATAACAAATCAAAAAATCTTCAACAAATCTTCAATATAACATGCCATACAAAGTAATTGGAGAAAGCGATAAAACAATAACAATACTGCAGAGCGATTCGTCTTAATAAGTCGTTAGTTGATCTTAAACAGCACTCAATGATTCGCCTCTATGTCTAACCTGTACACACTACGCCCTTTATAAGAGAACCATTTTAAAATAGTATCGGCAGCTCTGTCTCTAATCCTTTGGTATCAAGCAACAAATGATAAATACTAACTCAAGTTTGCTAAGCCCTATATGAACGACGCGACATAGCGTGGCTAGTTTGTTCGCATGAACTGAAGCAGTAACTGACGATTTCGTGAATGAGAGAGGGTAGAAGGGAGGAGGTAAGCTAGCATACGTGCACAGCTATACTTCTAATATCCTCAAATCTGATTGGCTGGCGCGATAGAGTGAAAGGCAATCCGATAGTGCAAATTGGAGATGGAAAAAGGGCAAACGAACAATTCTAATTTAGCGACTAACGGTTATTCAACAATGTTATTTTAAGTCTCAGTCGCGAAATGTTTGTTTTGTAATTTGTTGGTGTTTTTTTTTATAGTGGCTTCTTTTTTGTTTCTTTCTTGTGGCTATTATTGTTGTTGTTGCTTTGAAGTTAATGTTGTTTTATTTATTGATTTAACGGAATTTATTTAATTTTGATCATTGTAAAAACACAAGGTTCGATTCATAGCTGGATGCCGTACGTTTTGTTAATGAAATTTTGTCGCTATTTTCTCATAAAAAGGCGTTACTTTCATTATTTCAGATAGCAAAATGTGTTTTATTCTTCTGTCTGTGTTGGTGTGTATATTCGAATTTGTACGAAGTTTCTTCAGTCAATCAGTATAGATAATTATCAAATTCATTAAAAATATTCCGAAATACACCTTATTTATTTTTCCTCAATAAATCTTACTCTGATAGGAATTAAGTAAATACTGCAAGACTCTTTTAAACTCTGTCTCTCTGTCTGTATCTGTCTGTATCTGTCTGTCTGTCTGTCTGTCTGTCTGTCTGTCTGTCTGTCTGTCTGTCTGTCTCTCTCCTCTCCTCTCTCTCTCTCTCTCTCTCTCTCTCTCTCTCTCTCTCTCTCTCTCTCTCTCTCTCTCACTCTCTCTCTGGTTTTACCAATGTGTAGCAGAATGTAGAGTTCTTCATCGATAATTTATATTTATATATATATAGGCCAAAAGGACCGAAACTTCAAAAAAGTATTTATTTATCTATTGCATTGCGAAATATAGTTGCGAATTATTATATGTTAATGACTAGTGACAGAATAACTGAGAGAATAATGGCTTGGTTGTATTTCATTTCTTGATTCGACTAACAAAACCTCGTTTTATTTTTGTGTTGAGTATCAACATTCTCTTGTAACTCTCGAGGCTCCGTAGTGGCCTAGACACATTCTCAAGCCGGCTGCAGTTACACTAACTAGTTTGGCGCAGGAATACAATAAGAGCCGTAGTGCGTGATAAGGTTAGATTGGTATCGTATTAATCCGCGGATAAACTTTACGTAAAGCCACGGTCGTATTTGGAGGTACTAGAATAATAATAACACTGATTTAAGATAAACATTTTAAAGAGAAAAGATTACATGGGTAATGAAGCGGTCATAGGGTTTAAATTAATCCCAACGAAAAAATAATTGGCGCGAAATGCGGGTCGATTTGTTTATCAAACGTTACATCGGAAGTCATTTGTTGGCTGGCACCTTCATTGAACGGCCATGGGACCGTTTGATTTGACTTCATTCATTGTATTTAAAGATCGCGTGCTGAGGTACAACTATTTTTCAAAGGTGCGCACATGTCAGTTTTTCACTAGATGACATCAAGTGATGAAGTTGCACCAAAAAAAAAAAACAACAAAAAAAACACGCATTGTTGTGAGTTTCCGGTATTTGTGAGGGCATTGTGACACATTTTCGGACCGTTTTCGTAAACTGGTTTCCATTCTTGTAAATTGTTTTCATTTTATGATCATTGAACATTTTAGCGAAACATTGATATTTTTTCATTGAACGCCAGTGACCGGGTCGGTAAAAGTCGACGTCGTAGATCTTTCGCTATACACCTTTAACACTAACAAAATAAATGTATATGACTCGAATGTTATTAGCAAAATCGTCATTTCAATAAAAATATCGATAACTATCAAACCGAAACGAGACAGACTCGAACCCGGGTTCCTGGATGAACAGCCGGCTACTCAAACACTTGGTCACCAGATCCGTCTAGAGTTAATACACCTTATCAGCTATTAGATAGTGTTCGTTTGATTTATTGTCTTTGTAACAGAGAATAATTTTATCATTGAAAAGTGTTAAAAAATGACCAATAACAGGTTTTTATGTGAAATATTACAAAACATTTTAAGAAATCAAATACATGGGTTTGCTCAGCATATAGAACTTTTCCATTCTAACACACGCCCAGCAGAACCTTCATGGGGGTGGGGGTGGGGGTGGGGGTGGGGTGGGGTGGGGTGGGGGGTATACTGCTGTCTTTATACACAGAAGAACAATCAATTTATGAGAAGGTGTATTATCATCAATGATGGCATTCATCAGATTCCGTCAGAAAGTGTAAAACTATGATTCTGTAAATACCGACTCTTAAGTGTTTTAGTTTTTACTTGGAATTTGTCATGATGTTCGTTATCAAGTCATAATGCCACATAACATTAAAGACACCCGACAAAAAGAAGCGTGCATCAAACAAAGTGGAGAAACTGTTTTGTGCCAGCCCCGAACAAGAGCCTGTACTCTCTAACATGTAGATGTTCCGTGCCAGCGTTGGTCGGCTGGCTATCTGTCCGGCCATGTGATTACGGACAGCGGCTATGATTACGTTCGGACGGCGGTCAGCCTAATTACACAACATCTACAGAGTCACAGAGATACGGCACGGTTTGACTTCATAACCCGCTTGTCGGGGATTTAGATATAACGTGTATCCGATGTGGCCTTGGAGGAATGTGTATTTGACCATTGTTACCATAACAACTGTATCAAACACCATTCCTTATATTTGTAATTTGTATGGTTTGTTTTCTTTTAGCCATACCAAAATTGTAACACTGTGCCGTCTTGCAGCTTCTATTGGTGAAGTGACTTGGTTGTTTGTTGTGTTTATCGTCCCGCCAACAGTATTTCAGTCATTTGGAGACGTTGTCCACTTGAAGCAGATATAGTGCTGCCTTTATTGTGTATAGCATGCTTTAAACACATTGCATGATACCACACCCAGTCACATTATCCTGACACCGGGCCAACCAGTCGTGAAACTACCCTAATATTTGCTTGAGCGTCAACAAGTGAGCTACCACTACCATTTTACGACCTTGGCATGTCGCGATCTGGGGCCTCCCAGACCTGGAGCCGACGCCCTACTGATTGCTCTACCAGGTCCGGTACTGAAGTTATGTAGTCACCAAAAATAATATCTAATTTAGTCGTTAGTAGCGTCGAGGCACAGCACTTTAACGTTATGGTACTTTATATAAAACAACAACAACAACAACAAACACAAAAAAACGTGTATGCCTTACCGGAACTCGAACCAACGTGGCAAGAAGTTGGGTTAAATCTTAGATAAAATAAACCGCTCGCAAATCGGCGATTTAAGATCCATATGTATGTATATTAAAACAAATTCAAATTAAGCTTCGTAAGCTCATTTATGACTAGAACAACGCAACTCTAGAAATCATAACTGAATTGCATTCATTCATTGTATTTTCTTTTTATCTTCGCTAACCGAGTTTGTAGTTTGTTAAACTGAGTAATGCAACTTCCATCCCTTATTTAACTATATATTTCACAAATTTGACTTCATTAGAAACCATGCCTTTAATTTATAGTCAAGATTTCTTCAAAATAATATGACCGGTGCCGATGTTGTCTTATATGTTCATGCGGTTAAATTTTTTCTGTATGATCAGATAATAATAGTGGTGGAATGGAAATAAAGCGTAAACAATGAACATCCCCGGAATGTAAACATAAATTCTTTCTGAGTTCTTTAGTAAATCTAATTATTCATATTGAATCACCAAACATTTCAGGATGTAACATGTTTACTCTAAATCGCGTCAATGGATTATCTGTCAATTGGTTAATAAGGATAAATCTGACAAATAAAATTAGATAACGTTAATGTGTTAACAAGGCTAGGTATTATAAGGCTGGTATTAAATAGCTGCGTCATAAGACCTTGATTAAACAATGGCGGGTGGAGATTTAGACAGTTTGCATCCAAAAACCAAAGGCTGCGTAGATGTGAAAATGCAATAAAATAACAAAATCGGATTTTATTAAGATTTAACCATGTAACAGTAATCGTACTGATGGTTTAAAAACTATTAATGATAAAGTGTAAAAAAAGATAAAAACAAGACAATAGATCACCTTAAAGGTGCCCATTGAAATGATTGCAGAAGTGTGTGCAGCTGGAATTTTATAAAGTTATTTTCCACATTTTATTATTAATTTTAAATTTAAAAATTTAGTTTGTATTTGCCTTGTGCGTAAAATATGTTAATATCTGTTATTTAAAAATTGCTTTGAATAGCTTTTCAGAAATATCGTTTCCGAGGTTCATGTGAATAATTAACAATCAAGACAACAATATCTTGATATAACTTGGCGTCGCCTATCGCTTCATATGCCGCGCCATTTTCTGTGTTTGTTTACACTACGACTGTCATTTACGCGTGCGCGCGAGCGCATGATTGACGCGTGACGTTACCTTACGCGACAGCTGTTTAAATGGCAAGTTTAATCAACTCGACAGGCTCCTCATAGTAATGAACACGCTCGTGCAGTGAACTTGCAAACTTGCAGTCAACAGATGCACACCTGTTAGGCGCATTCTTAGATAGATATGTGGCCACTTTCGGCTCTGTTCATGGTGTTAGTCTATAGACTGATTAGCTCCTCCGTTAGTCTACATGAAGATGTTAAGCACTTATAATTAGGATAAGAGTGTTATATTCAATCCAATGTAGATTGTTTAAGTACAGTGACAAAATCCTAATAAAAGAAAACAAAACAGAAAACGCACTGTTTTATAATTTATAGGATGGTTTAATAGTGGCATCATTGTTAGTTATTGCATCGAAAGTATTGTACATGTCAAAGTCTGTTTCGCGTTGATATATTCCTTTAATTATTTTGAGTACCGATTGTTGTATGTAATTTTTTAATCTTTCAAAGGCATCAAACAGCTTGCTTCCGGAAGAAATAAAACTCACAATTTTATTCCAACTCAAAATACCGTATAATATTCGGATATGTTATACATTTTGAAGTAACATTGTGAGTGATCAGTGAAATCAACAAAAGTGGCATGTGTTATCTTTAATTAAAATCAAATTAACTCATGACGTGTGCTGTCGTAAATAAAATAACATAAATGTTGGAATTACCAAAAGTAAAAACTAATCTATTGTTCTTAGCTTTGCAATTATCTAAAGAAAAAATGAGAACTAACGGTAAAGGTGTTATATGACAGTGTGTCTATATCAAATACATTTAACAGTATCTTACCACGGCTTTGGAAATTTCTGCATAATCTCACACTTTAGTAAAGATGGCTTTGAACGCAATCTATATTATTAGAGAGTACACATCGCGAAACAAAAAGAGCGCTCTAAAAGTCTATTTTTTGCAATAAATAAATAAATAAATAAATAAATAAATAAATAAATAAATAAAAATAGGCATCGACGTCATAGCGGATTACCCGGATGACTGTTATGAAATGATCTCAAAAGTAAGTTGGCACGTGGTTTTCTTAGTTTAAAAAGCTATCTCTGCAGCGTGGCTCAGATAAGAAATACCTGTTTGTACTGACGAGTGGGGCATCAATAGACAGCATTTTGCAGTGACAGTTTCAGGTAAAAATGACTTATTTGGTAACTTTGATGGAAACAATGGTACAGACTGTCGGATACCACCTTTAAAATCGTAGTATAAAAAGGCGGCGATTATTAGGCTACCTATGTAACAGACATAAATCAGTTAGGTTTGTCACGTGACAGCTCGACATCAGCAATTAATGAAGTGCACCAATGTTCGAACATTAAGTCATTTGCTATCACGGGTTTGACATGACACGAACGTGTCACGCGTTTGTTGTTACCACGAAGACGCCACGTCTCGGAGGTCAGTCGGGCATCATCGGCTAATTCCGCCTTTTGTCGTCTGGTCCGGCACAATTATTTTAAGTGAATGCCATTTTGTTACTTCCTTAATGATTAGTCAGCGAAAATCATGAAATACGCAATTTTTTTTTGTTGTTTTATTTTGTTTTATCCATTTTTACCCATGTGATGACTTTTTTAAATAGATATCGAATGTGAACAACCGTGAATAAAAATTAAAAATAGGATTGAATCATTAGATGCTACATTGTTATCTATTAAACTAAAGCCAGTGTGTTCTTGGTCCACTCGTTTAATGTTATGTGTTATGTCTTACTCAAGAGAAAAGTATTCATACAATAACTTCATAAAATGTACACGTATGTTGTTTATGTATGATATTCTTATTCAAAGGAAATACTCACGCCAGATAATTCTGGGTTAAAACAGGTACAGCTGTTCTGTTGTTCTCATTGAAAAAAACAACAATTAGTGACATGTAATCACAAAAGAAAACAAATAGATACAAATTTCTGATTATATACATATTCAAAAAGGTATCACGAAAAGCTAACAAGAAAGAAGAAACCTGTCTAAGGGAAATATCAATAAACATATGGATTCATCAAAAGAGGTACATAAACTTTTCTGATACCACATACGTATGTATATTGCAATTTGTTCACTAAAACAGTTGACGAACTGGCTTTTAAATGAACTTCACTTTCCCTCGAACTTCCAGCTCGCTCGAATTGGAAGGTCATAGCCTAGGATGTTCGAGCGATCGGGGTTTGACTTATGTTGTTCATATACGACATTCTTATTTAAGTAAATATGAATGCAAGAAATAAATGAGACGTACACGTGTATCGTTCATATATTACATTCTTCTTCAAGGGAAAAACGCATGCTAGATCTATATAAAATGTTCACGTATTTTAATATTACATTCTTATTCACGGAGAATACCCACGCTTAATTTCGATGTATATAAAATGTACACGTATATTGTTCATATAAATTATGGTGTTCTTTTTCAAGTAAATATTCACGCTAGAACTGTATCAAATGTTCACGTATATAGTTTATATACGTCATGCTTATTCAAGTAAATATTCACGCTAGAACTGTATCAAATGCTCACGTATATAGTTCATATACGTCACGCTTATTCAAGTAAATATTCACGCTAGAACTGTATAAAATGTTCATGTATATAGTTCATATACGTCACGCTTATTCAAGTAAATATTTACGCTAGAACGATATCAAATGCTCACGTATATAGTTCATATACGTCACGCTTATTCAAGTAAATATTCACGCTAGAACTGTATCAAATGTTCACGTATATAGTTCATATACGTCACGCTTATTCAAGTAAACATTCACGCTAGAACGATATCAAATGCTCACGTATATAGTTCATATACGTCACGCTTATTCAAGTAAATATTCACGCTAGAACTATAGCAAATGTTCACGTATATAGTTCATATACGTCATGCTTATTCAAGTAAATATTCACGCTAGAACTATAGCAAATGTTCACGTATATAGTTCATATACGTCATGCTTATTCAAGTAAATATTCACGCTAGAACGATATCAAATGCTCACGTATATACTAGTAGTTCATATACGTCATGCTTATTCAAGTAAATATTTACGCTAGAACGCTATCAAATGCTCACGTATATAGTTCATATACGTCACGCTTATTCAAGTAAATATTTACGCTAGAACTTTATCAAATGCTCACGTATATAGTTCATATTCGTCATGCTTATTCAAGAAAATATTTACGCTAGAACTATGCCAAATGCTCCTGACTGTTCACATACGTCATGCTGATTCAGTCTACGTTCTTATTTATAAGGACCATTCATAAAACCAAACCATGTACGATTCCCAGTGAAATAATGTCAATATTTACCAGGTTGTAACATAAAAACCCCCGAAATAGCTTTTTAGACTGCGGGAGGAGGCAAAATGAGCACCTTGCAGCAATGCAGTGGTAGATAATTGGCAGATGATGGACAGTTAACGTGCAACTAACTAGCTTCTTATCAAGATGCACGTGCTTTATACACACTGACTGACAGCTGGAGGTCCGTTATAATTGGTCGTATAAACGGGGTCAAGCTAGTTTGCATCGTGCGGAAGAATACGTCGCATATCTTGTACTATTTTTATTTTATTTTGTGTGTCTTAGGATGTAAAGTAGTTGTTGTTAGAATCTCACCACAAACAAAATACACATGCGGAGGTATATATGCTGCGGTGTACATTGGATATATATGCTACTTTAAACAACTGATGGCCAATTCGATAAGATGTTACACTAGATGTTAAAGTTCGCTGTGATTCAGATATCGGCGTATTATGATAAGCTTTTAGCCAAAATTAATTACAAATGTATATTCAAATGTCAAATGTAACTTTTGGCTCTTAGAATAATGTCTTCAACATATTGCGGTCTGAGAGTTTTCGTACCCGCTCAGATAAAAGGCCTAACCATCGTACAACATTAAACCGATTCCTGGCTAATTCTGCGTGTACTGTGCGAAACCATCTGTGATATGGCCATTATAATTATTTTCCGTTTAAATAAACGACTTCCACCATCGCATGGATCTCTGCTTGGATCTACACAAATAATTTGAGCGTCTTTAGTCCGGAGCGTCTATTGAGAATAGACGCGTTTTCGTTCACTATGCTCCTCAATTTTCAATCTCGTTCTGGAATCGTAATTGTTATTCCCCACGTAAATCGTGTTGTACTTATGGAAAAAAAAATATGTTTCAAACGAAAAGTGCGTGCCAACAGAGAGTATTTGTATTGAATTTGTTTTGTTAAAGATAAAATGTAACACAATCCTAAGAATGATCAATAACAATGAGTCCTTAATCTGACCAAATGGCTGCAAATATTCATAAATATGGGCGAATAACACGAGTACAAAAAACACTTACAGTAATAACTGAACGTCCCAGGTAAAATCGCATTACTTAGATTGCTGCCACAGGAAATGCGGGAAATAGCGTTTGTCTGCCACGCGACCGTAATTAAAACAAATGTATTCCTACGCCAAATTTGTCTGGACACTACAAAGGTTATCAGGCACCGAAAACATCCCGACTGTCTGTGTAAGAGCACTTGTATGATTAATACCCATTTAACAATGTTTTTGATAAGAAAAACATAATGCATGTGTTTATTTGACAATCTATTTGGCTCTGCTTTCACAATTAATGTAATTTTCGAGCATTAGGCGGCCGTGCGATACACATTGTAGGTGTTGGAAATCTCATATATTTATCCATTATTTAAATCGCTCAAGGCAGGAATGTGCAATCTTAAGCAGATTAAAACAAGACCAAAGACCTAACAAGTGACAAAAGAAAATGTCTATCTACATATATACATACTACGTACGTACGTACGTACGTACGTACATACGTAGGTACCTACCTTCCTTCGTACATACGTACGTACATATCTACCTAGCTACCTACCTACATATATACCTACCTACCTAATACTTACCTACGCACCAACCTACCCACCTACGTACGTAACTAAATGCCGACCTACCTATCTACCATCCTATCTACCAACCTACCTACTTAGCTACCTACCTACCTATCTATCATCCTACCTACATACTTACCTACCTACCTACCTACTTACTGACCTAGCTATCTATCTACCTACATACCTATCTACCTATTTACTTACCTACTTACCTACCTACCTACTTACCTATCAACTTACCTACCTACCTACCTACCTACCTACCTACCTACCTACCTACCTACCTACCTACCTACCTACCTACCTACCTACCTACCTACCTACCTACCTACCTACCTACCTACCTACCTACCTACCTACCTACCTACCTACCTACCTACCTATCCTCCTACCTACACACCTACATACCTACTATATCTACTTACTTACTTATCTACTTACATACCTACTAACCTAACTACCTACTAACCTACCTACTTACCTACCTACCTACCTACTTACCTACCTACCTACTACCCACCTACATACCTACCTACTTATATACCTACCTACCTAGTAACCTACATACCTACATAGATACAATCACCCACTTTCCTCCCCAGTCCACTTACCTACTCCCCAACCAGCCCACTTACATCCAACACTTACCTCCTCAGCCCACGTAGCTCTCCATCCCACTTACCTTCACAGCCAATTTACCTCCCCAGCCCACTTAACTTCCCCAGCGCACTTACCTCCCCAGCCCACTTACCTCCCCAGCCCACTAACCTCACCAGTCCACCTACCTCCCCAGCCCATTTACCTCCCCAGCCCACTTAACTTCCCCAGCGCGCTTACCTCCCCAGCGCACTTACCTCCCAAGCCCAATCACCTCCCCAGTCCACTTACCTCCTCCAGCCCACCTACCTTCCCAGCCCATTTAACTCCTCCAGCCCACCTACCTTCCCAGCCCATATACCTCTCCAACCCACTTAACTTCCCCAGCGCAAATACGTTCCTCAGCTCACTTATCTTCCCAGCCAACTTACCTCCCCATCCCACTAACCTCCTCCAGCCCACTAACCTCCCCAGCCCACCTAGCCCTCCAGCCAACTTACCTCTCCAGCCCACGTACCTCTCCCAGCCCACTTATCTCCCCAGCCCACTTAGCTCTCCATCCTTCTTACCTACCCAGCCCACCTAGCTCTCCAGCCCACCTAGCTCTTCATCCCTCTTACCTCCCCAGCCCACCTAGCTCTCTATCCCACTTACCCTCCCCCAGCACATCTAGCTCTCCATCCCACTTACCTACCCAGCACATCTAGCTCTCCATCCAACTTACCTACCCAGCCCAGCTAGCTCTCCATCCCACTTACATCGCCCAGCCCACCCAGTTACTGCTCTAATCCAACTGAAATGCCCATATTCCATCGAACAAGTGTATTCAGTTGTTACATATATTACATGTAGATATATGCAAACTTTCGGATACCAAATTAAAGAAAGGCTTGCGAATACGTCTCCTGCCCTGGAAAAATATCATATTATTATGGAACAGGAACTACTTCCATACTCGGCGTTTTCTGCTTACTGGTGAAATATAAACACACATTGCAAACATCTCAACAAAGATTTGTATTAGCTCATTATATAACAGTGATACTACTTTGATCTTTGTGAGATCAAAGAATTGCGACGCTTTCACCGACATTTGTTCATGAACGGATAATCGGTAAGTTTATCCGTTACTTCGATATACATGTTTGTTTTGGATAGGTGTTAAGAGACGCGTATATTTAAGGATTACCCCCCAACATCAGAAGAGTGGGTTCAATCAGTTTTGTGAAATGTATTATAGTCTGTAAACTGTTATTACACTGATAACCAGTACACAATCATACTATATATAGACTCTAGGATGAATATTATACTTTTGCACAAACACGACAGGAAGTTAAATGCTTTAGCATATACAGTGTACTTCAAAAACTAAATCTTTACCTATATGTATGCAAAGATTTTTGTTTCAGTCGATAGTTTTTGTGTTGTTGTTTTATCTACCAAATAACAGGCAATTTCGCGAAACTGTTTATTCCTTTGAAACTTTTTATATAGGTAAATTGTTGAGAGAGACAGATATTTTCTGTTTAGCAACGTTTCAGAACAAAACAAAAAGAACTATTTGTTATCGGATCTTAAGTAGAACCACCAACGCAATGTTTATATCAAGTATTGACCTTACACCTAGGTTAAACGCATTTATTTATAGTCAGCTGGGAAACATGTTCTTTCAACTTAATTCAATCCTTGTGAACTGTCCACTTCCCGGGAGTAACCGGAGTAATGTGCAGTAAACAGTCCTGCTCAGGGACTAGAATCACGTGGTCAGTTTCTGGTTCGAACCAGGAACCTTCCGATCCGGTGTCAAACGTCTTAACCAACAGACCACGGACGCCCACGACACTTAGCCATACACATATTCACAAAACGTACAAAATTTAAAACGCTCTCTTAAAAGAATCCATAATTATTTCGTCTTTCTCTTGTTCATGTTTTAGTGTACCCCCTACTCCATATTTATTAGATATTTTCCAACAAAGCTACAGCCATGACAAACGTTTACCTTTAAGATATTCATCAAAACAAAGTAACAGGAGTTGTGCTAAGTTTCAACTAACTTTACAGATACATGTAGTATGTTTTATCTTTGCATGTCAGTTATATCAAATCCATTTACATTGGGATGACTTAGGTACCATTAGACGTATCTACCTTTAGGTTTTATAAAACTCTCCGACAAAACCGTACATTTCCTTTGGAATCTCCGTCTTTTAATTCCTTATTGCTTAGTTCTAGTGTTTGCTGGCTACAAAAGGTCTATTACACTGTATAAATGAGACCATCTATCATTAGCCATGTGCCTCGAAGATTTGCAATCATTCACAGAGCTTCTCAAAATATTGAACTTGGCAGTACATCGGACCAATTAGTAGCCAGTAGCCATTAGATACGTCACGTCACGTGACTAATTAGCGTGCCTTTTCTGCTGTTCGGCGAGGCACCTATTAAATATCTTTCCTGTCTCCCGCTATCGGCTGGTTGACAATTTCCGAGGATAAAACTTTTTTCGTGTCGACAAATTTATTGTTGTCAAACACATGTAGTTGCTGTTAATTGTGTTGTTACAAATCGCGTGGGCACTCCCTCACACCTGTTACAACAGTGATTGACAGTTTTGTAGAGTAACATAAGCCAAGTTAATTGGCATTTTTCGCAGTAAAAGCGTATACACAACTATCTTACAACTGGAAACAATGACATGTTATGGCTGGGCGTACATTAAATTCGGCTTGACCCCTCTTTAATTCACTCTATTTATTTCTATTTTTCTCTATGTTTTTGCTACCAATTATGAGAACGTATATTCCATTCGACGTACTCCAATCTTTTTATATTATTTTATTCACGCGGAAGATAGAGCGTTTTTATTTTATAAACGATATATATGAGTTTATTGAACTTGTTTTCAAATCGATTAATCAAAAAATAAAATTTAAACACCCTATCTTCCGCGGAAATTATATATATTATTCACAACTGTTCAATACTTAGTCTGGATGTAGAAATATAATACTAGTAGTTTCAGGATTAAAGACTTAAATAGCAGGTTGGAAAAAGGAGGGCGTGGGTTCGAATCGAGGGATGAGCACATTTGTTCAACAATGTTAAAAGTAGTAATATTTAGCAGTATCAGCCGGCATATTATAAGGAATATTTTGGGAAACTTAAAAGATAAATTATATAGCTTAAAATCGATGTTTTATTCAAATAAGCTTGGGCAAAAATGGAAAAAACCTGTTTTTATATGTGATTGGTAAGGAAACCAATTTATTACATATTTGGGAAAGAATGAGTCAAACCAATCAAGTAGTATGTTTGTTTAGTTTGTCTAATGTCATCGTTTGTTTTCAAACGATACCCAATAGCAAAACACTTTTCGTAAAAAGGAATCGACACAACATTAGGATTTTCTATACTTCTGCAAAAAAGACATGTCAGTTTTAGATATGACAAAAATATCTAAAATGTACATAGACTCAAAACAGGAGGGTGAATTTTGTTTAAAATGTGCATAATATGTTCTTCAAGACATAATCCACAACAAATGCGTTAATTTTCTAAATCTGTATATTGTCTTATTCACATAATTTACGCTAGCTTACTTTGTAGATCATAGTTTGCCAACACAAACCTTGATAACACAAGGGAGGTAACTAAACCAAATTAAAAATTACGGCAGACAGAATTGTCCCCTCAAATTTACATTAAAGAGCATATAAAATGATGTTAGTTATAGCATTTATTTTGGTCCCATATTTTTAAAACGGTAAGTAAAGATATTAATTCAAACTTTTATTCTGACATAATCGTAATACAACGCACACATCATTCTATACATAGCGTGTGACGTCACTACGTTGAAGTCATCTCTATACTACGACTCGTAACTCACCCAAAATTTGAGATTTGTGAGTACATAAAAAATAATTCAGCGTAGGAAATACGTTCGATTATAATATTCATTGAATTAAGATAAATGACTAAACAACCATATTCTAAGGCCTTATTCTATGTCCAGAAACTTTTAAAGTCTTGATATTTATAGATAAATGGAAAAAAATACGATGAGCAAGTTTTGCTACTTTCGCTTTCGTTAAACAGTAATATGTCCATTCTATACATAGCGTGTGATGACACTACGCAACGACGCACACATGTCTACAAAAATCGCAGCAGTTTCATTAGTCGAGCATGATTATCTGTCCCTGATTTCAATGTGTATAACGAGGTTAACAGACATTTGTGGAATTTCACAAAATTTTTAGGGAAATATGTATAATTTCTGTTTTTGAATTAATATGAAATTAGCTACTGTACAAATATTTCGTGCAGTTTTGAATTTAAAACGCAGATTACTTATACAGATTATTAAATAATTAAAGAAAAGTACATGTACATGCTTTTCTCGGATTCAGTAGAATTATTGCCGGGTAGCTTTTAAATGTGGTATCCGACAGCTTGCCTAGATCATGTAACATTATTTTCCGTGGTATCCGACAGCTTGCCTAGATCATGTAACATTATTTTCCGTGGTATCCGACAGCTTGCCTAGATCATGTAACATTATTTTCCGTGGTATCCGACAGCTTGCCTAGATCATGTAACATTATTTTCCGTGGTATCCGACAGCTTGCCTAGATCATGTAACATTATTTTCCGTGGTATCCGACAGCTTGCCTAGATCATGTAACATTATTTTCCGTGGTATCCGACAGCTTGCCTAGATCATGTAACATTATTTTCCGTGGTATCCGACAGCTTGCCTAGATCATGTAACATTATTTTCCGTGGTATCCGACAGCTTGCCTAGATCATGTAACATTATTTTCCGTGGTATCCGACAGCTTGCCTAGATCATGTAACATAATTTCTTCAAAAACCTGTACATAAGTCTAAGTAAAGACGACTTTGAACACTACCAATATTTATAGATAGTACAAATTACAAAAAGAGAAATGACCCTAAATGTTCACTTGTGTTATGTACAGTAGTAGACCAGAGTTTAAAGTTTATACGCTAGTCCGATTAAGAGGATGTTTATCGTTGTAGTATTAATGACGTATTTCGCATGACGTAGCATTCGTGTAACAGCTAGAAAGAAAAGGATCATGCTAGAAAATTCATTCGTTAATTTTTAACTGGCTTTCGT
Organism: Sinonovacula constricta; assembly: GCA_007844125.1. Lineage (NCBI taxonomy): Eukaryota > Metazoa > Mollusca > Bivalvia > Cardiida > Solecurtidae > Sinonovacula > Sinonovacula constricta. Next base: position 21,806,543 of record CM017565.1, read on the forward strand.
GAAGTTTGGACATAAAGTTTTGAAATACTTGCAGCTTCTATATTAAACCTTTCTGTGTTGGAAGTTACGTGGACTTACTATATTCTACAGTGATACAAATATTAAAGTGTTGGTTTTGGAATTATAATAATGACATCCGTGTATTGTTCTCGGAAAATGGCGATATTGTTTTTATATTTATGATGGAAACAAAATACCTGTGGGAAGGTCTACTCATTTTCGTCCTTAGATCATTTAGTGACCTCCGTGGCCGAGAGATTAATGTCGCTGATTTTTTTTAAAAAAAAAAAGACACACAAAAAAACAACAACAAGTTGCCCTAACCGCTGTAGGTTCGACCATCACCCGGGGCGTTGAACTCTTCCATGCGAAGTAGCCCGTCCAGTGTCCAAATGCGTAATACCTATCGCTTACGAATGTTATAGCTATCGAGTTGCCACGTTATAGATATCGCTTACGAATGTTATAGCTATCGAGTGGCCACGTAATAGATTTCGCTTACGAATATTATAGCTATCAAGTGGCCACATAATAGATTTCGCTTACGAATGTTATAGCTATCGAGTGGCCACGTAATAGCTATCGCTTACGAATGTTATAGCTATCGAGTGGCCACGTAATACCTATCGCTTACGAATGTTATAGCTATCGAGTGGCCACGTAATACCTATCGCGTGTTGTCCTCGTTGGAAGTACGTATGACGACAGTTGGAAATATTATGCAGTATGTCTTATAAACGCAGACTGATGCATATTACGTCATACAAAAGTTATTTTGATGGGTACACGGTTGATAACTCAAGGTATCTGACCATCTACATATTTTTCTTTGAATTTTTAAACATAACTGAATAAAGTATTAATAAGAAAAATGAACTATTCTAAAAAATCATCATGATAATAAACCGAATATGAATGACTGACAGAGGTTTCTTAATCGTGAAAACGTCAAGTGAAGACTATTCGATTAATTGATTTATAATACATCTCTTAGTAGGTCTGTTATCGCAGATGATTTTCAGGTTGTAAATGTGGACAGGAAGACATTCAGACTTTTATATCCGCCTTTTTGGACAATTATAACATACTAACCAGAAACAGTTTTTCTTTTAAGTAGGAATTTAGTAGGATATGATAGAATGTGAGACAAATGTGCTTCTAGTGTCCTTTCTATTGTGTGTCGAACACATCTGTCTCATTTCTAATTGTCGCAGATATGAATGTTTAAGACCACATCGGTCACACCTCGTGAGACAAATGTGTGCATACACTGCTAGGCTGCTAACTTCACATTCCAGCAGACTAAAGATTAAGTATTTTTTTTTAGGTTTTTAGGTTCATTTTATGTCTTATAAGCTTGTATTGTCGTACGAAATGGATTATGATGCGTTTCTGGCAGTTTTAAAATTTCTACACATTCCACCAGCATAGAAATTAGGATAAATGTAAGGTTGATTTCATAGCAAATGTGATAGTAGGGACCTTCAAAAGTGACTATAATGCATTTCGGGCTGTTTCGAAATTTCTTTAATTAATAGGTTAGTTAGGCTGCTAGGCTGCCAGGCTGCTAACTTCAGTCTGCTAGGCTGCCAGGCTACCAACTTCAGGCTGCTAGGTTGCCAGGCTGCTATGCTGCAAACTTCAGGCTGCTAGGCTGCCAGGATGCTAGGCTGCTAACTTCAGGCTGCCAGGCTGCTAGGCTGCTAGCTTCAGGCTGCCAGGCTGCTACCTTCACATTCCAGCAGCCTATAAAATTTTTAAGGTTTTAAGGTTCGTTTCATATCTTATAAGCTTGTATTGTCGTGAGAGAGTGATTATAATGCATTTCAGGCCGTTTCAGAATTTCTTTAAATTTCACAAGCGTAGATATTCGGATGCAAATTAAGCTGATTTCATAGCAAATGAGCTTGAACCGTCCTTAGAAATTCGGATGCAAATAATGTTAATTTCATAGCAAATGAGTTTGTAGTGTCCTTAAAAAGTGATCATAATGCATTTCGGGCTGTTTCGAAATTTCTTACATCAATCGGTAAGTTTAGGCTGCTAGGCTGCCAACTTCAGGATACTAGGCTGCCAACTTCAGGCTGCTAGGCTGCCAACTTCACGGACATTCACTTTTAACATCCACCGGTTTTACGACCATACAGAGAAGCATAACGACACCAGCAATATTTCCTTAATTTGCAATGTTTTGTCGATTTGATCCGCTTTCAGTAAAAGGTCCGAATTAAGTGATCAAGTAATTTTTTAACACACATTCTTCTTGTATAGGATTATAAACTTAATAAAACCCAATACAGCTCCAGTGCCACGCCTGTCTTAAATGCGCACAAACAGGATCACAAACAAAACGCAAATGCACTTTTTTATAAAGAAGATGAACCATTCACCACGTGGTTTACACCTAACACTGATTGGATAAGCCGGTTTATGTAACCAGGCTTCGCCGACCCTTTTGGAACGGTCCATATTTAGCAGAAACTCAAACGGAAGACCTCGGATAATTCCGTACTCGGGACAATCATCCCTCGGATGTATCTGGTGCAAGGATACGTACAGAAATAACGATCGTTTTGTTCGCCGGAAGGCTATGCTTAAAATGAAATTCGCACAAAACATAAATAATGGAGTCGTTTAACAGCCGTGTCTTTGCTGCGCCGGATAAATTAAACTTGGATGATTTAAATTTGAAGCAGCCACAAAGTGAAGTTTTACAGGCATCGTACTATAGTGAGCTGTCATCCGAGCTGCCATCTTTGTTTTGACGTCTGTCACAAAAGAAGTCCCATTTAGGGAAATGGCCGAGGTAATCCGACTACCTACATACATCCGAGAGATGATTCGTGAATTATCCGAAGTGTTCCGATTGAGCTGGAACTGTGACAATCATGTACGGACCAAGTGAAGATCGAAAAACGTCATATTACTGTAAAACATTCTATGAGGCTGTGTGTCATTCTTTGTTGTAATGTAATATTACATGTATATAAATAATGTATGGATACATGTACGCTTTATGATGTAATTATGAAACCACTATCTCGGTGTGATGGTTGACTGCTCATTTATGGCTCGTTTAAATTAATAGTTTATTTATTATTTCCGATCGAAGTTGAATAACGTTCCAGGAGTGTTTGAGGCAAGGCTGCCTAAAGTTGCTGTGCATAAAACAACTGAAGAGGTTACCAGTCCGTCGGTCTGTGAACATACTCTGATGATAGGTTGATAATAGGACTAAGTGCACTATGTCAACAGTTTAAACAATGATGTGTATAAAAACACCAATCAATGTCTGTGTTATTATCAAATATGTGTTTTGAACAGCGTTTAATGACAGCCGTTTACGCTTAAAGCGAAATGAGGATATAACTTTTGAGCCCAGTATTGACAAGTACAATTAATATTTTATTTACTATTTCGTCTTTAGGTATGTATTTATTTGTATTTTGTGTGTGCGAATTACTTTTTGTAGCGTTTGCCAATATCAATTATGCACCAGGTGCTTTTCAAAACATCCCGTGTGCGGCTGGCTTCAGCTCAGTCGTCGACACCTTGTTCGGAGTGTCTTTAAAAAGTTGCCAGAAATCGTGCCTTGGGGAAAAAGATTGTGGTTCCGTAATTTACATCCGGTCAATCCACGCGTGCCAGATGCTGCAAACTGGTTCCGATCCGACAGGCAGACTTCTCCTGGATGGACCGTGTGCTAAATATGCATGTAAGTGTTTTAAGCTGGTTATGTGCATTGTTTACGAACTACGGAGGTCTCTTTACTTTCACAATAACTTTCCATAAGTTCCGCTCAGCAGGTCTATCAATTTTGAGCTCAGGAGACGTATTCACAAAGCATCTCAAATTTTGAGGTTGATTGGATATTGGAGGGGTTTTGTGAATACGTGACCAGGTCTGTTTCACTTTTACTTAGGATTTGAAGTGTGCACTGTATCACCTGCATGCATTTTACTTCAATACATATTCATTACTCAAATCATTTGTGTGCGGTTTTTTTCACTCATTGCACTACTATTAAAACTTTTCTTGCTCGTTCACTTCATCACTATATAAATTAATAGACCTGCGTCAGAATGAAATATTCCGCAATATTTCACTTAATTCAATTAACAATTATAATCTTTAGATTTAACGATCTTGTCCGATAGAAGCCAGTGGAATCAAATTTAAACTAATGAACAAAAACATTATTTTAATTAGAGAATTAAAACATAAAAATGCAACATAACATTGTGGTGTTCAACCTAGAACCATTAGTATGAAGTTTTTTCCCAAAGAGATCGGTTTTCCTTTCTCTGCTGAATTTAAATAACGCCTCTGGAACTGAGAGGTTAGATCTCTGTAAAACTAGTTTAAGCACCGTAGTTGGTCCCTTCGGACAACTGACCGTTCCAAGACGGTAACTGTTGGTGTTTTTATTGGTTTTGTGTGTGTATATAATGTATGGTCGTTGTGTTTTTTTCACGTTAACATTAATATTAGCATGCCACTGTCCACTGTAGTTAAAATAATTTAATATTTATAGTAATTCGCATAGGACCTTTTTTTTATTCTCCTATCAATAGGACCTTTTTAAAAGTTAAATACCCTCTCTTAAAAATAAAATTAGAAAATAAGAAAATAAGAAAATTTCGTCACTGGGCATTCCCATTTTATCATTCTGAGAGCAAGATTAAATCCAGGTATTTGCATGGCATGACCTTCATTTTTTAAGAGATCCCTTAATAATGCAATAATTGTTTTAATTAGTCTTGTAATATATGTTGAAAGTTTTTTCAATGACTGACCCATCTGTCTTTGCATTGATTCTGTAAATAAGATTTGTTTAGTGTGATCATATCCAGTTTTGTAATAATAAACAAGTGTGATATGTTTTATTTTTTGATGTAAAATTTAGATATATATAACTTAGAGATGGGCCGATAACATCGATGCATCGGTGAATCGTGATAATTGCCTTCACGATACAGTGTCAGGATACAATGCTGAGGTATCGATACAGGACGATACTATTATTCACGAAACACTATAATTTATGTCTGTATTATTTACTTCATACTTTACTTCATACTTCCTGCGTAACTGAAAAAAATGAATCTATTATACCGCTTACGTAACTGGAAAAAATATATCGAAGCGCTTAATTTCACAAAGTATTTGTTACAGGAACACCCTTACATTTAGTAAGTCAGAGAAAATGGACGTCTCTTTCTTCAAAATATTTTATTCTAACCGGTAACAAGCTGTAAACGTGTTCTTTTTCAATATCTGTAACCTAAGCGACATATGCGTTCGAAACAACAACAACAATGTTTTTATTAATTTACAATTATCTTAAGCCAGAGACGTGGCTTTATTATTGTTCCAGTTTTATAGCTTATTGAAATTAAAACATTCTACTCACAGTGATGGTTTCATTTAATAAACCTATAAAACAATAAACAGAAATGGGCATATTATTTACTAAGGCGTAAATTCACTTAATTGTATTTATTTTGTTTCAATGAAAATATCGTAACACTATATCGCGATACAATTCAGATATCGTTATATCAGGATACATTTTCAGCAGCGATACCCAATTCATTTATAAGAATCGTGGTCCATTACAAGCATTCCGCCATTTTACACAAAATATTAGTCTGCTCTCTTGAATGTCATTTTTGAAGATGGAAATGAAAAAGCACTTGTTCGTTCTGAAAATAAAACTATCTTGTTTAATTGAATGATTCTAAGCAAAAGAGTTTCTAAACGCGTGAGCTTAATGTATTTAATGTACTTATATAAATATATATATATATACATATTATTATATATTATGTATATATTATCACAATATTTATCGTGATTTTTGTTTGAACCATTATATGATTTTCATATTGCAAAGCAACATCTGTCTAATCTCGTATCACCTAACAATATGGGTTTTAGGCGACAATACAGCGCACATGATGGGAAGTTCGCTCATTATGGCCCAAATCTGTCAAGTTAATCTTTAGTTTCAAAGAATTTATAGTTTTTGGTCGTATTCATGTTAATTGCTTTTGTTAACGTGTAAGCAATGTCCCAAATTGTGCCTTTTGATTACAGAATCAGCTTATATATATGCCCAATATGCAAACAAACACGTTATCATTCTCTGGGAGTGTTACAATGGCAAACATTCGGATGTTCAGTGTTAACTAATCTATTCGATGCTGTGGGACACATAACACACTCCCCTCATTTCGATCTCAAATAAAAATCAGTAGTATGTTTTATTTCCTTAAATAACGTACAATCGTGTGTTCCTGTTCCTTAAATAACGCACAGTCGTGTGTTTCTGTTCCTTAAATAACGTACAACCGCGTGTTTCAGTTCCTTAAATAAGCTGCGATCGTATGTTTCAGTTCCATAACAACATACAACCGTATGTTTCAGTGCCTTACATAACATACAACCGTGTTTTTCAGTTCCTCGAACTATCCGGAAATCATGTAGTATGGACAACGATTGCAAAGAAGGTCATTCTCAGTGTATAATCCAAGTGCCAAGTGACGTCACTGGTCGGTGTGTTTGTGACAGATTCCATCGATATGCCCCAGAGAAACTCGACTGTATACAAGGTAATAATCTTTAAAAAAACAAACAAAAGACGCTGTTTTTAATGTTTTCCCTAATTTTCTAGTACTTCCAATTTTATTTGATCTCTCTATGGTAAAATGTACGGACATCAACTGCACATACAAAAACCGCCTAAACATAACATATAAAAGTTCTATGTATACAAGGAATCTCACTGATCCGAAGTTTCACCGCAGTATTAAGTAGGTTATCATTTGTCTAGAAATGTGTTTTATCACTAAACTGAATGATGACGACAGTAAGTTGTTCAGCTGGATTGGTTAAAAGGTCAATTTTCGGTATTGTTTGGCTTAATTATGTCTTGTTGTTAAATTTAATTTACTGGCTCGGTGTGGACAAAATCTATATACGTAAGTGTTTAAACTGGCGGTTCTGTATGGAAAATAACTCCCTATGCTCGTTCCCCTTTTGCCATGAATGTTTCTAATCCCGCAAAAGAACAACAAATACTAAACTATATGTGTAGTTAAATGTCTGGTGATGACATTTTTAAAATATAAGGCGCGTCTGCATTATAAGGTGTGTCGACGACATTATAAAGCGTGTCGACATTATAAGGCGTGTCGATGACATTATAATGCGTGTCGACGACATTATAAGGCGTGTCGACGACATAAGGCATATCGACGATATTGTAAGGGGTATCGACATAATAAGGCGGGTCGACATTATAAGGCTTGTTAATGACATTATAAGGCGGGTCGACATTATAAGGCGTGTCGACATTATCAGGCGGGTCGACATTATAAGGCGTGTCGATGACATTATAAGGCGGGTCGACATTATAAGGCGTGTCGACATAACAAGGCGTGTCGACATTATAAGGCGTGTCGATGACATTATAAGTCGTGTCGACGTTATAAGGCTTGTCGATGACATTATAAGGCGGGTCGACGATATTATAAGGCTTGTCGATGACATTATAAGGCGGGTCGACGATATTATAAGGCTTGTCGATGACATTATACGGCGGGTCGACGATATTATAAGGCGTGTCGACGATATTATATATTACATATAATGATTCTTTTATTGCTTCTCTAAATAACCTTTACAGGACGGTTAATTTAATGCATCAGTAAACCTAACAAGAAAATCATCACTGAAAGGATCCAACAATATCCATAAAATGTTTTACATAATTCATAACGACAATGACGAACATCCAAGAAAAGCTGACTAAGATTGCAAATAAACTTTTTTAATATCGCACTTATCTTCACAATTCCCTTTTTCGAAATGAAAGAAATGTTTTAGTTATCTCCCTTGTGGGAAGGTATTTTCATATATTTTATACAAGAAATATAATAAATTTGTATTTTTTAATTAGCATATTTTTTTTAGAAAAGCGCTCAACCTTTTTAATATTTTTTTTTCTCAACCAATAAAATGTCATTCATGCGCATAAATCTGTCTTTAGTGTTTGTCAAAAGCTTAAAAATTGGAAAAAATCATTAGTTTTCTGCAGTAACTCTGTACCAAATACCTACCTACAAGAGAGATAAGAGTGTATTTTTTTAATTGTTAGAGTAAAGTTCCTTTAATACGATATGTGGGAACTCTCTCTGCATATAGTCTTAAGGTTCCATGGCGGTAACTGTTTGGTTTGATATTTTTGTTTATTGACTCATCACAGATTTGTTCTTACTTCTACAAGTGGCTTGACGTGAATACCGTTGTCCTATGCCATTTCAAATTTTGGTATATGTTGCAATGATTATAGAACTTTGCCATATTTTCTTATCAATGCAAATGGTACTTTACCAAACTTTGTGAAATATTTTTAAGAAAATTAGAATTCATGACATACGGAGCAGAAACAACAATGTTACGGACAGAAAAACGGACATAAATCTTTAAAACCCTCATATAACTATGTATACTAAGGCACTTAATACAACCAACACCAAGTCTATTTTTTTAATTCTTTTAATTTTTGTCATTGCTGTTATTTTTCTTATTTGCAGTTTGTAGCAGTATGCAGGACAATTTCACAGTCCACATCGACATGAAGATATCAGACTACAATGATGTTTCTGTCTCAGCCGAAGATTTTCACGTTTGTCGTCAGAAATGTATCGATGAACCATCGTGTGCAAGTTTTGACTATGATCACAGACGCAATATATGCGCCAGAAGTAAGACATCAGTAGAAATGATTCTGGAGGCTCATCCCGAAGCATTGATGGAAGATCCTACATATACTTTGTACTCTCGTATCTGCATATAAATGACTTTCTCTTGTTTCCTATTTTGTTAGAAGAGAAAAAACTTCGACAGAAGACACCTTATGATATCGTCGACCCGCCTTACAATATCGTCGACCCTCCTTACAATATCGTCGAAACGCCTTATAATGTCGACACGCCTTACAATATTGTCGACTAAAGTCACATTGTCTATATTCATGGTACATTATCTATAATGTACGTTAATGACGCAATAAGTACATGGCTTACTGTAAAAAGATAGCGCAAAATCAAGTGAAAATGCGCTTCACTCATGTTATATTTAAAATGCCGATAAAGTTTTGGTCACTTTTATTTTCAATGGACACGCGGTTACAATTATAAGGCTGATCAACATTATAAGGCACGTCGAAATTATAAGGCGTGTCGACGACATTATAAGGCGTGTCGACATAACAAGGCGTGTCGACGACATTATAAGGCGTGTCGACGACATTATAAGGCGTGTCGACGAAATTATAAGGCGTTTCGACGACATTATAAGGCGTGTCGACATAACAAGGCGTGTCGACATAACAAGGCGTGTCGACATAACAAGGCGCGTCGACGACATTATACGGCATGTCGACATTATAAGGCGAGTCGATATTATAAGGTGTGATGCAATACTCTTAATTAACAGTTCAATTGACATTTAATGCGCATGCAGCATACTTTAACAAATGTTCTGGATTCATCTCTCACCAATTAGTAATTCATTTACTGGGAGACTTGAATGAGACTTGGGATTTAATGCTGCCTTTACTATGTACAGCATGCCGTGAACACCTTGCTTGACACCCCACCTAGTCATATTATGTTGACACTGGGCCAACCAGTCGTGGATCTACCCTTTTCTTTGCTGGAGCGTAAGCATTGAAGTTATACCACTTACAAGATTAATAAGTTTTGATCAATTATACTCCGTATATGAGGGTTAATATATTTAGATTTAGAACATGCCTTACTGAGCTAAATAAAACATGCCTTACTGAGCTAAATAGAACAGGCCTTACTGAGCTAAATAGAACAGGCCTTACTGAGCTAAATAGAACAGGCCGTACTGAGTTAAATAGAACAGGACTTACTGAGCTAAATAGAACAGGCCTTACTGAGCTAAATAGAACAGGCCTTACTGAGCTAAATAGAACAGGCCTTACTGAGCTAAATAGAACAGGCCTTACTGAGCTAAATAGAACAGGCCTTACTGAGCTAAATAGAACAGGACTTACTGAGCTAACTATAACAGAAACCTTACTGAGCTGAATAGAATATGCCTTATTGAGCTGAATAGTATAGGCCTTACTGAGCTTAATAGAACAGGCCTTACTGAGCTTAATAGAACATGCCTTACTGAGCTAAATAGAACAGGCCTTACTGAGCTAAATAGAACAGGCCTTACTGAGCTAAATAGAACAGGCCTTACTGAGCTGGATCGAGCCGGCCTTACTGAGCTAAATAGAACAGGACTTACTGAGCTAAATATAACACTGGCCTTACTGAGCTGAATAGAACATACCTTACTGAGCTGAATAGAATAGGCCTTACTGAGCTAAATAGAACAGGCCTTACTGAGCTGAATAGAACAAGCCTTACTGAGCTCAATTAAACAGGCCTCTCTGAGCTAAATAGAACAGGCCTTACTGAGTTAAATAGAACACATGCATTTCTGAGCTAAATGGAACAGGCCCTACTGAGCTGAATAGAAAAGGCATTAATGAGCTAGCAGAACAGGCCGTACTGAGCTTAATAGAACAGGCCTTACAGAGCTGAATAGAACAGGCCTTACTGAGCTTAATAGAACAAGCCTTACTGAGCTAGATAGAAGAGGCCTTACTGAGCTAAATAGAACAGGCCTTACTGAGCTGTGTAGAACAGGCCATACTGAGAAACATAGAACAGGTCTTACTGAGCTAAATAGAACAGGCCGTAATGAGCTGAATAGAACAGGCCGTACTGAGCTGAATAGAACAGGCCGTACTGAGCTGAATAGAACAGGCCGTATTGAGCTGAATGGAACAGGCCTTACTAAGCTAAATAGAACTGAGCTGATTAGAACAGGCATTAATAAGCTAAATAAGACAGACCGTAGGAAGCTAAATAGAACAGGCGTTACTGAGCTGAAAAGAACAGGCCTTACTGAGCTGAATAGAAAATGTATTACTGGGTTAAATAGAACAGAGATTACTGAGCTAAATAGAATAGACCGTACTGAGCTGAACAGAACAGGCCTTACTGAGCTGAATAGAAAAGGCCTAACTGAGCTTAACAGAGCATGTCGTACTGAACTGATTAGAACAGACATTGTTGAGCTAAATAGAACAGAACAGACCGTAATGAGCTAAATAGAACAGACGGTACTGAGCTAAATAGAACAGACTTACTGAGTTAAATAGAATATGCCTTATTGAGCTGAATAGAATAGGCCTTACTGAGCTAAATAGAACAGGCCTTACTGAGCTAAATAGAACAGGCCGTACTGAGTTAAATAGAACAGGCCTTACTGAGCTAAATAGAACAGACGGTACTGAGCTAAATAGAACAGACTTACTGAGCTAAATAGAACAGGCCTTACTGAGCTAAATAGAACAGGCCGTACTGAGTTAAATAGAACAGGCCGTACTGAGTTAAATAGAACAGGCCTTACTGAGCTAAATAGAACAGGCCTTACTGAGCTAAATAGAACAGGCCTTACTGAGCTAAATAGAACAGGCCTTACTGAGCTAAATAGAACAGGCCTTACTGAGCTAAATAGAACAGACTTACTGAGCTAAATAGAACAGGCCTTACTGAGCTAAATAGAACAGGCCGTACTGAGTTAAATAGAACAGGCCTTACTGAGCTAAATAGAACAGGCCGTACTGAGCTAAATAGAACAGGCCTTACTGAGCTAAATAGAACAGGCCGTACTGAGTTAAATAGAACAGGACTTACTGAGCTAAATAGAACAGACGGTACTGAGCTAAATAGAACAGACTTACTGAGCTAAATAGAACAGGCCGTACTGAGTTAAATAGAACAGGCCTTACTGAGCTAAATAGAACAGGCCGTACTGAGTTAAATAGAACAGGCCTTACTGAGCTAAATAGAACAGGCCTTACTGAGCTAAATAGAACAGGCCTTACTGAGCTAAATAGAACAGGCCTTACTGAGCTAAATAGAACAGGCCTTACTGAGCTAAATAGAACAGACTTACTGAGCTAAATAGAACAGGCCTTACTGAGCTAAATAGAACAGGCCGTACTGAGTTAAATAGAACAGGCCTTACTGAGCTAAATAGAACAGGCCGTACTGAGCTAAATAGAACAGGCCTTACTGAGCTAAATAGAACAGGCCGTACTGAGTTAAATAGAACAGGACTTACTGAGCTAAATAGAACAGACGGTACTGAGCTAAATAGAACAGACTTACTGAGCTAAATAGAACAGGCCGTACTGAGTTAAATAGAACAGAGCTTACTGAGCTAAACAAAACAGGTCTTACAGATCTAATTAGAACAAGCCTTACTGAGCTAAATAGAACAAGCCTTACAGAGCTAAATAGAACAAGCCTTACTGATCTAAATAGAACAGGCCTAACTGATCTAAATAGAACAGGCCTTACTGAGCTAAATAGAACAGGCCTTGCTGGGCTGAATAGAGCATGCCTTACTGAGCTGAAATGATTTTTATTATTTTATTCAGTCCTTTTGTATTTATTTTCTGTATGTGTTTTTAATTGTCATTTGGCGTATCCAATTTTAAGTCAATAACAAATTCATTACAAAATTATATTTAATTGCTATAACATACAGACGACCGTACATTATTGCAAATCTAGTCACTTTCATATGCCATTTATATAACGTTTATAGATAAAACATCTGTCTAGAAGAGATGTACACTGTTATATTGTTAGTTAGAAGAAAGCGCGTACTGACACGGATAACTTTCTAGAAGTAAGTTAGAAGTATGAATAAACCATTCAAAACGGTGTATCTTGATAGTAATTATCAACATTCACCGTACCATGAGTAGGTTTATCAATGCAATAAAAATATAAAAAAAAACATCCATCACACTGGACGCTAACACATGTTTTGTACACAGTAATATATGCAAATACGTATATTATATGCCCCAACATCACTGCCGACATGGTGAATAATATTTGTTCGAACATTTTTTAAAACAACACTTACAGTGTACGTTATTTCTCACATACTACTTGTAACAGTTTATGAAAGCTTCAATGTGTTCCAGTGTTGAAAATTAATTTAATCAAATACTATAATAAACAGCTAACAAAATACTGCATTAAATACATTTTTTTAACTTTTTTTTTATTGTTTGTTGTTTTTAAGAAGAGATTGACAATTGTAATTGTAATTTAGAAAAGTATGAACGGATACTGGCTCTTTTATTATATATTCTTATGTCAGAACATGTTTACTATGTATTAGTTTTCTTCAGCTTATTACAATCAATAAACTATCGATTTATTTTTATTTTTTCAATGTTTCCTGTCCTTTCGTCTAACAAAAAATTAAGGGACGTTACCTCAAACACTTTCGTACTGCGGTTTATGTCCCTTCATTTAACTGTTCCATTCTCTGATTTGGCTTGGACACTAGAGTAGCTTCCCCTGCCACAAGACGCCCAATCGGAAGTCTAGAATGACAATAACGCGATCATTTAAACGTGCACGGCAACAGACATTAAAATGACGCCCCGCCAGACTCGTACGCTGCTCGATTGCATCGCATTGACTCCAGTTTAATGAGCGTGAAAGACATTTTTTTCTGTAAGCGTTTTATAAATTTACATTTTTTATTTGTTTTTGAAATACATGTACATAGTAGCAACCAATTATGATCATTAGAGCAACATCAAGGGTTTTTGTGGAGGAAGACCCCAGACACACGTCTGTGTAGAACCACCGGCGCACCGCAAGTCATCTGGAAGACCTTCCTGCACTAAGTCCTTTGCCCGGAACGGGACTCGAACCCACGCGGTGAGAGGCTATAGCAGTCAGAGGGGTTACAAATCAGCGACTCCACCCCAACGCCAATCAACCCCCCCCCCCCACCCCACACCGCCCCACCCCCTTACATTTCTACTGTACAGTTAAATACAATACACTAAGAGTAGACCAGAGTGTACGTTAGCGTGCTTTCATTGTTAACGTGTCCGTTTCAATGTGCATGTTTAAAGTATATATGCACATAAAAGTAAAAAGTATATAATTATGCACATAAAAGTAAAAAGTATATATGCACATAAAAGTAAAAAGTATATATGCACATAAAAGTAAGATCTCCCAACTAACGAGTATTGTTATGTTCTGCATAGACTTTATAGTTTCGTGGGTTTTTCCCGCCTGTCTTGTCCCTTTAAAGGTCGATAAACTTAGCGTTTACATGGATCATTTTCTTTCTCCTATGTCGTATTAATGCCACGTGCATCCTTTTCGACATGAAACAGTATAAATACATTAACCTGGAATTAAAGACACCAGCTGGCAATTGCATAAGATTAATAAAATACAGAAAAGTTACCAGACAAAGGGACAAATATTACAGATACGAAGATGTGTTCTTTCTGACTCACACACTGCTAGGCGCGCATTCAGATCTACGACTTTATCGTATTGGCACCAGTGAACAAGGCCTGAAAGGTAATAGAACAGTTTTAAAACTAAATGTTTTGAGTAATCCACAATCGTTTTGTTTGTTTGTTTGTTTTTCTGTTTTTGTTTGTTCTTTTTAGGGGTAATTATTGCGGTGGTTAATGCTAAACTTAAAGTCGATTAGCATATAATAAGGACTCTAACGGGCGTAAAAATTATGATGCATACACTTCCGATGTTTTGTTCTTGTTTTTGAAATACATCGCAGTGACACAGTTATGATCATCATAGCGACGTCCAGCTATTTTGATGGAAGGAGGACCCCCAGACAAACGTCTGGGTAGAACCACCGGCGTACCGCAGGTCAGCTGGAAGATCTTCCAACATTAAGTCGTTATGCCCCTAGCGGGGCTCGAAATTACGCGGTGAAAGGCTAAACAGCCAGAGGAGTTAGAAAGTCAGCGACTCGACCACTACGCCAGGGGCGCCCCCATAAAATTTTATATGACAAATTTGGAAATAATCTATGTATTTATACAGTAACTTTTGTAAGTTTATTTATGTCATTTGGAATACAATACCATCTTAACTCTAGTGTTAATTGATGTCTATATTTTCAAGTTACTTCTTGTTTAAAATAGATTTTATATCGGATTATTAGATATCAAATATGCATATGGAATTATTCTCCGTGGAATGGAGATACCCGGCAGTGTTATACATATTTACAATATTGGTCATTCCTGGTACATATACGTGGATTAATAAGAAGAATTTCGAACTGTATTTTGTTTAGAGCCTCGTGACATTCGTTGTAACTGAACTTTCAGAAAGGGATAATTTATACAAAATTATATTCGACTACATTTCGTGTTCCGGTATGATCGCATTTCGGTTATGCGTTAATGCGTTGATTTTTGGAGCATTTGCCAATTCCGACTATGCACCAGGTGCTTTTCAAAACGTTCCTTGTGCGGCGGGTTTTAGCAGTGTCGTCGACACGTTGTTTGGAGTGTCTTTTAGAAGTTGCCAGAAAGCGTGCACTGGGGACATCGACTGTGGTTCCCTGATCTACATCCGGTCATTCCACGTATGCCAGATGCTTCAGACTAGCATCGGCCCGACTGACCAACTGATTGTCGATGGTCAGTGTGCCAAATATACCTGTAAGTGCTTAAAGGACACTTCTTTCCTTAACAGCTTTCCTCCAGATTTCAGTCGCGTACATATAATTTTTACCTATACGCCAAGTGTTTTTCCCCCATTAACTAAGTATGTATAAGCACGGTACCGTTCACTTCCGTAGTAACTTACTTAATGTAAAACTATTAGATCTTTTAAAGAAGTGTTTTTATTCTCAATTTTAATTACGGTTTATCTATGACAGACCGTCTTTAGATTTAAATATATTTTTCAACAGAAAGTAGAGGACTAAAAATTGTATGTCCATGTTAGTATAAATACCAAATATTGCCGGTTAACTTGTCAAGAATTTCTTTTATATTTATATAGTTATAATTATCTTCTTAAGATGTTAAACCAAATGTTCAATTTTTTAAACGCCGTCTGAAAATTGAGTTTACAAATTAATTATCTTTTAAATAGTGTTACATTACATGGCGGTTTAGTACACCCTTTGATGGTTATGATTTAAATTTCACAGTGTCATTTAAAATCATAAAAATGCACCAAATCGAGACAACGATGTTAAGTGTGAGACTCCAGGTCCAATAGGAACATGCCATAGAGGCAGGTGTCTGATTCTTGATGTTCATAAAGTCGACCATTTTTAACAAAATATCTAGTGAACTACATGTACTTTTAAATTGAACTCATTAAATTTAACTCAGAAACAAAGTAAATGATTGTAAAAATGGTTGTAATTTGTGTTGATAGACTTTAAAGTTACTTCGATCATGTATTTAATACAACAATTAGGTAGATATATCCTAGTCAATCCCTAGTGCTTTATTAATTTCACGTGCTAATTATAAGACGTTAGGTAACTGTTTCAAACTGAACTACGAAAGAGATTCTGCAGCAATAAGAGCGTTTATTGTAAGTTCCCAGGCAAATTTTGATTCTGTGCATACTTAGTTAAAGATTGTACGATGGAATGACATTTCTTTCTGCCAAAAATAAAAGTTAACATAATTTTACATATCAATATGTCCAAGTAACAAAATTCTATATTTTAAGCACAGAGTAATAAAGTGCATTTTTGAATTAATCTGTTTTAGTGTATCCAAGTCTTAAAAGAGTATAGAAATCCGCTGTTTTGAGATACGAATTTCCGTAAATGTCTAAATAAAAAATATGATAATGTCTTTTTCCGACTAACTTTGTGATTCATTACAGTGGTTTGCGTCAGTTTAAAAGTGTATAAGTTGGTATAATTATATAACATACGCGTGTAATTTAGCATTCGGTAAGGTTTTAAGGAAGTCGAAGTTCTTTGTCGAACATATGCTTTAATATATTATATAAATAGGCTATTTCAAGCGGCTCCGAGTATATATCGGACACAACGTTAAATGTTTTAAAATGTAAAACAAACAGCCCAATCAAATGTCAAATATCAACAAATCTGCACGGTGTACATACGAGGTTAATTACTGTTTTAGGTAAATTGTTATTAGTGATTACACTAAACTACTCAATTACACTTTTGTAAGCTTGAACTAGCAGAAGCATGACTTTTAGTTTAAAAAATGACATCCCGACATTCTCATCTCAATTCAGTCAACTTTAGCGTCGACTTCTGGATCGGGAGGTCGCGGATTTAAACCCCGGCCGGATCAAACCAAAGACTTCAAAGTAGGTAGAAGTGCCTTCCCTTCTAACGCTCGGGGCTAAAGGGACAGCGTTACGCCTGACGCCCGGTCGGGTTCAGTCCCTAGGCACCTCACAAGTGCCCCTGTGCTATATTAGATAGATAGAAATGTCGCTGCATAGTATCGGTAAAAGTGCCGGCAAATCCATCCCAATCATTTTTAACGTCCATCTTATGTTTCAGTACCCCGCACTATTCGGAGATCGTGTGTTTCGAACACTGATTGTGAAGAGAGTAATTCCCAGTGTATTTACCAAGGAAAAGGTGACGCCTCTGGTCGCTGTGTCTGTGACAGGCTACATCGATACGTACCAGAGAGACTCGATTGTATTCAAGGTAATAATATTTTCATGAACTCAAAAACACCTTTTTAATTTTTTTCCCATAACTTCAAAATTGCCTTGTATATAACACTATTATAGAGAAAAAAACAACAAGTTTAATTCAATGTTTTTGGTACGTGTACATGTATTCTAAATTTTCCTTGCGAAATGAAGATGGTTCATATCGATTATGTTGCTTACACAATTTTTAGACTAATTGTGTGTACTAGATCTCGTTATTTTTTGCTAATGACTTATGTTATACAACTTATACAAATTTGATTGATTTATCTAAATAAATGAAAATGAAATATTTTATATGCGGCATATATTTCAAAGGCATACGTAAATTAAAATACCCAGCACACACACAATCACAAACACTCACATAACAGTTAGGACAAGCTTACTTAATTTTCAAACATCTTAATGATGAAACATCACAAAATGTTGTTACATTTCGTATCATTTCATTCCGTGCTTCTGCAATAAATAAAATCCCCCAAAACGACAGAAATATAATTCAACAGAATACGTTCCAATGTAGTCACTGTTGTCCATTTTTTCTACCTTATTTTCAGCCTGTAGCAGTATGCAAGACAATTTCACAGTCTATAGCAATAAGAAGATATCGCTTTATAACGATTTTTCTTTCTCCAATGTGGAATTAGACGTGTGCATTCAGATGTGCATCGATGACCCATTGTGTAGTAGTTTTGACTATGCTCGTAGCCAGAAGATATGTGGCAGAAGTAGGGTTTCAGTCGAAATGATTCTGGAGGCTCATCCCGAAGCATTCATGGACGATCCTGGAATTACTGTGTACTCTCGTATGTGCATATAACTGATTCTTGTTTGCTTTCACTAATATTCCACTGTGAAAGTAGTGAAAGAGAAGCAGCAGAAGACATTATGTAGTTTCGTTGAACGAACGATTAATGGACGTAAGAAAAGGCCGTCCTCTTTGTTCCTGGCTCAGAAAATACGACTAGACATACAAACTAAACATTCAAACAAAATCTTCGAGGTGTGTAATGACAACAGTAATATAATAAAGCTGACTGCTTATTTATTTATTATAGAAAGTTGGTGTTATTTTTTTGGGAAATTCCATCTTTATGTTATGTCACTCGCGCCTTGGCTTGACACAGCCACAGTAGGTCCGGGCACTGTGGTAGGTCGATTAAAATGAATAAAAACAAACAAACAAACAAACAAAAATATACATGTATATAATCCGACAGTTTGCCTATATCAAATACACGTAACAACACCTTACCATTGCTTTGGGGAATTTAGTCATAATGGCGCTTCGGGCCATATTCCTTCCTCGGTCTGACCCACCAGTCCGTAAACTTGCATATTGCCCTCAAGGCCATGTATTATTTGTTAATTATTGATTTGAAAGTGGCTCCAAACATTTAGATACATATTAAAGTTGTTTAAGTGATTGTAACCTAAAATTATACCCCCCTCGGCAATATCGATGAACCTTGTGTATAGAAAATTCTGTAATATATGAATTCATCAAATATTTATTATAAAATTTGAATGCTTTATTGACTGTAACGGCCATAGCAATTACTGCAGCATGTATGCAGTGTGCGCAGGGGAACACTTAATTCAAATACCGTTTAAAGGCATCTCGAAAGGAATGTGGTATCCCACTGAGCCAGGCCTCCACATGCTATGACCAGACCTGCTAATTGCTGGTCATCACTGCAGGGAGTCTTTAGCCAACATAGTACTAATCTGTCACAGTAATACCTCTGATGGGTTAATGCAAAACTAAATTACCTGCTAGTATGGATGTGAGACAGTAGGCTAGTTTTGCACAAAGCCACAAACATTATTGTTAGTGATAATGTGGGTTGTTTAGTATATGATCCCTTACAAATTCTTTATTGCATTAATTACTAGGTGTCAATTTTGTAACTGCAAGATTATGTATTTATTTCATAGCTAAATATTTAATTTTGAAAATACATGAGAGATACAAGTTTTAGTATTCAAAATGACTTAAAATGAGTCTGAAGGACATTATTCTGACAATGAATGACTTTTTAAATTGCTTTTGTTAGAAACGTTTCGTTACATTTTACAAATCAAAATAAAATATAACTTTAAATATATATGAGAACTAAAAGAATGAAAGAAATAACAAAATGTATAAGAAATAACAAAATCAACCAACAAAGTAAGAAAGAAAACAAATAAAGATTTATATATATATATAGGATTGCGTAATTGGTATATTCACAACTGTTTCCTTTATAAACTGTGAATGACTATGTTCAACCCCCAGATATAGCATACACACACTTGGATCTTGAACAATACCTGTTTGACAGTCACATCGTTACAGACTGTGGCAGTCAGAAAACAGATGCCCTCACATGCTGGGTGGGGCAATAAATGGGGGGGGGGGGGGGGGGGGGGTTCACTTATATAAGGGTTTTGAGATGCCTTTAAGTTTGAATGGCACTGAATTGTTTATGGGAAGAATGATCCATATTCCTAACCGTTGCTATATTTACTGACACTCGGGTTATGAAGCGTCTCAAAATTCATGTAAGCTCTCGAGTCGATGTCAAAGATGAAAACGATACACTCAAGTCATTTGTGTGTTGTTGTTGTTCCTTTTGTAACATTGACACAAATCATATACTTGAATATAAGAAATTGTGTATTTCCTTTTTAAGCATAATATATATTGACAACATAATTTGCCATTTTCAGCCAAAGACGATCTCGGTAGATCGCGCTGCGCATTCAGTTTGCGCATATGAGCTGTTCAGTAGGCAGGAAGTTAAGTAGTCAAATTAGGGTTAAAATGCTTAAAACTCGGGGTTGAGGGATCGAATCTCGGTATGATGGCGCAAGCTTTCTTTCTTCCTATCTTTTTTTACTTCGACAATTATTTCTGCATCATTCTACCAGATGAAAAAAAAACATGTGTAGTTTTTAATTTTAATTTTGTACAGCTATTATTTGATTAAATCTGCCAAATTCTTTACGAGCAGTTTAATTCATTTTACAAAAAAGGAAAGATCAATGAATAAGTAAGTAAATAAATAAATAAAACGTAAGCCATATAATTTTGATTTTGATTTGGTCAGCATACTTAGAACTAAAAAATGTGTCAAAATGAAAAAAAAAAATAAAGCATTTTTTAACACATTGTTACGACCGGTGTCTCTATATAAGTTTATTTATAAAATGGCACATTTACTAAACGACGTAATGATGTAACAGAAAGAACAAGCCAGCAACAAACTAGTACAATAATGTTTTATTTTAAACAATTGAATCTATGGCGTAATCATACAATAACAAATAAATGAGACAAAATTTCAGAAAGCAAAATGAATGTTAACTTACAGTTTGTCCCTTTAGGGGGTGTCCCTTTAATAGTCCAATTAATAATCCAACGTCGAATAATCCTGAAGGGTTATTGGTAGAATGTCCTCGTAGATAAGCACAGTTGAAATAATCCAAAGGTAGAACAATAAACGAACGTTAATAATATTATTCCAAATCCAACACTAAAATATTTATATCACTGTAGAATATTGTAAGCCCACGTCAGTTCCAACACAGAAAGATTTAATATAGAAGCTGCAAGTAATTCCAAACTTATATGTCCAATCTCTAAAGCAAACTTTTTATCCAAACTTCCAAACTTAACTTTTTATCGGCAAACACGCCCTTATTATAAGGCTTATATATATACCCCAAAAAATTCCAGAACATTCACGAACCCAGAACATTCTCGAAAACCAGTTAAAAATAACAATTGAACTTTATATCAGTTACGCGAATGCTACGTCATCGAAACCACAATGGTAAACAACCCTTAACCTGACTAGCGTAACCTTAAACGCTTGGGTACTACTGTACATAACAACATTTGTCAATCTTGAGAAAACTGATTATTTATTGCATAATAAATTGTGATCAAATTATTATACTGTATTGGAAAGTGACGCTAAAGTTTTCTTTAATTAATTTACATGGTATTTAGCCGTGAAAGGTAGTGATGTGAGGTTTCTCATTGCCTGTTGTCGCACATTTCAAATCTTGTAATGATTATAAAATATGAGATAAAATTCCATACTACAATTACAGTTTAGTCCTCGAAGGTGTATGTAGAATATTCATAACTGCATAATCAATATTATATTGTAAAAATGAACAAAAAATAAACCTTATGGTTAATTACATAAAACTATGTTATCTGAATTAAGTTGTTCACTGTCAACATAGCTTATCGCTAAAACGACAAAATTATTATTTAATCAGAAATGTGATATACTTTTAATAAAAAGCAACACGTAAATGGTTTAACGTATGAACACAAAGTTCCTCATTCACGAAACTCATTACAAAATGTGTTAATTATCGCTTTCATTAAGTATACGTTGATAAACGTAAAACATCAATAAATATTATCAACATATGGAGTTGATAACCTCAATATTGAACTTTTCAATTAGTGTGCGTAGTTCGTATTTTTATGCATTCAGCGTTAGCTGATGTTTGTATCTATACTGACAGAATAATTTTAACATTGAAACATACTAATTATTCCTTAGAAATATCAAACTATTTTTTTTTTCTAGGCTTACTTAAGTTTTTTTACTGACTGCTTCAAACGTTATAAGCTGAACACACAGTGACCAACCGTTTCTCCCATTTTAGTAATACTGCATTGTATTGGTCACAATGTTGTTAATTTTTCCGTTGGGAACTGTCGATTCTTTTTTTTTCTATAAAAAAAAACAAAACAAAAAAAACAAAAACAAAAAAAAACACGCTCACAGTCAAATTAGCTACAAATAACATTTTCCAAGAGTTAATCACAAACATTTGCTCTCTTTACATATTTGTAAATGTTTATGGGCGCTGCCATATTAGAAAACACCATCAATTAGAGCTAGTTATAGAAGAGATTTATTTAAAGCAAACATGGTGATAATAAATCTCGGTTTATTAATGTGTTTTCTAATGTGACAGCGCCCATGAACGTTTGAAAATTTGTACAGAGAGCAATTGTTCGTCTTGGTCATATTGATTATTGTTTATAAAGTTGTACAAATAAAAAATAAAACTCCATTCTCTGTCTAATTACATATTTGTTACATATTTTGGCAAACGGGTTACACATACTAATAAAGTTTAGAATTGACAAGCATTTAACTACCATAAAAACATGTGTATCTTAATGGTTCAAGTAAGATATATAATACAGAAAGTTCGAAAATAATATAGAAAGATACAAATGTTCTCCAATATATTAAAACTACTATGTATTTTCGAATCATTAAAATAGTATATTTCTTTTTAATTTGGAAAAAAAAAACACTTGTCAAATTTATTTATTTTTCTGTATCAATACTTTTTTTAAAATACCTAATTGCGGGACAACTAGGTATGTTTATCTAGCTCTTACAAGCTTCAGGGTCTTATTACTTATTAAAGTTGTTTATTTGTAATCAACACCTTTACACGGCTTGTGTACTTCTTGTTTGATTGTTAAGTGCTAACATTTTTTGTGAGTATACATCCGAAAATAAAATCGACTGTTTGGCAATAAGCAGAGTAGGAAAAGCTAATTTATTTCTAATATTGTATTTTTATACCGTAGTATTCTTTAGCCTGATACTATCGATAAAACTAATTAGATTTATTTGATTAAATTCATTTTGGACAGAGAACAAATTAAAGGGACATAATCTCACAAAAATTTCATTGTGTTGTTGTGGTTGTGTCCCTTGTCTTGCAAATCTATTTTTTCGTTGCTGTTGTTTTTGCCTGGACGCCTTTTCGCTCAGTTAATCTCCCTTGACCCTTATCGCCAAACCGGAAGTCTAGACTCTAGAATGACGATAGGCGCGTGTATTTCCACGTGCGTGGCAGCACACGTAATTAGAGCGCCATGTCAGACTCAGCCAGACCCACACGGTGTTATTTTTGCCATCAGTTCCACCATTGTATTGACTCCTGTGTCAAGACTTCACTTACCAAGAGGAAAACTTAACAAAACAGTTTAAAGATAAACAATTGTTTTGTATTACACACAATCGTGATCATGGATTGACAATATGACGTTGTTTTGAGATTAAATAAGAAGCTGACTGGCAGCTGTGAGGGAAAAAAATCTTTCAGATAAGAAATATTTCCATGCATTGCCTTCTCGATTTCTCATACAGACGAACGACGTTTAATGGTGTTAATTGAACGTAGCAGTTTTCTCTTTAACACTTGTCGAACTTTCTTGTCATTTTATTTCCTTTCAAACTGTCTTAGTTTTTAGTAAAAGGTGTTGGTTAACAAATTGTTTTCTGGCATATAAACTCATGATTGTCTTATTAAGTACTCAAAAGAATTGACCAATTCCGATCAATAACGTCGAATATAAAACAGCATGTAAAATGTGGAAGTACAGATGGAATGTTTATCAAAATGCGTTGATAAGAAGTCGGATTTATTTCCGTATTTCTACCCTTCTTTCGGGATGGGATGGGATTGGAATTACAGGCATTTTTGTCGATACTGTGCAGCGACATTTCTATCATTATAGCACAGGCGCACTTATAAGATGCTCAGAGACTGAACCCGACCGGTCCATTATACTGACACCGACGAGTCAGGCGTAATGCTGTGCCACTAGCCCCGAGTGTTAGGAGGGAAGCCACTACTACTTTCATTCGGATGAGTATCCCTGTCCACAAAAATCTCACATAACAAGCTCAAGTGTTCAGAGACATGTCATGTTTAATGTGACAGTTTTCTGGGTTCAGATTGTATGATTCCGTGTAAGCAACACAGGAAGAAAAAGTAAATAACTATTTACTTTATTCTAATTAGCATGTTTTCCCTGAAGAAATTGTTAATTTTGTTTGTTTGTTGTGTTTATCTTCCCACTAGCAGTATTTCAGTTATCCGCATACGGTGTTCAATTGAAGCAGTTATAGTGCTGCCTTCACTGTGTATAGCATGCCTTGAACACTTGGCATTATACCACACCAAGTAACATTATCCTGACACCGGGCCAACCAGTCGTGGAACTACAATTATTTTTGCTTGAGCGTTAGCTAGGGAGCTATACCACTACCATTTTTAACGACTTTGGTATGTCGCGGCCCGAGATCGAACCCGGGGCCTCCCGTACCTGGTGCCAACGTTCTACGGATTGCGCTACCAGGCAAGTTAATCTTGCTTTGGAGGAATGGAAACAAGGTCTGCGGGGGAAAAAACACTCATATATTTCGTATATCTCTCACGTATAATTTACAATACCTTATACAATTGAATCGAGAAAATAACAGCATACAATTTGTATTCAATTTCAATTCCTATTATAACTTCGAGCTAGTTTTAGAAGAGCGTTATCGAAAACAAATGTGGTGATACGATAATAAATCACGGCTTTACCAGATAAAGACTATTTTTGTTCTTATTAATTAATAAGAGATTATAGAGACACTTATTTTTCTCTTGATGTTAATAGTTATATATTTTAGGTTGTAAGTTTTGAGTAAAAGAAATAGTAGCAAATGCGTTATTTACTGAACAACCGGAGAAGGTTTTTTACTGAGGCAAAGAAGCACATAATACCGCTCTCCAAAGACAATAACTGCCTTCAAATTAACAACGTCGATATCAGTATAAAGAAAAAATAGAAGACTTCACTAATGTTTGCCGTCAAATTAACTACTTCGATATCAGCCTAAAGAACGAATCGAAGACTCCACTAATATTTGCCTTCTCATTAGCAACGTCGATATCAGCCTAAAGAACGAATCGAAGACTCCACTAATATTTGCCGTTAAATTAACAACGTCGATATCAGCCTAAAGAACGAATCGAAGACTCCGCTAATATTTGCCGTCAAATTAACAACGTCGATATCAGACTAAAGAACGAATCGAAGACTCCACTAATATTTGCCGTCAAATTAACAACGTCGATATCAGCCTAAAGAACAAATCGACGACTCCGCTAATATTTGCCGTCAAATTAACAACGTCGATATCAGCCTAAAGAACAAATCGACGACTCCACTAATATATATATTTGCCTTCTCATTAGTAACGTCTACATCAGCCTGAAGAAGGCATCGACGACTCCACTTATATTTGCCGTCAAATTAACAACGTCGATATCAGCCTGAAGAAGGCATCGGCAACTCCACTTATATTTGCCGTCAAATTAACAACGTCGATATCAGCCTAAAGAACAAATCGACGACTCCGCTAATATTTGCCGTCAAATTAACAACGTCGATATCAGCCTAAAGAACAAATCGACGACTCCACTAATATTTGCCTTCTCATTAACAACGTCGATATCAGCCTGAAGAAGGCATCGACGACTCTATTCTTTAGGTTTTTCCTTTACGAATTTGTTTTTCCTTCATAAATGCCAGTCAGCTTCTAGTTAAGTATGAAAATAACATCTTAATATCAAATTGTGCGTGATTCTTCGCATCACAAAGATATTTATACTCGTAAAACTGTTTTGTTACCTTTCTTTCTTATTACATTGCAGTCTTTGTGAAACAGTGATAGATCTGTTTGCAAGACGAGAGCGTGCGAGTCTAGCAGTGCTCTATTTATGTCTGATGCCATGCACGTCCAGTCGCATGCTCATATTATTAATTTTAACCCCAGATTGGGCGTACAGGGTCAGATGAAGCTAATCAACCACACAAGCGTACATACAATAATATATTTTGAGGACCGCCATATTACGATGTAACATGAACAATGGTGTCTCTTCATTCTCTAAATGTTTCGCCAGGATGGTTAGCAGTTACATGTTCAATCATTTTTTAATTGTCGAAGTTAAAATAAAAGGTCAAAGCCTTTACTAAGTTCATTCACTTTAAGGATCTGACGATGTAAGGTTTCAAAAAACACCATAAAACTCGGTCTGAAGGTAAAGTTGACGTCGCAATTCTTAAACAGCCTTAAAAACATTTTTCAATTTAACATTTCTAGCGTAATATCAAACAACGTCATAAAGAAACAATTGCTCACATTTGTTTGTAAACAAAACATTTATTAGACGTTTAACTGTTTTATTGCTGCTCACGCCCAGTACACTGGAGCCAAAGCGATACAGTAGTAGATCTGGTTTCAGGGCAGCTTGTGAGCGGGGGTAGGTATATCTGTTTACGACTACTTCCAGTTGGGCGACATGGGTCAGAGAAAGCTACTTTAGCGTACATGCGTCCAATAAATGGAGATGGCAACTGAGATTGTGCGCTCGTATGGATCTATCGTCGTCGGGAAACACGTGGTCTCTGGACACTCTTAAAATCCGCCGGACTCCTCCTTCATCTGTCCATGTTGCCCTTATTTCCAAACTGACCACCACGTGTACCAGGAAGCAGAACAATGAGCAAGGTTACAGCTCTAGAGACTCCCATTTACAACATTGTTTCTTTATCCGTATCGATTTTGTTTGCTCATGGAATCCTTCGTTGTACAACTTTCCTTGTCATAGGTCCTTTTAAACATGTATTGTTAATAAACTACTCGATGACAGGACAGACCGTCGAGACTACGTGAAAACGGTATTTAACAATAAGTGAATATTATATATAAATATATCAATAGTCTTCTGAGTATTGTGGTATGTATTAAAATTTAAAAAAGGCGCAGGAAAATGGAATGTCCATGGCAATAAATGCCAAAAATTAAAACAAATCTGTAGGAAAAATGAGGAAAACAGAATGCAAATCCAACAGTTCCGTTTTGAAAATGCCAGTCAGCAAAAGTGCCGAACAAGGTGCTTACACCGGTTTTACTGAGATGTTACCTCGCAATTAAATTCTGAGGGGTTTCACACATGCAAGCAGCGATAACTGATCCTTTAAAATTAAAGTGTCCAAGTGATGAAATTTTCTAAGGGCTATGTTACGACGTCGTTGAAAAGAAAGTAGCGACGAAATTAAAATTGAAATTCCCACATCGTATTCTGGTAAGGAAATAAACATTATTTCAATTAGAACAACTACACAATTCTTTAGTTAAATGAAATAAAATATTTAAATGGTGGACAAAATAACTAAAGACAAAGACTCTCCAGAGAAGAAGAGTGAATTTTCGTCACAGGAAAATACCCGTAACAATCCTTACAGAATTAATTGACAACATTTTTACTTCCGCCGAACTGCACATGTAATATTGTTGTAATCATTATTACGAATGTAGGACAAAGTAATGTGAGTGTGGCAACACATATTAAAATTGGCAATTACAACAAAACAGAATGTACTTCTTTGACATGATTGTAGCAATTGATAACCAAAATAATGTAATAGGCCGAGGATTCATCAGCAAAAAGCGTGTTAAATAATGAAGGTAAACAAACGAAGTAAAACCTAAAATGTAGTTTCACGTCAAGGGCTCTGAGACTCTTCAGGTTGGTCACGTCAGGGGCTCGAAGATTCTTCAGGTTGGTCACGTCAAGGGCTTGGAGACTCCTCAGGTTGGTCACATCAAGGGCTTGGAGACTCCTCATGTTGGTCACGTCAAGGGCTCGGAGACTCCTCATGTTGGTCACGTCAAGGGCTCGAAGACTCCTAAGGTTGGTCACGTCAAGGGCTCGGAGGCTCCTCCGTTTGGTCACATCAAGGGCTTGAAGACTCCTCATGTTGGTCACATTAAGGGCTCGGAGACTCCTCATGTTGGTCACATCAAGGGCTTGAAGACTCCCCATGTTGGCACGTCAAGGGCTCAAAGACTCTTCATGTTGGTCACGTCAAGGGCTTGAAAACTCCTCATGTTGGTCACGTCAAGGGCTCGGAGACTCCTCCGGTTGGTCACGTCAAGGGCTCGGAGACTCCTCATGTTGGTCACATCAAGAGCTCGGAGACTCCTCATATTGGTCACGTCAAGGGCTCGAAGACGCCTCATGTTGGTCACGTCAAGGGCTCGAAGACTCCTCCAGTTGGTCACGTCAAGGGCTCGGAGACTCCTCCGGTTGGTCACGTCAGGGGCTCGGAGACTCCTCCGGTTGGTCACATCAAGGGCTTGGAGACTCCTCATGATGGTCTCGTCAAGGGCTCGGAAACTCCTCCGGTTGTTCACGTCAGGGGCTCGGAGACTCCTCCGGCTGGTCACATCAAGGGCTTGAAGACTCCTCATGTTGGTCACATCAAGGGCTCGGAGATTCCTCATGTTGGTCACGTCAAGGGCTCGAAGACTCCTCATGTTGGTCACGTCAAGGGCTCGGAGACTCCTAATGTTGGTCACGTCAAGGGCTCGGAGACTCCTCATAATGGTCACGTCAAGGGCTCGGAGACTCCTCATGTTGGTCACGTCAAGGGCTCGAAGACTCCTCCGGTTGGTCACGTCAAGGGCTCGGAGAGTCCTCCGGTTGGTCACGTCAAGGGCTCGGAGACTTCTCATGTTGGTCACGTCAAGGGCTCGGAGACTCCTCATGTTGGTCACGTCAAGGGCTCGGAGACTCCTCCGGTTGGTCACGTCAAGGACTCGGATACGTCTTAGATTGGTCTTTCCCTGTGTGTGTTATGTCTTGTCTTGTCTCGTTTTGTTTGTTTGCTTTTGTTTTTGTTTTGTTTGGTTGTTGCTATTTTGTTGTCATTTTTTGTTGCTGCTATTGTTATTATTATTATTTGTTGTTGTTGCTTTGTTGTTGTTTTTTTGTTGTTTTTTTTGTTATTTATATTTATAGTTATGTATTAAATAATATTTACTAATGTCATTTTCTTATTTTATATTTATCAGTATCACTTCCGGCTTCAGAATGTCTTCACTGAGACATAGCGTCTCCCCATTAAATGGACACTACGAAGGAAGGTGACAGACAAAACATCGAATTTACAACAGTGCCACCATTGAAGCTGGTATAAACTGCAACATAATGTTTCGGCTTTACTGTCCAACCTTACATAACCCATTGTTATACTGAAATATGCTTACTTGAAAAGGCTTTCTAATGGGTTTTGTGAAGGTGTTACATTTGGCAAATGGTTATATATAAAAAGTGAATGCGTGTTTATCGTGTAGGAGTATAACTATAAAAGTAATTATTAATTAATTAGGTTAATTAACCCTAGATATATCTAACATTAAACGTTATGCACAGATTATGCATTTATCTGGAAAAAATGACAAGTATTATTATATACAAACATTTGATTGTGTACAGGTCTTGGCTTATTAATGGTCTCTCTGAATGATTTATAAATTCCATGCACATAGGACATTATTATTTTTATATTAATAATTTCTTTTGATTGTCAATGATCCCAGTTTACCTCTTTTAAATAAAACAATGCAATTATTATCAATAATCCCAAATTTACAATAACGACCAAAGCATACTTAATTTATAAATTGCGTCACATCCGGTTCTCATGGCTGCATATAAAGCTGGCCTTGTAAACGAAACAAAAACACACTCTGACACCTGTTAAGAATATTTATCAGAAAGTTTTGATGGGTAAAATCTATTTCCGTTTCTAGAGATATGTGCATGCCTGTAAAAAATACCAGCTTGTCAAATAAACTAAAAACTTTAGGGGATCTGAATGGTGAAAATATGAAGATAACGGCGTGAGTAATTTTCAATGTGATTTAAAAATTTACGATGCTTGTAAAAAGATAGTAATTGTTCTATGAAGAAAATAACACTCACAAGCTTTCTTATCAATGGCCTTGTGAAATTTTAGTGATAAATTCTCAGTTTTCGTATCAGCAAAAATACACATAACGATTTGCGAAAATAAATGAATTTAACCAAATTCTGGAAATGTGTAAGTTTTTTTTTTCAGATTCGTAAGATATTGTACATTCCTGAGAATTTTGGAGTATGTGTGTAGGCTGAGCACGTTCTGGACCTTTTCATTATTGTATTGTTAGACAACCTCATGATATAATCTAATTAATAATGAACATGAACACAACAATGTACCTTTAATAGTCTTAGATTGATGTTGGTTGAGTAAATTTCCTGGAGCAGATTGATCTTTAATGTTCCAATATTTAAATAGCATGTAATAAATGCCTTTAAAATGATGAAAAAGTCCGGTATTGGATAAAAAAAATAGTATTAGCAAACCGGCACACAACACACCCTGTTTACTGCACATTTCATTTTTATTAACAAATAATATCTTTAAGAACAAATAAACGTACAAAGTTATTCAGACAATAGAACAGATTCTGATCGGCAGTATGCCATTGAAGCAGACTGCTCTTGATTTTCTATACAGAAAGTATTGGCCTCAACCAAAATAATACGTGTAAAGTGGGCATAGATGTAGTAAGGGTGATATCCGACAGTTTGCCTATATCCAATACATGTAACAATCTCTTCCATCTGGTTCATGGAATTCGAACATATTTTTATGAACCAATACTTTAGTCTAAATAAAGACGATTTTGAACATTAACTATATTGTTAGACATAATCAATCAAGAACAAAAATCACTCTAAATGTTCATTCTTTCCAACTTTATAAAAAGCTCGATGGTGGTCACGGCAAAAATAGATATCGACGTCAGAGCGGATCACCCGGAGGACAATATAATGTGATACTAAAAGTAAGTAGTCGCGTGGTTTTCTTAGTTTAAAAATAGCTATCTCTGCAGAGTGGCGCAGATAGGAAATACCTGTTTGCAATGACGGGTAGGGATTTATACTTGATTGTTCACACAGATCTAGAACATCAACAAACAGGTTTTTGCATGTCCAAACTTTCGGATACTACCATAAGAAAATATAGCAATGTGCTATAAGCATTGTTGCGTATATTAAAATCTGAAGGGACACAGGACAGTAAGGTATTGACATGCAAGTCAGACAAGTTGTCTACGAACCCGTAATCGACAGTTTACAGGTTGATAAATGGAACACGACCGGCCCTCAGGGAAATAATATAATTCTCGTAGTATAGGGAGGACATATAGTGGCCATGAAGCATGAAAGTCAGTAAGGATAAATAAAGATAGGACTAAGCAATATTTATAGACACCAATTGAAACTATGTCGTATGAGCTAGGGGAGCTAGATTTTAGTTAGAAGTTTTAACTTGTTAAAATGTAAACTCTCATTCAATAAAATTGTGTCCCACGAAAGTTTGCTTTTCTACCATAAAACTCTTTTACATGACAAGATTCCAGATAAAGTAATAATATAAGTTTGAAATCTGGGCGGCACAACCAAGTTAGGAAAGTATTGTAATATCTGTTTTATTTACACACCTGGTGAAAAGGGTGAATACAATCAATTGTGTGAAATTTGTAGATAAAATTAAATAATATTTACAATTGTCAATAAAACTATATCAGATACTTTCATTAATTCAATTTTCGAAGCAGTTTATCTTTAGATCTTATCTGAGCTAACAGTCTAACAGAATCTAACGAAGGAAAGATAGCCCTGAAAACAAATCAAAAACCTGCAGTTTTGTAGTTATCGAGGCATATAACACATCAAAGTTTTTTGGTTTTTTTTATACATTGTACATAATGTGCTTTGCTACACTTTCTTCCCATTATAATCTTAATCCATTTATAATATTGCATAATCGACCTTCTAAAAGATATTTAATCACGTCAAATGGATTTTAAATGCGTCCATAGAACATTTCTAATGTGTAAATCTGTACTGAATCTGTTTATTTTTGTTTAATGGGTTAGCAGTTTTTATACTGATATATCGCATTAAATTGCATGGATATTAATTTAGATGTTTGCATTCAAACATTGTGATAAGCTATAAGTTAATAAATAGCAACACCAGACAGGAACATTATATACCGGAACTCATGATACTCACGTTGACCCACCCTCCATGCAGTCATTTCTATCAAATTCAGAGAATAAACTATTTGCCCCAAAACAACTGAAGTGCAACTCCTATTTCAGCCAGGCAGAGGCAAAAAGTTAATTCCTTGAATTCGATAAGTTGACTTAATTATATATATATATTTAGATCATGGATTTGCGTTTTGAGCTATATGCCAGAGGACAATGCACGATAATGAGTGTACATGTAGAGAAAGCATAACAGCAGGAGTGATTGTTACATCTGAACAAAACGCCATGCATGTAATGCAATATTTCACTTTAACAATGGTGTCTACATATTAAACCAAGTTAAACATACGATATAGATTTACAAATTAATGCATAAACATTAGTTGGATTATAATGTTATGCAAAGTATTAATAAAATATACCTTTTGTAAAACAAAAAACAAACAAAACAACAAAAACAACAGCTTATTGGAAAGTTTGGAAAGTTTCATGCAAAATGTTTTAGGAAATGGATTAGATAAGGAAAGTTTGTAGAAATAAAAACAAATAATGTGCGAAATATATTTAGGACATGAGATATGAATGTAGAAATAAAAGAGATAAAACTAAAGTGTAGAATAAAGACAAATAACGTCCAAACATCAGATATAAGAAAGTGTGTATTAAAAGAAGACAAACAAGGCCGATATTTCATTTAGGAAATGAAATTAGAAGATAGAAAGTTGACAAAAGTAAAAAACAATTAAGTGCACATTTCAGGGATGAGACTAGAATAAAGAAGTCAATGACAAATTATCTTTAATCATAATGTTAAACCGCCCCTCCCCCTTTCCAAAAGAAATATAAAGTACTTATTTTTTAATTTCATTCTTGAGTTTCATTCTTGAATTTTATTCATGAGTCTAATATGTATGCCTGCTGTGTGACAAAAGTGGTGTCGGCTCCAGATATGGGGAGACCCCGCACTCAAACACGGGTTGCGATATACATGTACCAAAGTCGCTAAACATTGCAGTGATTTGCTTAAAGCAAGTATAAGGAAAGTTACTGCGAATGGTCGACCCGGAGTTATATTAATTTTACTGCGAGTGGTATTATGACAGGTGGTCACAGCATGCAATACACAGTGAAAGCAACACAATATGTGCTTCAAGCGGAAAATATATCCGGACAACTGAAATATGGCGACTGATAGACTCAACAAAATTAAAATTCGCACAATGCAACTTATACCTTCATCAATCACCATCAATGGCCAACGCACATTCCACTTTTTTTGACAACCTGACATTTTTGACAAGCGTGCCCATATTTTAGTTACATAAATAGATTTCTTACCACCATACCTTTCTGATAACTATGTCCTTGCGTAAACAGTGCCAGTGTAAATTCCATTTAAAATGCTGGCTTTATATTCGGCAATGAAACCAAAGTGACGAACTTAAACACATTCTGCTGAATCCTTATTGTATATTAAAGATAAGTTATATATAAACGTTTAGTGGTAAACTGGGAACAATGGGAGACGATGTCCATTTGAAGCAGATATAGTGCTGCCTTCACTGTGTATGTAGCATGCCGTGAACACCTGGCATGATACAACACACAGTCACAATATCATGACACCGGGCCAATTAGTCGCGCCATCAGTCGCGGAACTACCCTTATATTTGCTTGAGCAGCTATACCACTACAATTCTAACGACTTTGTTATGTCGCGGCCCTGGTATCGAACTCGGTACCTCCCGTACCTGATCCGCTTTGAAGATTTACTGGAGTTAAAAGTGGGTCAAGTGTACCTATTTCTTGAAATGGGTAATATATATTCTGTTAAACAAAGGGATTTGTGTACATTTCTTTTGATATAAATTCGAGGCATTTTAGGCGTTATAAAGGTATATACATGTCAGTTACGAAACGAACAAAAATCACCGAGAAAAAACAATGGCATTCGCATTAAAACTGCCCGACCGTGGGTAAAAGGACACACCGGGATCGCCTAAATATATCATGTGTTATTGCAAGATAACGTTGTTTCATGGTATGTATCCTTTGGGTACCGACGACGATAGGGCCATACGAGCGCACAGTCTCAGTTGCTATCTCCATTTATTGGACACATGTACGCTAGAGTAGATTTCTCTGACCCTTGTCGCCCACACGGAAGCAGTCGTAAACAGACATACCTACCACCGCTCACAAGCTGCCCTGAAACCAGATCTACTACTGTATCGCTTTGGCTCCAGTGTACCATGGATCAACGATAAATAAATGTTTTGTTTACAAAAGTCGTGGACAATTTATGGCGTTTCTTGATATAAAACTATAATCGACTAGTATTCTTAAGAGGAACATGTTTTGGAATATGTTTAAGAATTGCGTCGTCAATCCTGTCTTTCAGGTCGATAGCATTTTACAGTGTTTGTTGAAAGGCGCTGATATTATCCATTTCTAAAGTTACACGATCGGATTTTACTATATAATTTATTGAAGGTTGTTTCAGACCATGAATAGATGATTGGACACGTTGTTGTTAAACTTATAATTATAAGACATATTTTGAATGTAAGTCAAATACTAGACAAAGGTATAAGCACGCAAGTTTAATGTAAATGTATCAAAACACTGAGACAAGACATTCACTAAAATATGTAAAACAACAGCAACAACCCTTTGAAGTTCTGTCGGCTAAAGAACTCTCTAGTGTTAAACCCGGTTTATAATCTTTAACTTCATTTTTGACTTAAAAAGATAAATATACAAACTCAAATCGAGAAATAACTAAATTTTTTTCTTTGGTAAAAGGTGAACCTTATTTTCACCTGTATTGTGTCAATTTTTATCATAGGTGGTCATCTGTCATAGTATTGTATACTTTCAGTACAATATGAAAAGGTAAGTGTTAAATTGTTGTGTTGATAAAGTGTGTGTTTAGTTTGTGTACTAGAACGTCGGCCGAATTTGCCTCAAAAGTTTTGGGACCGTCAGACGAAAATGTGGTTCATTTTACAGATAGACGTCGGAAGTCCTGATTACTACGCCGGAGCAATTTTTGTTCAATCTCTGGGATACCGTCGCTATGCAGCATTCCATCATAGGTATTCGTATTAAAACATGCATCTAAAGGTTACACGACATTAAATGAATTTGTTCTTTACTCTATAGTACATGTCACAACTCTGGAAGCAATTTGACAGCAAAACGTTTCTTTGGGAACCAAAAATCTATATTTTTTTAGAAAGACCAATGCATTATCTAATAAGAGGGCCTCTGCGAAGAAAAGTTATGTGTCGCGAAGACATTTATCCTTCCCTGAAAACATACACCGTAAGTTTAATATAGTAAACCCATACGTTTTTAATGAAATGATCAGTTCTGGTCTAAATTGATCAACTCTTTTACTGAGCATAGGAGGCAGATTTTTTGCATTTTTATAAATTCTACAATGTTTCAGCTTTGTTTTGCACCAAATTGCATGAGATTATCTTAATGATATTAAATACAGTCACAACACAAAAGGATCTACTTTAAAGTATATATATAAAAATTTCTCGTGCCACATTTATACTTACCACCCCTCAAGGGTCCGTGCATGATGTTAGTGCGTCATTGTTCAATTTAATATGGAAAATTATTGTGAGCGAAAGATGCACGGACGCCAAAATAATTACTACAATATAATAATTAGCGCGTGCATCTAGATCTTAGCGACAGCAGAACAAAATAGAGCGCCTTGACGCTGCTCAGTATGCAAGTAGATCCACCACTGTATCGCCTAAACAACAGTATACAAAGCGTGAAAGGCAATAGAACACTTACATATAAAAGATTTAATTCCTTTTTTTTGTATTATAAGGAATCTTTGACAATGTTGACTAATAGTTTGTTTGGACATTTCACTTAAAGGTGACCGGCAATGGCCAAAAGTTTTTCCAAAAATGTTAAAGAACAGCATCGTTAGTTTCTCACTCCGGCCGACAGCGTTTTACAGTGTATTTGGAAGACAAATATTGCCTTATAAGTATGCATATGTGGTAATTTTTAAAATAGATATGGTCTTATGAACCTGTGTATGTGTTAATTTGTAAGACAAATATGTGGTATTTTGTTTTAGACAAATATTTTCTTTATAAGCGTGCGGATGTGGTAATGTCTAAGGCAAAAATTGTATTTAGCATGTGTATATGGTAATTTTATCTTATAGTTATACTTTCCAACCGGTCTTTGAAAAAGGCATAAGCCAAATATTGTTCTTTAGGACAGTTAAAGGCGGTATCCTACAGTTAACATATATCAATTTCATTTAACAATGTTTTCCCCATTGTTTTTGTAAATTAAGGCACAATTTCTGCATACATTTTAAACTTTAATCGAAGAAAGTGCGATTTTGAACAATTTCTATATTGTTAGAAGAACATATTGCGAAAACATCTTTCTTAATGTTTATTCTTTCCTAGTCTATAATGAGAACGATATAGTGCTCTAAAAGAGCGGGTTATCCGGATGACGATATAACGTGATCAAAATAGTCAATCTGATCACCTCGGCCTTTATGCTATGCAAGAGACCTCTGACATAATAAGGCGCCATCTTGGATCTACTTTGTGTGTCTTAGTTTTAATACTGGGTATTTAATGTTGACTTTTCAATTTTCCGTAAATCATATAGATTGTATTGATAAAAAAAAATCGTTGTTATTGCAAGATATACTCAACTAAATGATATATATATAATTTGTTACTTTCTCGCGAACGGACACTGTTTCATAACTCAGGCGACGCACTTTGGTGTATTCTAGAGCTATGTACGAGGTGTATTTTACGAACCATACGGAAATACCCGAAGTTTTACGATTGCAAAATAGTAAGTGGTCACGTCGTTTTCTTTGTTTAAAAATAGCTATTTCTAGAGATAGGAAATACCTGTTTGCAATGACGAGTGGGGAGTAATTCTTCATTGTTCACACAGATCTAAGACATCAATGAACAGCATTTTGCAGGATCGTTTCACATAATTATGACTTATTTGGTTATTTAAGAAAAAAAAGTCTTTGGTCCAAACTGTCGGAATTAAATTGGTCCAAAAACCTTTAAGACATGCGTCGAACTCGAACTCCGAATAAAACACAGCATAAAAACGGGGCATATATTTTATCTGAAGACGTTGACATGTAATAACTTTATGAGTGAAAAATAGCTGTCATGAAGCGCTTCAGCCCAGGTGTATTACTGTGTCAGCATACTTGTTTCTGATAACGCCTCCTACGTATCTACCTCTAAGTGATAAAAGAAAAAAACAAATCGACAGTTGTAATTTTCTCGATTCTAGTTTTATGACTTTGTGAAAGTAATATATGATAAAATACACATTGAAATATATTTTATTACCGGTCTTAATGTAGCTCTTCGGTGGAAACATGACAATGCGGAGAGAGTAAATAATCTGTCGAAGAAAGATAATGATATTTATGTTGTTGGTGCTGTTGATGATGATGATTATAATTATGTAAATCATAATGATGGCAACATTAACAACAATGACAAGTCGGCCGCTGTGCTATCAGGAACCTTATCTTCTCGGAAAATTAAAACCTCTCCGAATTTTAACAGTGTATTTTCTTTCTTGAGATGCAGGCCTTGGTTTTGAATTTTACAGCCCCTTTGTAGACTAAGTAGAAGTGAACCGGGTATATTAAACATACAAAGATTTTGCCCATTAGTACAATAAAAATAGCCTTGCTAGCTGTCTAGGCTCTGCAACGTCATGACAACAGATCATGCTGTTTATTGTTAGACATACTTACTCTATCATTGATATGTATTCTATGATAAACAATGAGAGACATTGATGAATGGTCTCCCCTGAATAATGCCTAAATGCAAGTAGGTTCTGTCATTTGTTTTACTCGGTTTTTATGCTTGTGCTCTTTGGAGTGTATGCTGACTTTTCTGCCTTTCTTATGATACCCAGGTTAACCATCATTAATAAACATGTCCATTCTCTTTTTTTTAAATAACATACCTCAAAAAGTATTTAAATTAATTTTAAGCTTACATTTATGCAAAAGTAAGAAATTCACTGTTTGTTATTGCAACATCTACACAAGAACAGGCGATAAAGTCCAAGAATTTCAACAAGAAGGACCTACCTACTGCTTGAAATACCTCGGATATTAACTAACAAGGGAGACAATTTCCATCCATTTCACCAATGTACCCTATTCACTTGCTTCTTCTATTTGCCCCAAGTGTTTATTGAGTTTTTATAGCCTTTTACATATTTCATAACGCCAGGATGAAGCGACCTTTCCAATTTTATATTATTCCCACATAGGTTTTCTGTACTGGGTCTTCGGAATGACTTAACATTTTTGTTGTCTCTTCCTAGAATGCGCAGCGACACAATTATGATCAATATTGCGATTACAAAAGATGGGTTACTCACAGACAAAATTGAGCTAGTGACGCAGTTATAAAAGATGGGTTACTCACAGACAGAAGTGAGCTAGTGACGCAGTTACAAAAGATTGGTTACTCACAGACAGAATTGAGCTAGTGACGCAGTTACAAAAGATGGGTTACTCAGAGACAGAATTGAGCTAGTGACGCAGTTACAAAAGATCGGTTACTCACAGACAGAATTGAGCTAGTGACGCAGTTACAAAAGATTGGTTACTCACAGACAGAAATGAGTTAATGACGCAGTTACAAAAGATAGGTTACTCACAGACAGAAGTGAGTTAGTGACGCAGTTACAAAAGATAGGTTACTCACAGAAAGAAGTGAGTTAGTGACGTGGTTACAAAAGATCGGTTACTCACAGACAGAAGTGAGTTAGTGACGTGGTAACAAAAGATCGGTTACTCACAGACAGAAGTGAGTTAGT
Source organism: Sinonovacula constricta (assembly GCA_007844125.1). Classification (NCBI taxonomy): domain Eukaryota; kingdom Metazoa; phylum Mollusca; class Bivalvia; order Cardiida; family Solecurtidae; genus Sinonovacula; species Sinonovacula constricta. The sequence goes on from CM017565.1 coordinate 21,845,853, forward strand.
GACATGGTTACAAAAGATCGGTTACTCACAGACAGAAGTGAGTTAGTGACGCAGTTACAAAAGATCGGTTACTCACAGACAGAAGTGAGTTAGTTACGCAGTTACAAAAGATCGGTTACTCACAGACAGAAGTGAGTTAGTGACGCAGTTACAAAAGATCGGTTACTCACAGACAGAAGTGAGTTAGTGACGCAGTTACAAAAGATCGGTTACTCACAGACAGAAGTGAGTTAGTGACGTGGTTACAAAAGATCGGTTACTCACAGACAGAAGTGAGTTAGTGACGTGGTTACAAAAGATCGGTTACTCACAGACAGAAGTGAGTTAGTGACGCAGTTACAAAAGATCGGTTACTCACAGACAGAAGTGAGTTAGTGACGTGGTTACAAAAGATCGGTTACTCACAGACAGAAGTGAGTTAGTGACGCAGATAGAAAAGATCGGTTACTCACAGACAGAAGTGAGTTAGTGACGTGGTTACAAAAGATAGGTTACTCACAGACAGAAGTGAGTTAGTGACGTGGTTACAAAAGATCGGTTACTCACAGACAGAAGTGAGTTAGTGACGCAGTTACAAAAGATCGGTTACTCACAGACAGAAGTGAGTTAGTGACGTGGTTACAAAAGATCGATTACTCACAGACAGAAGTGAGTTAGTGACGCAGTTACAAAAGATCGGTTACTCACAGACAAAAGTGAGTAAGTGACGCAGTTACAAAAGATCGGTTACTCACAGACAGAAGTGAGTTAGTGACGTGGTTACAAAAGATCGGTTACTCACAGACAGAAGTGAGTTAGTGACGCAGTTACAAAAGATGGGTTACTCACAGACAGAAGTGAGTTAGTGACGCAGTTACAAAAGATCGGTTACTCACAGACAGAAGTGAGTTAGTGACGCAGATAGAAAAGATCGGCTACCCACAGACAGAAGAGAGCTAGTGATGCAGTTACAAAAGATCGGTTACCCACAGACAGAAGTGACTTAGTGACGCAGTTACAAAAGATAGGTTACTCACAGACAGAAGTGAGTTAGTGACGCAGTTACAAAAGATCGGTTACTCACAGACAGAAGTGAGTTAGTGACGTGGTTACAAAAGATGGGTTACTCACAGACAGAAGTGAGTTAGTGACGTGGTTACAAAAGATGGGTTACTCACAGACAGAAGTGAGTTAGTGACGTGGTTACAAAAGATCGGTTACTCACAGACAGAAGTGAGCTAGTGACGCGGTTACAAAAGATCGGTTACTCACAGACAGAAGTGAGTTAGTTACGCAGTTACAAAAGATCGGTTACTCACAGACCGAAGTGAGTTAGTGACGCAGTTACAAAAGATCGGTTACTCACAGACAGAAGTGAGTTAGTGAGGTGGTTACAAAAGATCAGTTACTCACAGACAGAAGAGAGCTAGTGACGCGGTTACAAAAGATCGGTTACTCACAGACAGAAGTGAGTTAGTAACGCAGTTACAAAAGATCGGTTACTCACAGACAGAAGTGAGTTAGTGACGCAGTTACAAAAGATCGGTTACTCACAGACAGAAGAGAGCTAGTGATGCAGTTATAAAAGATCGGTTACTCACAGACAGAAGTGAGTTAGTGACGCAGTTACAAAAGATCGGTTACTCACAGACAGAAGAGAGCTAGTGATGCGGTTACAAAAGATCGGTTACTCACAATCAGAAGTGAGTTAGTGACGTTGTTACAAAAGATCGGTTACTCACAGACAGAAGCGAGCTAAAGATGCGGTTACAAAAGATAGGTTAGTCAGAACAATAGCACAACAAAGACATATAGAGGTGTATACACCCCAAAACATTGACACTGTTTCCACTTTGTCAACCACTAAACTTTCAAGCAATGCTTTTTAAGTAATAATACATTTTGTTGAAATAGGATCAAAAACGAAATCAAAACGCACGACCCATCACATATGTTCTGCACTGTGTTGTCTGGATATTTTGATATATTGGTTCAGCTCAAGAATGCTAAAGAAAAGATGTTTAAATGCGTGTTGTTTTTTTTCTTTCTCAATTTTGTTCGAGTTTTTGTGTCCCTTTGTGCCCATTTGTGTCATTATTTTGTGATTAGCCGTTTAGCCACACAACATACTAAACAAACTAAACATCTGATCTAATTGGTTTGTTAATAAATGTGATTTAATTTTTGTTTCTTTAAAATATAATCATGTATGAAAGAATAAAACAAAGGCAAGATACTAAGCTCAAATCTAACTAAATACAACTGCAACGAAAGCAAAATTTAAAAATTAGAGGCGCCCTCGGCCGGTCGGTCACTTAACGGCCGTTCACCTCATGGGTCCGAGTCCCGGCCGGTGCAAGAACTTTAATGTACTTAGTTTTGTTCCAGCTAACCTGTAGCGCGCCAGTGGTTCTGTTTAGACAAAATTCAATAATCTTCCTCCACCATTAATTTGTTGGACGTCACGAATATAACCATAATTGTGTCGATGGAATGTAACAAAATAAGCAACAACAAAAACAAGTTATATAACGAAAGTGGTTATAAATCATTCCACTGCGTATCCTTAACGTTATTTATGTGATCTGCAATCTTCTTTGTGTATGTTTGATTTTTTATATCGCATTGTGGTGCAAAGTTATAACTGTTAAAATACGTTTTCCTCGCCATTATCTATGTATTCAGCAGGTGTTGCCCACACTCCCATGGCCTAATTATGCTGCCTATTTTTACAGCTTACATCACATCAATTCTATGAAATATGTACTTTGCTCCATCAATGACTGGTTATAAAATCCTTAGCCTTCCGACACGAATTCCGATCAACCTGTTCCATACAGGAATCTTCAGAATTTGCACTATCTACTTCCGAAATCTCCACGTTTTTCTTTTCAAAAGAGAAGCACCGTTATTAAGTATACATGCATGTTGTTAACAAATGAAACAGGCGACGGGATAACAACAATGTGTGTTGTAACGTGGTTTCTTATATCATGTTAGTACCCGAATCTGGGCTTTTCCATTCTGAAGACGTGAAGTACATGCTCCTGCAAAATGGGAACGTTTAAAGTCAACCTGCACCACACGAAAACCACAGTAATAACAAGGTTGAAGTTACCGCTATAAAAGTACATGGTGATTTTATATTCAATATTCGCAAGTCTGACAATACAGGATATGTTTCGAATGAAGAAATAATGAAGACAAGTGTTATCGAAATAATGATTAAATAATTAAAATTGATTTTGATAAAATATAACAATATTAAGTTATCACCACTATTTAGATTACTCTTAAACTGAAATTGATTCTCGACGCAAGCATTTGGTTACTTTTGTGAGTTGTTTTCTTCTTGCTTGCTTTGAAGTACCACTTAATGTGCATTCAAGACGTATGACCATTTTGTATGATAACATCATACTGATTGTTGTTTTTGTTGTTGTTTTTTTTTTTTTTTTTTTTTTTTTTTTTTTTTTTTTTTTTTTAATATCTGATTCAAAAAATGGCAAAAAGACTCGAGCCTTTTATTTAATATTACGTCATTTTTTAAGTGATCCGAAACAGCCTGAATGCATCAATGTTAACAAACAGCTTCAAAAGTCTAAGAGTTCGGCTCACTGAAATGTGAATATGTGAACAATGTGCACTGTGTTTTTCCTACCCAAAACATATGTTTTGGCATACAAGGCGATATTTGTGAACATTTTCGACAATTCACAAAAGTCATCCGGAACCTCATGACTGACCGTACCATCTTATCATGTTGTGCGAAATTTAATGGACAAATCCCTATTGTTGTTGGTAACTCCAAGTAAATAATTGGATAGTTACAAAAAACAAGACATGAGGACAAAGACAAAGACAAGAAATGAGAACAAAGACAAAGAAAGGGAATGTGGATAAAGAAAAGACATGTAGATAAAGACAAGGCATGTGGACAAAGAAAAGACATGTAGATAAAGACAAGGCATGAGGACAAAGACAAACATGTGGACAAAGACAATACATGAGGGTTTAGACAGGGCATTAGGACAAAGACAAAGACAATGCATTAGGACAAAGAAAACAAAGAAAAGGCACTTGGACAAAGAAAACCAAGACAAGGCATGTAGACAACGACAAGGCATGTGGACAACGAAAACAAAGAAAAGGCACGTAGACAAAGACAAAAGCATGAGGGTAAAGACAAGGCATGAGGATAAAGACAAAGACAAGGCATGAGGACAAAGACAAAGACAAGGCATGAGGACAAAGACAAAGACCAGGCATGTGGACAAAGACAAAGACCAGGCATGAGGACAAAGACAAAGACCAGGCATGTGGACAAAGACAAGGCATGTGGACAAAGACAAAGACCAGGCATGTGGACAAAGACAAGGCATGTGGATAAAGACAAGGCATGTGGACAAAGACAAAGACCAGGCATGAGGACAAAGACAAGGCATGTGGACAAAGACAAGGCATGTGGACAAAGACAAGGCATGTAGACAAAGACAAGGCATGTGGATAAAGACAAGGCATGAGGATAAAGACAAGGCATGTGGACAAAGACAAGGCATGTAGACAAAGACAAGGCATGTGGACAAAGACAAAGACCAGGCATGAGGACAAAGACAAGGCATGTGGACAAAGACAAGGCATGTGGACAAAGACAAGGCATGAGGATAAAGACAAAGACCAGGCATGAGGACAAAGACAAAGACCAGGCATGTGGACAAAGACAAGGCATGTGGACAAAGAAAACAAAGAAAAGGCACGTAGACAAAGACAAAAGCATGAGGGTAAAGACAAGGCATGAGGATAAAGACAAAGACAAGGCATGAGGACAAAGACAAAGACAAGGCATGAGGACAAAGACAAAGACCAGGCATGAGGACAAAGACAAAGACCAGGCATGTGGACAAAGACAAGGCATGTGGACAAAGAAAACAAAGAAAAGGCACGTAGACAAAGATGAGGCATGAGGACAAAGACGAGGCATGTGGACAAAGACAATGCATGTGGACAAAGACAATGCATGTGGACAAAGACAAAGACAAGGCATGTGGACAAAGACAAGGCGTGTGGACAAAGACAAGGCATGTGGACAAAAACAAGGCATGTAGACAAGGACAAAGCTTGTGGACAAAGACAAGGCATGTGGACAAAAAAAGGCATGTGGACAAAGACAAGGCATGTGGACAAGACAAGGCATATAGACAAAGAAAAGGCATGTCGACAAAGACCAGGCATGTGGACAAAGAAAAGACATGTGGACAAAGACAATGCATCAGGACAAAGACAAGGCATGTGGACAAAGATAAGGCATGTGGACAAAGACAAGGCATGTGGACAAAGACAAGGCATGTGGACAAAGAAAAGGCGCGTGGACAAAGGCAAGGCATGTGGACAAAGAAAAAACATGAAGACAAAATCAAGGCATGTTGACAAAGACAAGGCATGTGGACAAAAACAGGGCGTGTGGACAAAGATAAGGCATGTGGACAAAGCCAAGGCATGTGGACAAAGACAAGGCATGTGGATAAAGACAAGGCATGTGGACAAAGACAAGACATGTAGACAAAGACAAGGCATGAGAACAAAGACAAGGCATGTGGACAAAGACAAGGCATGTGGACAAAGACAAGGCATGTGGACAAAGACAAGGCATGTGGACAAAGACAAGGCATGTAGACAAAGAAAAGGCATGTGGACAAAGACAAGGCATGTGGAGAAAGACAAGGCATGTGGACAAAGACAAGGCATGTGGACAAAGACAAGGCGTGTGGACAAAAACAAGGCAAGTGGACAAAGACAAGGTATGAGGACAAAAACAAGGCATGTGGACAAAGACAAGGCGTGTGGGCCTATAATTTAAGGCACATTTATAGAAACCAGCCTGGTAGGATTGAATGTAGAAGGTTATAACTGATTTATATGGCTGTACGTGACACCTTCATGATATAACTATCACACGTTATATCTATTTCCAGCGACATTTAAATCTTTTGATTCTTTGACATATGTCCTTGACAGTGAAAAAAAACACTTTTATTGTTTATGTTAATCTTAACAAAGTCGATTTTTATTCCAGCGCTTGTATTTTGATTTATCAGTGTTTGAACTAGAAAACACACACACACACACACACACACACACATACTCCTGTAACCCTTTTTGTTAACAATTCATTAACAGTGTTTGTGCTTTGAACATTTATCTCTGCCTGTTTGGAGTATACGTTGAATCTTTCTAACTAGTAAAACATCATGTGTTGACTGTGGCCGTTGTTAAACAGTGCAGTTCCAGCATCCTTACCAGAGCTGGTAGCTCAGTCTGTCTGCATAGCATTTGCTTCAGGTACGGGATGCTTCAAATACATACCCAGGTTGCGACATGCCAATGTCGTTAGATCGTATTGAGGTAGCTTGAGCAAATATAAGGTACATCCATGACTGATCAGCATGGTGTCCGCATAATGTTTTTGTATGTGGTATCATGCCAGATGTTCACGGATTGTCATACAAAGTAAAGGTAGTATTGTATATGAGTCAAATGGACACCGTCTCTGGATGTCTGAAGTTTGTCGTTGGGACGATAAACCAAGAACCACCCGACAATGTGACATAATTGTTACATGTGCGCCTCGTCAAATCAGACATTTACAATTTTGGACCCAACATTATGTGACAATCTACATTTTTGACAAGCGTATACATATCTTTAGAACAGAAATATATTTTCACCCTTAATTTTTTTTCCTAATAAACATGCCTCGCCTTCACATGTTCTTTTCACTAACCATATCTGCTTCACATATGGTAATGAAAGACAAAGATTGATTTACTTGAATAAAAACTGGGAGGCTTCTTTTTTAATAATTGTAGCTAATTTATTTTTGATGTCATATATTCTAAATAAAAAGATGGTAGACTGAGAACCATGACGAGCTCGGACTTCTCTTACACTGGCAATCGACAGATCAAGCTTGTTGACCCCTCATCCCAACCCCTCCTCACACACACACACACACACCACACAACACACACACACACACACACACACACACACACACACACACACACACACACACACACACACACACACACAAACACACACACACACACAAACACACACACACATAAACAAACACACACACACACACACACACAACACAAACACACACACACACTAAGGTTAGGTAGAATACAAGTACCAAGATAACCAATGCGGATGTTGAATGACACTATAACTCTCAAACAGAAAATTGAAATACGACGTATTTTAATAACTAATAGATGTGTGTCTAAGACCGGAAACGCGTATGAAGACATGCAAGCCATAAATGGAAAAATAAACTGACGCGTCTTGCTTGAAGTTCATTTGGCAGGGCAAGTTCATCATCCACTGGACAACACATCTTCGAGACTTTGACAGTGCGGTGTGTAGGGCTTAGAGATCTTGATTTACAACAAGAACTTGGGACAAACTACCGGTGTCCATCACCTCATTCAGAAGAACTTTTTAACGGGTTTAATTTGAAATTTAACGTTGAATAGTCATTTGTTGAGTAATTTTCTTCAAAGTCATGATAAAATCGATGCTTATGAAAATTGTACTGTAAATTCTGTTTGTGTTTTTGCAATGCTATCGATAAGTAATTTTGGTGATGTCTGTTGTTGTTGTTTTTAACTTTTGTCGATACAGTTATACGGACTGGTTAATTAAGTCATTAATTGGAATATAAAAAATGTCCACTAAGAATTACCAAATGAATTATAATCCGAAATAGCTCCAGATAAAGGTTAATATACAGTGTTCAATTTAATAGTGACAACACCCTGATACATCATAATACACCAATAGAGATAAATAGAAAAAAATCGGACTGTCGGCAACAGGGCCGACTGGATGCTGTAACCGGTCGTTGTTTTTCTAAACATTTAAAATAGAAATATCCAATCTGGTTTAGACAACTAACAGTAAACGCCGCTTTGAGAGTAAATAACAGAACAAGCTATTATTTACAAACACTGTACATAATGCAACATAAAATGAAATGAACTGTCTGAAACATTTAAAATATATCAACGAGACAAATTACCATAAAAATCAGACAAAATAGTTCTTTGTTATATCTTTACGCTTGTATGTCTTTATTGTCGACTCGTTTTGAACCTTACTCTAATAAAAAAACAACATAATTGCACATTTATTTTTAAGTTAAACTCAAATACAGCCAATCTGCCCTTTAACCCCTGTGTGGAAAAAAAACAAAACAATATAATTCATATAGTTATTGTGGCCAATTTGTTCAACTAAATAATTCAATTTTTACATGTCAACAGATTCAACATTAACTTTTGAAATATGAATTGCCGTTTTTGCAATATCAATGCGATTGTTATTATTTGGTATCGACTAGCTCTATGCCAAAGATTTATTTCTTTATTAAAATGTTGCTTATTTGCTTAAAACCCAAATATCTCAATGTGTCTCATTTTCTCTCCAGAATGTTGGCTGTGTATTTTTCCAGGAAAATTTTGGATCATGGCATCCCATTTATCGGAAAGAGAAACAGGTTGCACATGATAACGGTACTACCCTCAGATCACGTGACACTGGCGAGATTTCACAGAGCGTGGGAATATTGTTTCCGATGCGCCAAATCTTCCTTGGGGATGCTCGCTAGAAGAATACTGTTGTTTTTTGTTCGTGCTTTTTGCTCTCTCCCCCGCTGAGTCTCAGAACACGGTTCCTATACTTGTGGTAGAAAGTAACGCTGGCAGGTTTATGTGTTGCTTAACGATAGATCCAGCCGTTTGGAGTAGTTGAGTAATTGGCGTGTGCTTGCCGGAGTGTTAGGTGGGATGTGGTGAGGCGTGCATGCGTGCGTGCGTGCGTGCGTGCGTGCGTACCCACGGGTATGTGTGTGAATGTGTATTGCTTTTTAGCTTTGATAATGCGAAATTTGTTATAGCATAAGACCTTAAAGTTGGTATCGGACAGTTTGCCTATATCTTATATATGTTACAATATCTGACCTCTGTTAGGGGTAATTGTGCATAATGTCTGTAAAAAAACACCATACTTTAATCTAAGCTTTGACGATTTTCAACAGTATCTCAATTTTGGGGCAGTGAATGAATGTTCATTTTTTTTCAGATCTAAAAATAAAAACGATTGAGATTTCTGCTAAAAATAAACATCGACACTGCAGAGGACGTGGATAAGTTGTCTTAGTTTAAAAATAGCTAACTATGCAGAGTGGCTCAGATAGGACATACAGGCTTGTAATGACGATTGTGGTGTCATCGTTCTCCTTTCAGACAGGTGTAGGGCATCTATAAACAACATTTTGCAAGATCTGTTCAGGTAACAATAGTTTTTTAAGATGTTTAATGTAAATATTTTTGGTCCAAACTGTCAGATACCACCTTTAAATGGACATCGCATTTCACAAACTTTCTAATCATTGATTAATCATTGATAGAATTGGAAAAACAAAAATAGAAATACAGTTTCACTGGGATTCCTGTGTAACTCTCTCATAAAGGCGATTGTAAAGACTTGTTCTTATGTTATCAAACACTCTATTACATTTAATGCACGTAGAGACTCAGCCACTTATAAATTGCTGTCCATGTTTTATCGTATGTTATAAAATTAGCACAACTATGTGGATCTTGTTTATTTTCTTCATGTTTATTTCCAGAATTATACATAGTGGCGGCGAGATATGGAAAACTTGAATTCTATGGTCGTACGCTTAATCGGCTGCACGTGTGAGCATGCTCCACGACCTTCATCTCGTATTAGGAGAGATGAAAAAATAAACATTCCATCAAGATCCCATCAAAACATCAAAAATAGTTACAGCGACGTAAATTGGCATACCACGATAGTATCATGGCAGTTGCCGTTACATAATACAGACATATTTCATCTCCAAACAGACATTCAGTTTCTCTTGTTTACTCTGGTAGACAGTCAATACTATAGATGCGGGAGTAAGTCAGTTGCCATTATTATCTGCAATAGGTTGTGTTGTTTTTTTTAGAAATTTGTCTTATTATATTATACTTTTATATTTTACCCCGCAACATGTTTGTTCTACTACAGTTGATGATGTTTAAACAAGATAAAGTACTACAGGTGTCACAACATGCCTATTAAAATATATCATGCTAAAATCTTTTATTGTTCCTATTAATAAAGATTTAAATATTTGATTTTTGATTGTATCTCATTATCATTTCAGTATCTGCATGCATAGGTTAAAAAGAATATTTGTTTTAATAATGTAAGCAAAAGAAAATTTCATGGTCGTGATGACTGCATTCTAAAAAGGAAAATAAGCAAAGGTCCCATAAGACTTACTACAGATTGTTTTTGCCTAAACCCGATAGGGTTGTTTAAACACGATTTCACATAATTACGTTCTCGTACTTTTGAGCATTCATTCTCTATTGAAAACATAAATGTGGATATATAATCTTAGTACGAGACAATATAAAGACCTTGTAGTCTGCATGCGTCTTTTTCACTGACAGTCATAGCTCTTCCGTCCCTTCACTAACATTTCCGAACTACGTCCATACACAATTATTGATTGTACTGTGAAAACAGGGCGACGTGTTTACGAACAATATAGACACTTTTAATTACTGTCTGTATATTTTAATACATTTTTGGTAGAACGGCCATCTTCACGGAAAAGGACACGATATTTTCACTATGTTTTGGTCAGAAACTATTTTACCTCATATGTTTTCATAATATCATACATACGCTTACATGAGTACTCGGGTCAATATTGTTCTAAAATGTATGAAGATATGCAATTTGTCATAAATAAAACAATTAAAAAATCAAAATTGTATTATGAGAAATTGTTAAATCAAATTAGTTGAGTTTACTACTTCCCGTTTACAAAAGAAAACACAGAATGTCATACATACGTATTTGAGTCAATATTGTTCTATGGAGAATACATGCATTTTTTTAACAAAGAAAATATCGAAAAAGTCCAAACTATATTATGAGCAAATTGTTAAAATATATGTAAAATCAAATTGATTTACTTCCAACCGTTTACAAAAGGAAACAAATAACTTTAAAGTTGATATCTGACAGTTTGGAACGACATTTATTTCTCAAATAACCATATAAGTCATTGCTACCTGAAAAAAGGTCCTTCAAAATGCTGTTCATTGATGTCCTAGATCTGTGTACACAATCGAGAATATATCACCACTCGTCATTGCAAACAGCGTATTTCCTATCCGAGTCACGCGGCAGAGTTAGTTTTGTTTAAACTTAGAAATCACGTCACCACTTACTTTTGGGATCATTGCGTTACAAAGTCATACGGGTAATCCGCTCTGACGTCGTTATCTATTTTTAGCATAGACCAATATCGAGCGTTTTATACAGGACAGATTATACATTCAGTGTGACTTTTAGCGATAAGTTTTGTATAAAAAGTTAGAGTTCAAAATCGTATTTATTAAGACAAAAGTATGGGTTTATACAAAAATTATGCCCCAATTCCCCAAAACAGTGGCTGGATATTATTATATGTATTTGATATAGACAAACTGTCGGATACCACTTTCAACAAGCATTAATAAGATCGAGATAAGGAATTCGGCATATTAAACTATCAAAATAAATCTAAAAAAGCACATTTTCTTCCCATTGAAAGTCTTCTTTCCGGAAATCGAAACTTTCAATTACAGATTTAATTGGTGAAAATACAGGAAATTACTAACAGGTCCTTTTCCTTGAAATGATTATGATCCGCATCTGTTGCTTCCAGAGAAACAAGAAGTGGTTTGTAAACCACAGTGCCTGCATCTGGTTTCAAGTGCAGCTTCCTTCTTATGTTCGATGGCTGCATCCGTGAGATGTGGAGTCCTCCAGATTTTTATGGCTATCAAGAGTACAAGAGCAATACGCCAAGGACTGTGTCTATGCCTTAGGAGTTTGAACGAGTAAACTGGGGCCTAAAGAACGGCTTAGACATAAAAAATAATGCATGTACCTGACTATAAACGACATAAACATCACTCTTAGACGATGCGTTGGTTTGCACAATAGTAAAGCATAGTGGTAGAAACTAACATTTCCACAGGTATCATTGTGGGCGTCAGTCATACGCTAAATATTGTTTGCATTTCCATGTTGTATTACCGCTGCCTTTCACCATAGGCACAACTTTGACTAAATCACTGTAAAAATAGTTTAAACTGCTTTATCTGGTCATCTATTTATTTAATTACAGATAGAACATCTTAGATTAACATGTACAACTCATTTTCAACTATACTTTACTGTAAATTGAAACCTGAAATACTGTTGTTTTTTCATCAATGGTACCAAATAGTGAAGTCCTCGCACGGATTAAAAAGGTGAGCACATTTTATCCTTTGACAAAAATGTCTTGCGTTTCCATTTTTGATATTTGATACTAAGATATAGCCGGTACGGCATGATGAAAATAATTACTTTCAATTTTCAATAAGGATATATGACAAAGTCCTATTAGCATTGCAACATATACCAAACTCCGAAAAAGCACAGAACAAAGGTATTTCACATGCAAGCCAAGCGAAAAGTAAGAAAAAATTTGTGATGAGTCATTTAACAAAAGAGCAAACCCGACAGTTACCGCCTTGGAACGGTCAGTCGGCAATATGGACCGACTGGGGTGCTTAAACCGGTTTTACAGAGCTCTAACCTCGCACTTCCTGACGAGTTTCTCAAATGCAAGCAATGAAAAGAAAAACGATCTATTTGAATACAAAATGTCCAAGCGCTGATAGTTTCATTAGTTATGACGAAAGTAGTGACGTCATTGAAAAATAATGTCCACATAGTGTTTAGAAAAGAATATGGTATCAACACTTGCGTGAAAACATAAGTTGTTAATTCTTAATTTTAATTTCATCCTTTCCTGTATAATATATTGTATGTTCTTTAGCAATGACATTAATGTTTCTGGCGAAAAGATAATTGATTTAAATTAATTGAAATGGCATATCTATAGAAATTGCAAAAGGTGAAAGTCACGTGACAATTTGAAGCATTTTGTAATTTATATGAATGCTGCTTAATAGTGGTATCCGACAGTTTCTCTATATGAAATAAGCGTTAACCTGGATTGGAGGAATTGTGGCATAATTTCTGAAAAGAAAAGTCAAATATAAGTCTAACAAAAGACGATTTTGAAAATTGTTTAAATTTTAGCACAGTATAAATAGTGAAAAAAAATCACTCTACATGCCCATTCTTTCTAAAACTATATATGAACATGGTTGTGATTTCTGCTGAAAAATAGCCAACTGAGCAGCGTGGATTAGATAGGAAATACCTATTTGTCATGACAAGTGATGTGTTGTGTTTCACTTTTCACATAGATGCAGGACATCAATAATCAGCATTGTGTGAGATCTTTTAAGGCAAACAATTTAACTGGTTCTTTGAGAGAAAAGAACATCAGTTCAAAAAGGTCGAATACACCCTTTAATTTTAATTAAATACATTTTACTCTACAGTTTAGTTAATAGAACTTTTTCTGAAACTTTAATAAATGCTTAAATTATCTTTTATACGGTAAAAGTTACTGACAGAAGACGAAAGTTAGATGACTATATACAGGTTGGGGCACACGAATGGAGAAAGAAAGAATAAGAGGCTTAGAAAAAAAAGCAAGTTAAAACCCTCTGATGGGTTGTGATATAGAGGCGAGTCATTAAGTGATAAGTGATAAGAATCCACACATATCTTATCTTAGATCTATTAATATGTATACATGATGTAAACCATTATTACATCGACTCTCAGACCCCTGAATTCAAGTCGATTTATTTGCCTCCTGTTGCTGGTACTAACGCAGCATGCAGCTGGATTCTTCGGAGATACTTTTAACAGCTTGGTTGTGTATGGAATTCAACCGAGTATTTTAGGAATTTGATTCGCTTTCGTTTATACGGAGTTTAATGAGGAGTGCGTTTCAATGTGGGGTTTTAAATGTCTTGAAATATGACGTAACGCAATTCTTCAAATTTTGATAACTTGGAAAATGTTATGCATGCATAATTCATTCTTCACGTGTTATAGTTAATTAGCATTTAACCAATGGATTTATGGCAATATGACAGTTTTGAAGTAGAATTTAATACTTTTAACATGTAACGTTAAGTAAATTAGAGAATTATGTGGTCTAATTATCGTCACCGGTGTCTTTCTCAACACCCCTTAAGATTCATCTACACTGCTTTGCAATTTTATTTTCGTGTTGTTGTTGTTTTCTTTCTTTTTTATTTGCATTTGTATACTTTATTCCTCTAAACCTAAGAAGAAGTTTAAATATAATAATTTAACAAAAAACAATCAATCTGAAAAAAATACCATATCCTGCTTAATGAATATTTATGTCTATTTTCTAAATTTCAACAATTTATAAACATAATTGCTGTTATCTAGTCAATAATATGGCTTTCCACAAGAATTATCCGACTATAAAAAATCCATTGGCCTGTATTACAGAAATTGCTGTCTGTTCTTATCAATACATAATGGTTTATCCGGAGTCCACCTTCTGTAGCTCAGTTTTCCAGTCTTTTTAGACCTTGTGGTTAAAACCAACCCTGTTGAGAGCCCACCTGTCACTGGGCACTCAGACAAACCCGCCATTCACGAAAGGGTCTGATGGGGTTCTGTTGGGTTTATTAGTCCCCTTCCCACGGGATTCTGTGTGCCAGTAAGAGTTAGATAGACAGGCAGATGATGATATTGGCCCATGATATGCATCATTATCATCCATCTTATCGATAAAAAAAATTCATCCAGTCAATCGTGAGAAAATTTAGAAAATTCAGTATGTGAGAGAAGTTGTATCTTCCGGAATTCGTAAAAGAAACTGTTAAAATACTTTATGGGGCTATAAAATAGGTGGGTGGGTATGTTGATTTGTCGATGCTAATATGTGCTCCAACAAACAGAGCCGTTTTGTAGTTGTTCTTCTTATTCTTCTTCGTCTTTCTTCTTCTTCTGTTTCTTCTTCTTTTTCTCTTTTTTTCTTCTTTTTCTCCTTCTTCTTCTACTTTTTCTCCTTCTTCTGAATGGGTTGTTGTATTGATATATTCATACACTATCCGGATAGTATCGGTGAAGTGCATATTACCTACACAAATGGCATGTCTCCAAATGGGACTCAAATTGAGAGCAGCCTTTACTGTAGATATACCGTAGTATTTTAACTTTTAAATTTATAGTGTATGATAAATATTTAATGTCTCCTTAGAAATTTCCGGGGCATTTTTCTCTTGTACGTACTGAGCATAACTGTGTCAGATAAATCATATCATTTATTGTTAAATTTTAGTAAATAATAATTTTATCTGGAGGAACCGCTTACTTGGGTGAGGTTTTGTTTTACTAACATTGTTTCATGAGGTGCCAGTTTTAGCGCTCCGTTAACGTATTTAACTCACCCCAGTCGTTCACAGTGACCGTTCTAGCCCGGTATTTGTTGGTGTTCTTTTGGTGTTATGTCTCGTCTCAGTATTTTTGTCAATTTAACATTAAAGTGTTGTTGTTGTTTTTTTTCTTTCTCTAGTACTAGTTGTCCTATTAAAGTGACCTGGTACAGTTTTGCGAAGATACAGGTCCACTAAGTACCAACGATACGGATATCAGTAGTTCTGGCGTTTCTCCTATTTCCACTCACTACAATTCTAACAAACTGTAGATCGAGGGGATTTCGAGGCCAGAGCGGTTTTAGTCGCCGACTTGTAACTCCTCAGTGAGTTCGAGTTCCGGTCGGCCTAAAACATTTCATATATAAATGATATATGACGTTGCTTCCTCAGACTGCTCCCATAGGATATTGTCCCAAATGAATGTAGAAGCCTAAACGGCGACTTTATTTGTGAGACATTAGAGACGCCATTCCCTATGGGGACATTCTGAAACATTTCCTGTTGGGAGACTGTCCAACTAAGTCTAGAGATTTCTTTCACCAATGTTTACCTGGTAATCGCCATTATGATCAATTTTGCGTTGGTAAAAACAACAAATACCTAAAGATTGTTGTTGTTTTTATCATAATTATATTTGACCGCTAGAAGGCATAGGAACGAAATGGGAATTACTCGTTGTACCATGAACTAGAGATGGGAGATATGTACTACACAATTATAGCCAAGCAAGAGACCGGGATTTCCTGTTATCTACTTTTAGTTCTTCTTTATAAGGACAGTCTGGATAAAGTCTTTGTCATTTTGATGTTTGTCAAGAAGATAATTCACCATTTTTATAGACAAAAATGACTTTCATCAGATATAGAGGTACATAAAATTTGTATTTTTATTAATAAATAGCATGTATGTTGAAATGTATATTTGAGATTTACATGAATTTGTCTTTTACTGGTTGTGATATTTTTTAACGAATCTTAGTTAAACAATGGTTTGAAATAAGAACGAAACAATGTTTTAGCAAACATCTTTATTTTTTGGCACTCTTTATAAAAATAATCCTGAAAAAAGATGACTAGTTCAAACAGAAATTGAAGATGTGAATTCTTCTATCAATTGATACTAGCAAATATTTTTTGGATAAATAATCAAATAATACTATTCGAATTGTGATTTTTAAAAATGGTAACACTAGACACAATATTGCTTAATACAGTTTAATTACGCCATTTTCTAAAAAAGACAACTAATGAATATGTGACGTCATAGTCATGACGTCACATTCTACAAAAATGAGATGATAGGCTATGATGATAGCAATATGTTTAGCGTCTTCACAAAGACGGGTTTTTTTGGTCTGAAATTCAACAAAGCTCGGACGCTATGATACATTCTGAGTTAATTTAATGCAAAAGAAATATTTTCATTCTGTATAAAAAAAATTGTTTTTGTGTTTGTAAATTAGCTACTACAGAACTAATAATAAATCTACAGATTTTAATGGTAAGCCAGAAAACTATTTTACCGTCAAGGATTTATACCATTCCTATCTATTCGGCCATATCCGGATAAGTCCGGAATATATTCCGTTAGAAAAGATCAATATGTCCTGGATATGGGTATTATTCGTTCGATTTTTTTTTTTCAGGCTACAAAATGTTGAAATAATGCGTTATTGCATGGATGTTTTGAGCGTCGAATCCTCGTTGAACTTTCTTCCGCGTCGTCGTATTAAATGAGTGATTTGGTCCTTCGTAAATTAAAACTAGACTGTAATAAAAAATATAAAAATGCAAAACACTGCTACAAACGGTTTTGTTGTAAAATATTTACACAAATCTTTGGAAGCGACACGCTTGAATCTGCAATGTATTCACACTTTCATTAGAAACAAACTACACGTCAAACCGGAAATAATGGCAAAATAAATAGGGCAAAATGAATAATGAACAAAAATAAATAAATTAAATACACAAGTATTCACGATGATTTATGATCAAAGTCCATTTAAATATGGAGAAACATTATTGATATATTATATATGAGAGAGTTTTGTAATATGCAGGCACATATATTCTTACTTGTCTTTTTAAGGGCCTTCTTTGAGGTGTTTTATGAACAAAAAGTTTGCAAGACAAATCCAGAAATCACTTAAAATCTATTTTAGCTCTTGAATGACTGAGATCGAGAAAAAAAACACAAAGGGATTATTTTAAATTGATAAAACTTCTCATGACATGGGAATAAATAAATAAATAGAAATAAATTAGAAAATAAATAACACACCACTACAAACATTTTACTTAAGACAACCAATATATATACATTGCATAAATATTAAAAAATCATTTAAGCAAATTTGCATAAAAACGTATAATACAAAAATGTGTGCATGCATTTTATAAAACATAGCAAAAATATCACTTTCTTTAAAAAAAATAAGGTTAAACATAATTTATAATGAACTGGTGATAGTTACAGAAACAAAAAGATCCAACTGTCAACAAACGTAATTGTCAATAATTGAATGAAGAGAACATGAAATAAAATTTCAAGTCCAACTTAAATTTTAAATCATATTGCTATTTTAGAACTTTGATACCAAACGCTTGGCGTATCAGTAGGAGAACGCCATAACAAAGCTTAAATGATAAGGAATGGATTGCTGGGGGTTGATGAAGCACGCTGTGAACTGATCACTGGCGGAAATGTTATTTACAAATACAACACAAACACCAACTAGTCAAATCTTGTACAGTACAACTGTATGCTACATTTTATGCATAATGTCTCTTTTTATAAATATGTAAGGATGAATTATGCGCGTTTGTGAATCAGTTTGCTTCTTTTGTGAGTGATGTAAGTTATCTGGAATGGTTTAATTTATGAAAATGAAAAGTTTACAAGGACACTCATAGGTTTCGGTAAAATGTAGACAAACAGACATCGATATTACATGCATCAAAATTATATTCAATTAATTGGAAACATTGGACATCGCAAAATTATGGGGTTAGTATATTTCATAAAAAGGAATTAAGATTATTTAGATTGCTTAATTTTTTTTATAAAATTCAACTTTTACTCGACAGGTTGCACGGAATTATTTCCCCTGTGGATAGGCATAGCACATATACGTCATTTTGGTAATATTTCTAAATAATAAATTCTTTTACCCGCCAGGGAAATAAATTAGCAATGTTTTAATCGTATAAAAGGAACTAGCCACCCATGGCTTCTGTACAAGACATGATAAACACACACGATCTAGGCAGCAAGTAAACAATTTAATCTAAAGGCCGCGGCGTCAATCGTATAATTCAATTTCTATAAATATTCTATGTCATTATGGCTAAACGTGTATTTTAACTGATATGGCTACGTTTTTTTACGGTCATACAGTAAATATTTACTTTTTTTTCTACTAAACATTGCTACAAACTATTTGAAATAATATACTTTCTTTACAAAAGTACAGAAATAATAGGAAGCATAATTTGCCAAAAACAAAAGTTTTAATTTGGAAGTGTATGTGATTTTGCGATGTTCTACGAACAGTACTGGCCACCCTTGTAGACCACTGAACAGAATGGCCAGGGTAAACTTGGATCTTAACAATCCGTGTCAATATAAGGACGTGAACTATGAAGACAACATTTAATACAGGATGAAGTCATGAGTTTGATCCCTCAAAATTGTAGCACTGCCTCCCCTCAAAAACGGACATCAATGTGTTTCTAAAACACCAAATTAGTTTCTGAGAACAAAATGCAAATTCTTTAAGAATACATGAGTGTTAAGGTCAGAAACACATCTTTCTTAAATAAATCGTCTAGCAATCTATACTAATGGTTTTATTCTAATTAATTGCATCTATTATTCTACATGGCAGTAAAATTGCAAAACTACTTTTAAAAATAAATTAAATATTTATATAAATATTAAATAATGTTATGAAAATAAATAAATTAGCAATAACTTAACATAAAAACCTGCGAAATGCTCTATATTGGTCTCGGCTCCCTAAAACCTTTCGTTTCAGTTACAACAAGCAACAGATATATTAATACATCAACCACATTTGGCACATCTCTAGAATCGTTATCATTACTGGTCAACTCTAAGTGCGTAACTACACAAAGTTTGGCACAAATTTTAAGTCAAATTTCTTCCCGTGCTAGCGATTAGTCTTTTTGCCATTTCCATCTAAATCGCGGACATTGACAAGAGAGAAAACGCAATCAAACTTCTTTCGGTAAATCGCCTAGGACGGTCAGTGTTTGAACCTTTGGCCGCGCATGCATGATGACTCCTCATGCTTGTACAAGTAACTTTTTAAGGCAAAGGCCTTTCCACAGCGACCGCAAATGAACGGCTTTTCTGAAGAATGGGTTTGAATGTGGGCTCTCAGATTCGATTTATCGGCAAATGATTTGTTGCACGTAGGACAAGAGAACGGCTTCTCGCCAGTGTGTGTGCGGATATGGCCCTGTAACAGCCATGGTCGGCTGAATCTTTTGCCACAAAACTTACACTCGCAGCCTTGGTTGTGCGTACGTACATGCATACTGTACGCGGGCATAGATACGTACATCTTCTCACAATGGGGGCATTTACGGGCCTTTTTGTCCGTGGATGCGCGGTGTGTCTGTCGATGGCGCGCCAAATTGCTTGAAGTGCTATATCGCTTCCCGCAATCCAAGCAGACGTGGTTCTCAGTGCCGTCATCCGATTGCGTCGTCAAGGGTGAAGGAAGTTGCTGGATTGGTCGGTTGGTGATCGGCTGAATGGACGTGAAAACTGTCGGAGGGATGCATGAGATGGCAGGAAACTCTGACTGTGCGTTGTATAGACTCTCAGGGTCGTGGGATGGCTTGGTGACGCTGATGGTACGATTGTGAGGGTCTGTGAAGGCGCTATTAGACGTAGGAGTGGTCATCAGTTCGTACAGAAAGGAGATGTGCTGCTTCGTTCTGCATTCGATGCCGAACTCCAGTGACGGCGACTCTGGGCGGATTTCAGTCGTGAAGGAGTAGCCACTGTCACTCTCGTCTGATGACGTTGACGACGATCGCGTTGATGACGTAGGGCTAGCCGCGGGGGACGGTATCGGCGGGTGAGTGGCATCTGCAAATATACAAAACAAAAATAGTTTAGGTGCTTGCTTACAGTGATCTGGAAAAAATGTACACAATGTCTAGCCTTGGCTAAGTGTTGGTAAAATATTCAAGTGTGCTCCTATCCGACTTTGGGAGCACATAAATTTCTTATGAATGCACGTTTTTGTTTGGCCAGATGCAATAAGATAGCATTGCTTGTAGATCGCAGTTATTTTGCTTTCCGGTTCCCTTTTTAACATATGATTGCCTTTAAAATGAAAAAGAATATAACGTGTCGTGAAGTTTTTTGCCATAGTCTAGTAATTGCTACCTGTAATAACGGTAATCTTGCAATTACATTAAATCATTAGTTACTGCCAGATTCAAAGAATATAATGTTTATTGTAGAGAAAACTTAATACATTACAATTGATTAAGTTACTTTGTCATTCGTCTGTTTTCTTTTCGCGGCTTTACGCAAAAGCTTTAGTCATCAGGAATGCAAACATCCCATGGGTCATGGTGCAAACAGCTTTATATCTTGTTGAGATATGTATACCTCGCCCACAAAACGAGATTTAAATGTTTCATTTGCACAAATCCCATAAGTATAAGTTGTCTTCTCTCAATAAGATGCACGTGCGTTGCATAAACCAATTAAGCCCGCGCGCGTCGAGGCTGTGGGCGAAAAAAAAAATCCCGGTTATAATTTACACGCTGAAACCTTACACCAACCCTAGTATACGAACATGCTGCGAAATTTAATTGTAACGACAAGCAGGGGCTGCTTGTATATACAGAGAAACCCCTAAATGAGTTCGGGTGCCATGGCAACGCGATATGCACGAGCCAATGACACGGCTTCGTTATCAGGGCCACGCGCTGGTGCCCGGCCAGTATCTCCCGTGCTTGTGATGGGAGACAGATGGCGGACTGTGGTGTCGTGTGCAAGTTGCATCCGAACGTGTGTTCGTGTGTTGCGGTTTTAGATGGCTTTATCTTTTTACAACATGTAAGAGAACACAGACAAGCATAAAGTGTCAATGCTATATCAACATGTTGCCTCTACCGTGCCGGTTTTGGATTTATAATAACATTTGATACAGTACAATGCCATATGAAAGTTCTGTCTGTCTAAGGCTGACTTGGTCAGAATAAATAAACTTTTTATAGGCTGAAAATAACATCACTTAGCATTAACAGTTAAGAGTTTAAGTGTCTTAGTTGTACAATAGATTCGTTCATTGTGAATCAATAAATGTTGTTTTGTAGCACTCTGTGTAGTATTGTTTTAAGAAAACTTCTCTTAAGTAACGTGGTATTGTTTCTCTATACACTTCTACAACTTATCGTGTTGAAAACAGCTTAGCGCGAGGCATGATTGTATTCTTTAGACGCACATATGGGTTTCAAACTCGATGCCATCGTCTTTTTTGTTGATGTTAAATACAATTGCCAGAACTACAATAAACATGCATTAATATTTGCAAGTGGCACAAATCGCTTAGCTATTCTATCGACATTGATAGAACTGAAAGAATACTTTTTATCTTTTTTTACTTCGACGGTAATGGAAACCCCTAAGACAGTAAGAGTTTTTCTAGAACACATTATGCACCTAGTCCGTTTTAAGCCGACTGGTAGTATGCAACTGTTGGGTTGTCTATTTATGTTATATCCATTCTCTGTGATTCCTACTTAAATTTGTACATTAAAAACATGCAAGATTCCGTATGGGACGTTGCCATTGTAGAACAGTTACAACAACAACCGTAACAACACACGCAAGCTGGACTGTTTTATCTCACAAAAGAATGTGTTGAACCACCGACGAAACATATCCAACAATAGTCTACGCTCATTTGAGAGGTTAATGTAAAATACTTAATTGACCAGAGCTGAATGGACCATCATAAACCAGGTTCCGTAAAGCGACACTTTCCAATCTGGGCCTATCGTAAAGACTCCACAAGACTTGTTTCGCTCTTAATTCTCAATTCTTCGGTATGAACAATATTAATGTCTGAATATTGGATAAGAGAAATAGAAACTTCAAAGACTTTAACTATAAGCCAGACAATTAGCAATGATATCATACTTTAACTGATGGTATACATGTTACTACTTGGTTCGGAGCCAGATTACTAACAACCCACCAATCGTCATCAATGACTCCTCTTCCATTATCGTCAGCATGACTTGTGAATGAGAAACTGCCAGAAGTCAGGTATCTTATCATAGAGGAGGGTGGAAAACCTGTTTTGTTTACTATCTTCACCGTACCTACTCAGGTCATGACCTCAAGCAGACAAGTCACGTGAACTGTGAGTCGCACGTGATTAATATTGATGATTAGGTGCACGTGGGGAGCTGTTAGCGGTCCGTGATACGCGTTATTGTTTATATAAAGATAAATCTGATTGATTTATTATTGCCAATTAACATGTCGTTTGATGCCGGGGGTGCCCTGATCCAGCGATCAATTTTCCGTCTGTTTGAAATACTGGTATTTCTAACGGGAGTTAAATGGTTCCTACGATATCGAATGAAAGACGTTTGCTAATTTCAGGGCTCTTTGATTCCTCCTTGCCAGTGTTTAGTGTGGATGTCGTCGGTTCAGAGAGATTCGATGTCTAGGTCAAAGATTAAAGCTCTCCGAAACAGACTGTTGGCATTACTTTGATCTTGGTGACTGTGCCCAAGCTCCGGCTACGCTACAAGAACTAGCAATATTTAATGGCCTATTAATTAAACGCAAGGTTGTCATGACATTCCAGTTAAAAAAAACGATTATTTTCTCCCTGAACTTAATATCTTATGTAGAATATGTTCTTTAGGAGATTGTACTGCAAATATTTGTATTGCAATGTACTCTTAATTGTAATAGATGATATATTTATCTGCTATTGATATCTTTAGCGGGGAAGTCCTAGACTCTAGGAAATGTACACGTGGTATGAGGACTTTCGGGATGCATCTATACATCTGGATAAAACCATGTTATGAAACCCACGATTTTAAGGAGCTGTCACTCAATTATCTCTTACTGGAACTTATTGGAAAACAAGATTGAAAAACATAAATCGTAAATCGGATATGTCATTTGTGCACATACAGCATTTTATTTAAATGTTTAATTAATCAGATTATAATAAAAGTAATGGTCTCAACGTCTTATTTTTTGTAGTGAGTTTTTAAATTCCACAGTCTTTGTTACTCAACTTTGAATTCGGTTGAACAAACGTTTGCTGAGAACAGACCGATGACGCAACCTTTCATTGTCAGTTCTTATGCCAAATATAATTGTAATAACTCTCCACTGTTAACCTTCCTCGTTGCCGTTTCAAATTATTAGTAATAGATTTTTAGCAGTTGCTGTGGTAACAATGTCGGATTATAACATGTTCCTGCAACATTGTCATTGCACGTGGCTGCGTGCATCTCGCGGGTTGATTTCTACCCAAGATAGTTAACAGCCAACACTTATCTCTAACAATACATCTCAATACAACAGGTGATGTCACTGGTTTATCTGATCACGTGGTTTCTAACGCCGGCTGGATCTATGCATGCAAAAAGGCCGGTGCCGGACGCCCGGGTACTACATGCGGTAAGAACAGGGCTGGGCCCGGCTTGACGTCGGACAAAATGCGGCGTGAGACTAATTAGTACAATTAATATCAATTAAGGACAATAGATGGTCGTAGACCTTTCGCTGTAGGGCATATGGTTGATAAATAAAGCTAGCGACTGCAAATATGCATGTATGTTTTTACAGATAGTATTCTTTAAGAAATTGGCGATGTTTCGTTCCTGGCTTGTCAATGGTTATATAAACTCTTTGTCGGGGAACGAAGTTAAGTAAAAATCTACGTTTATATCCTGCACGTCAGATATACTTTGGAAAACGTTGCAGAATGTATCATATTTTCCCTTGAAAACATTCAATACGTTATCTAAAATAAATGGCATAAACACGACAAATAAAAGAACGAAAAAATATCATTAAAACGTGTACCGAGAGAAAGCTTTATCTCTTTTTTAGTTTATTTTAAATATTTGTGATACCTATCATTATTGCTTCACCCATCGTCCGCCGTGATCGCAATAGCTTCGTCCTTTAATCGTTCATTCCTTGTTTGAACTGTTTCTTCAATAGTCAATACCTCATATTGTTTTATAAATGTCTGAAGCAAGCTTTTGTGTATTTATTTTCCCTTTTTTGGTCTTTTCAGTACATTTGGTAGCCGCCCCAAAATCTCACGCTCGGACCTTTAGGACGATACGTGTACCATAAGTCGTTTGGTCATGAAATTATAGCCCATTAAAGACAGAGTCTAAATAAAACAAAACGTTTCTATTGATGGAAAAAGATAACGTTTCCATGTCTCATATTGTACAAGGCTTGATTGGTTCTTCTTTCAATCAACCACACATCCTTTATGTGGTTGAAAAAATAGTTATACCAGAAAAAGCACGGGGTAACCACAGACCGTTACAAAACCACTGCCTAGAAGTGATAATACGGTTCTATGGTTCATTTATAAAACTGCTCGCAGAGAAAATAGTATTTCAGAGTGGTTCAGTGCAGAGGGTGGGTATAACAGGGTGACATCAAGGGTGTGAACACAAGTTTTAGATCATTGTTTCTTATAACGGACTGTTACTAGGTGGAGTACCGGGCGCTAGGAGGGAATGGGGCAGCAGGCTTATATAAATTTGATGCGATTAACTTTTCCCTGTCTTAGTTAATATTTTACAATATAACTGTTTCACTTCACTGTCCTGGACTGTTTATACCAACCGTTCTTCTATCGCGGAATATAATAAACAGAATAAGTTTTAGTTAATTGTTTTATAGACATTGTAGATAATACATCAAGGAGAGAAAACACGTTTTTTTAAAGAGAGAAGTTATCTAAATGTTATGATACATTTATATGTATTCTCTATTTGAACTGTAAAATATTACAAGTGATGAGGTCGATATTTTCCAAATGTAAATAGGGTAACTTGTTTTTGCACGTTGATTATGTTTAGCAGAATCATCCAATTTTACCGATCCTTTTTTTAAAGAATATTTTAACATTCAACGCAAGAAAGTTGGACATTTGGTACAACAAAATTTGTTTTAAGAATGATTTGATTTATATCACGATGGGGTATATTAAATCTAGAAAAGTATGAACACATACACAATTGTTTTGTTTTATTCGTATTTTCTTCTTTTTTCTGTTTGTTTATTTGATTTTGTTTGTTTTGTTGTTGTTTTGTTTTTGTTCTTGTTTTTCTTTATTTGTTGCTGTTTTTTGTTTGTTGCTGTCGTGTTGTAAGAGACATCGCAGCTACCAATTATAATCATCTTAGCGACATCCAGCTATTTTGGTGCAGGAAGACAAATGTCTGGGTAGAACCACCGGCGCACCGCAGGTCGGCTGGAAGACCTTCCCACAGTAAGCCATTCGCCCCGAACGGGACTCGAACCCACGCGGTTGGAGGCTAAGCCATCAACGGAGTTACAAATCGGTGACTCTACCACTACGCCATGGGCGCCCGCTTCTTTATTTTAAAAGTTTGAAAGTGTTTTTTTATTTGTAGTTGTAGTTTAAAAGTGTACGATATATAGATATAGTATATACTATTTTAATGTCATTGATACTTCGACATGCAACTATTGATAAGTATGATGATAAAATTACCGAATGCCTTAAAAGAAAACAAAAGACAAATAAGTAATAAATAACAACA
The DNA here is from genome assembly GCA_007844125.1 of Sinonovacula constricta. NCBI lineage: Eukaryota > Metazoa > Mollusca > Bivalvia > Cardiida > Solecurtidae > Sinonovacula > Sinonovacula constricta. The sequence goes on from CM017565.1 coordinate 21,872,143, forward strand.
AAATGAAAGAGAAAATAAATAAAATGATAATGACAGACAACAATCTCAATAACTAAAGAAAAAAAGGACAAACTTCAATGATGTTTATTGAATAGAAAAGAACACGAACGTATTTATTCAGCTTTAAGCAATGTTAATTAAGCAATTTGATCCCCGCGATGCAAGAGAGAATATAACATTGTTTATCTGTAAGACAATATTTCGCTTTAACATCGCATTCTTAACAGCATTCTAAATAAATAGTTGATGGGCTGATGTTTGTTTGTTGATGTTATTATAGAGATTAGTTTCCTAAAGAAAAATTGTCAATGGTCAAGAGAGAATACAATATTTTATCTGTAAGACAATTTTTTGACAAAGACACTGGTTTTAAAATTAAAAGTCTTAAGCAAAAATGGGCTTATGCTTTTTTGTTGTTGGTTTTATGAAAATAGTCTCCTGAAGAACTATTGGTCTTTATAAGTGTCTGCTTAATATAGTTAATATGTATAATGAGCTGGTAAGTAGAAATAATGTTCAAGTGTAGCATGTTACGTGTTTATAACCTTCTTGGAAGATCATTACTGTCATGTTATGAACACCCGAGCCATACGGGGCCACCAGAAGCCATCCAGTGGGGACACTAGGTGCCAGGTGTCATCATGTACGTGACAATCACGTGTCATTGCCATTACTGATTATTAGTTATATATTATCTCGATACGAACCTTATGGTTATTAGACATTAAATTGATTTCAATCTTGTACAGTCTCGCCGTGAGGCAAGAGTATTATGTTATTTAATGTGAAAGTCGTTGTTTAAAATCTTAAGATCGTCAATAAAATGTTTGGTAGGGAACGTTTGTTGTTTGCGGATGAGTTTTACTTAAAATAGCTATGTAACTTTACGTTTGTTGGCCTTTTTACTAAGTTGAACAGGTTGGATTGATTTAATAACGTATTTTGATTGAAACCCACTTTAACGCAGCGATATAACCCATTACTCTTAATTTAAGTTTAATTGCCCCTACTCACGGTCTAATGATACCACCAGTGTAGAGCATGGGTGCTTGGAAACATTGGATAACGCTCACTGTTAAGGTTCTATGTTTACTTCTTTGACGCTTAATTACAAACTAATACACATTTATGTATTTTATCTTATATTAGTGCATTCCTAACATTTTTCTAATAATTTTTGTATGCTTTAAGTGATATTTAATTAATATTGTAATGTGGTGCTTTTATTTGCTATTCGGTGTTTCCGTGCACTGGAGAAAATAGAGAAGTTACGTATTTAACTCATAGTTAACAGAACAATAGAAAGCAAGAGGTACCAATGACATGTGTGTATGCACACACATTGAAATCCATGTTCACCCACCCACCTAATGGGTCACACTGACAACTGTATTTGGATCGTACCCTTAACTTCAGAGGGATTAATTCGTAGCAATAACATTTGATTTTGAACGAATAAAACATTTAAATCACAATTATATATCATTATAATAAAGACTCTCAATATAAAGGAACTAGGTTATTTCATATAGTATTTTAAGTTTGTCGCAGGGACAAATATTCAGATTTAAACTAGGTTGTGTCTGTTTGAGCGTTCTTGCAGAAGAAAATATGGTAGTACGATAGCAATATAACATTTGACAGTGTTACTATATGAAATGATACCTAATCGTATTTATTAGGGTAAAGGAGTGTTTGATTAAAGGGTCGATGCCAACGTATACACAAAATATACACTGGACAAGGCGTTTAACTGAAAGGTAAAATAATCAACTCACCATCATCATCGTCTTCTGTTGAGTTTGTATATTTGCTGTAATCTGTTGTGTCCGGCTGTTGCACACGCGACCTGTCATTGTAACAACGCAGGTCGAGAGCCACGTGATTGTTGAAGTGTCGTCTGCGCTCCTCCTCCAGTAGTTGAATCCTTCTCTGTTCTTCCCGGAACGTGTCCTTGATCTGTTTCCAGATCTTGTACCGCTTATTTGTCAGCAGAAATGCTTTCGGCATATTTGACGTTTGTCTTAACTGGTCCTTTTATTATAGGTTGTATAAAATCCAAAAAATACACAGCCGCGTTGATTGCCTCGTTTAAAAATATTGTCACAATATTCTGATAACAATTCCGGCTCGTGTTTGTTCTTTTGATGATATTAATAAATAAAAATAAATAAATAAAATAAATAAATAAGTTTTTTTTCTTTCACTACATTTCCTTGTAAAGTTTAAGCAATTCTAATCCTATATTTCCGTGTGCAAGTCTCAATGTAGACATCCACAGCATTTGTGTTCACCCATTTCTAAGGCACGTGTTTGTATGAGCCGTTTCCTACTCCGATCGCTCGTGAACACCTTTCACTCGGGAACACCGAAGTACATTGACTCATTTTACATAGGTACTTCGGGTTTTAAGCGCATTAGTGCCGGCCCCTTTCTTCTGCTCCCAGTTGGATTCAGCCTCACATGTTGCTCCCGTCAAAGTTAGCTCACCAATGACACGCTGACTCGGTTGCTAGGGGTAACAGGTTCCGCCGCTCCGCCAGACTGGCATACAAACAATTCCGTGAACAAGTGTCCATCACAACAACAACAACACCGCTAGCAGCAGTAACTAGTCTGACAGGGAGCAGCATGTGTTGCGTAGCGCTCGTTGGTTCTAACCGCTCCCCCATCCACCCTCCCCACCCACCCGTCAAACATACTCGTCTACTCTCTCTTTTCGATAGACTCGCTCAATGGGTAGAGCATTGAGTCGACGTCTACCCTGATATAATCCATCATTATCGTTCTACCCTGATATAATTCATCATTATCGTTGTTTTAATTAGGCTTTAGTCTTTGCTAATTTAAAGTGGAACTTTTGAAATTATATATTTTTGGGACGTGGGTGGGGGTCGCAATTTTTAATTATAAAATATATTTCTTTTTATATGATGTTTATTATGACTACCTGATTACAAGTCAATAGTTCTATCAAAAATGTTAATATTCTATACTCATTTTATACAAAAAATATTTTGTCATTGTCATAAAATATAAGGTAATTCGGATGTAAAATGGCGACGTATTATCTTGTGGCCTGCATTTACCTAAACCTATTTAATTCCAATATTCCGCTAGCATAATATCTGGTTTATGTAATCTATGTTGTCATTTAATTCATCAGTTTTGTAACGTGTTTTTCCTTTGACTTACATTAGAATTCGGTACTTCTATTCCTTCCAAACATGATTATGCTTGTAAAATCATCGACAATTTTCTTCTAGTGTTTTTTGTCCTAATACAAATATATTTTTATATTTTCTTTAATTTCAGATTTTTGCCAATCTAGAATTTCGTGTGGCTTTTCTGCGTTCTGAAAAAATATTCTCCTGTAAGTGAGAGGGTAGAGCCATATTAACCTGCTTAAATACTGCCTTTTGCTGACTCTCCGGTTTAAGACGGTAACTGCTGGGTTAGCTCTATTGTTTTGTAATGTCCCAGTGCTTTTGTCGCTTTCATCTTACATTGGCGTATAAGTACCCAGCTGATGCGCTTATTTACATTTGAATATATGCTGCAATAATCCTTGGACCTTTTCATGTTTTCGAATTGAAGCTGTGTTAAACATTAAAAAATTCGTGAAACTTCATCAATTGACCAAAATACTTCTAAAGACGAAGTTAACATTTAAAATATTTGGATTTGATGATATATGAACGTGTTTCAGCCAAAGTGTTGTAGCTTAACAGCATCTTAAGTGAGTTTGTTTTGTTTTTGTTTCTAACCTTATTTTTGTCTTTCCTAAGATATAGTAATCTTGACTCTAATTTATTTGTCCATGTAAACCAAGCATGTAATACTACCCTGTAGCTTTATTCCCCATAAACATTAAAAGAATTGACGGGGTGGGAGGGGGATACATAAGATTTTTTTATGATTACGCTCCTTGCTGTGTTGTCATGATGTCAAGACTGTACTTTAGTTTGCAATGGTCACAGGGTAATCCAGGCAGTGGTACATCGGTGGTCCTACCAAGGCTTTTGCCGGGCGTCTTCTGCATATAATTATTGCGGGGCTATAAATGTGTCGGTGGGATGTAAACAAAAACAAACAAAAAACAACAACAAAAAAAAACAAGCCAAAAATAACCAGACAAACAAAAAGGATTATCCCACGGTTGGCGAACAAAAGAAACACCGAGCCATCAAGTGTCACAATAAGTGTTTTTAGATTTTACCCTTCGTATTTTGAAAGCAAATAACATATAATTACCGGTATATGCCAAATAAAATAGTCAGTAAACGAAAAAGTATTCTAAAGTGTAAAGATAAAATGGAACTAAAATTGCTTTTAACTACCAAAAAGAACAACGTACCAAAATGCCAAACGAGCCGGTATATATTATATATACATATATACAAAATAAATGTCAATATATTTTGTTGTATCACATTCGACCAAAACAGGCATCGTTGTTCAATAAAATTGCTAACCTGTGCAGGTTACAGCTTCAAATCAAATAAAGCAAAGTTTTTCAACACAAGTTGCTGTAAAATCAACCAAAGGACGATGAAAATAACACAGCACACAATGCATAAGAAAGCCAAAGTGAGATTAAATAACATAGCACATAATACACCAGAAGTGTGCAATCAAACTGTCAGAGCACACTATACAACATAAGACGAAAATGCGGATAAAATGGCCAAACACAATAAACAAATAAACAAACAAACAAAAAGCAACATTGCGGTAAAATGGCATAACACTTTAAACCTTATAAGACTGAATGCGATCAAAATGGCAGAGCGCACTTTACACAACTAGCAAAAAAGAAAATCTGATGTGAGACGTTACATAAAAAAAGCCAAAAGTGCCGTACGACAGAAAACTTCATAAAATGAGGACAATCATTTGTTCAGCAATAAACCCCATGTTCTTCTTTTCTAAATAAGCAGGTTGCCAAATCATATATGAATAAAAACTAGTCGATTGTTGGACAGAATGGCAGAAAACTCGTTATATAAAATTAATCTCATGTCATTTTTGTTTTGTTTATCGTAAGGAATATGATCGACCTTATCTCGAGGAAGCAACAATTTAACATTTGTTATGAGTTTTCTCCATCAATGAACTTAATTAATTTTAAAATCTAAACATCACAGCCGGCAACAACCACTAATCCTACGCGCACACAGCTAATTAAGTCTAGTCTATGACTGAAGCTCATTTTTACTCAAGTAGCTCGCGCCGAGCACGTGGTGAGTCGAGAGGTAAGACGAAGAGAGGAGCTAAGCACGGGCACCAAGACACAAACTCTTCTCGGGTTACAAGGAGATAACGGTGGTGGGGTGCCTTGTAGTGGGTATCACGTAGATCCAAAGTAGTTTTCCAGAACAATTGTCGGGAAACCCCAGTTTTGTGATCGACTGGAAGCCGGGGCTCTTCCTTTGTTCCCCGGGACAGCGGGGCCTGCAGAAAAAGTGTGTTCGCCAGACAGGCTGGCACCACAAGGGCATTGAAGGGACCGCTGTTCGTGCTTTAAAGATGCTTTTGAAAAGCCGTCATACAAAAAACCTTAAAACTTTTTTGTGTGTATTTGTTATAATAAATCATAACATAAGTAGACATTTAGAAAGAAGGGTTTCTCCTTTTATTTGTTTTAAAGCGGTTGATGGTTTAAAACTCACAGCATCAATTGTCTCAAATTTTGTAATTGCCATTCGGGTGGCCATTAAAATTACTTGTTAGCCTGATTGCTGTGTTGACATATTTGATATCGTTAAGTAGAGTAAAGAGGAAAACCACTGGCATTTTTAGCGTTAAATGAATCGGACCCGAATCAAATTTCTAATCAGAATTATTTGGCTCGGAGAAATGAAACATAAGGTATCATAGTTCTAGTTTACGGTACACAAAAATGGTCAATACAGATATTAACCACATCTTTACATGACAACAAAATGTTTATATCAAGTTCAATAACCCAACCAAAATTAAACAACCACAACCATCTAATAAAACGATCGACCTGACAAATCAACCATCCAACCAAAAATCAATCCAGCCAATCAATAAAACCAATCATTCAACAAGATCAACAATTAAATAAAACTAACGATCAAATAAAACAGCCATTCAATAAAAACAGCCATTCAATAAAAACAGCCATTCAATAAAACCAATCATTCAACAAGATCAACAATTAAATAAAACCAACGATCAAATAAAACAGCCATTCAATAAAAACAGCCATTCAATAAAAACAGCCATTCAATAAAACCAATCATTCAACAAGATCAACAATTAAATAAAACCAACGATCAAATAAAACAGCCATTCAATAAAAACAGCCATTCAATAAAAACAGCCATTCAATAAAAACAGCCATTCAATAAAAACAGTCATTCAATAAAAACAGCCATTCAGTAAAAACAGTCATTCAATAAAAACAGCCATTCAATAAAAACAGCCATTCAATAAAAACAGCCATTCAATAAAACAACAAATAAACTTAAAGGCGGTATCCGACAGTTTGGACCAAATATATTTTCATTAAACATCTTAAGTAAACCATTGTTACCTGAACAGATCTCGCAAAATATCGTTTTTTGGCGTCCTACACCTGTCTAAAAAGTGAACCATAATGCCACAATTGTCATTTCAAACATGTATTTCCTATCTGAGCCACGCTGCACAGTTGGCTATTTTAAAACCAAGAAAACCATGTGAACACTAATGTTTTAGTCCCTCCACGTCATCCGCTGTTTAGCAGGAATCCCATTCCATTCTTCTTTTCAGATGTTGTTACATATATAAGATGTAGGCAAACTGTCGCATAACACCTTTCAAGACACGGTCATTGCAACAATGTAAGAATTTCCGTAATAAACGCCACAAATTGAAGAGACGAAGGCAGGTTCATTCTTTCGTGACAAAGACCATTGGTTAATCTACAGATACCTTTGTAATATACATAAAACGAATGTTAACAATTTCATAATAGCGTTGGCGACGATGTCTTGTATACAACATTAACATTTTTATTTTCAATATGGAGCATATATTACGTTATTGACTGAATCTTAACGAATTCAATCAAAGGTTCTATTTGCTCTCTACCCCACCCCAACCCTCCTCAAAGCGTGGGTTCGAGTCCCGGTCGGGGCGAGAACGTTCATGTGGGGAGGATTTTTTTTTACAGCTAACCTGCGGTGCGCCGGTGGTTCTACCCAGATATAAGCCCGGGTTTTTCCGCCACCGATAATTAGCTGAACGTCGCCAATATGACCATAACTGTGTCGGTGTCGATGTAACAAAAACAACAACAACACCAACAAAAAACACACACAAAAAACAACATTTCTTCTCCAGTTCATTGCTTACGACAAAGCCTCGTAATTAACCGAAACGTCTAATAATGTTATAGTGACTCATCATTACTATTAAACTATTTTCACACGCTGGCTCTTATAATACGTCTATATGCGAACAGCATTCTCTCCTATAGTATGTTCATATCCATTTTTGATAATCTTGTAATTTATACATTTGTATAATGTGTGTTTTGTACATTGCCATCTTCAATCTTTGTATACTTGGCAATAGCCATTTGTGGATTGTGTCAATAAACGTTTTGACTTGAATCGACTTGAATTAAATCATTTTTATGACGCATAAAACTTAAATAGATCAAGGTCAGTGACTTCTTATTTCCCAGTCCTTTATTGTATGGGTATGAGCCCCGGTCGTGGCGAGAACTTTCATGGACGAAGGTCTTCCAGCTGACCTGCCGTGTGCCGATGGTTCTACCACTACAAATGTCTGGGGTCTTCCTTCACAAAGTAATTAACTAAACGATGCAAATATGCCCATGATTGTGTCAGAACAATGAATTACAAAATAAAAGAAGTTATCGTATAACAATAACACTGTGTAAAAAAAAAACAAGCGATATTTTAACAATAACCAGATATAAATACTATTTTAATGTTTGCGTGTTGCCTTGTCGAAATCAAAATAAATTAAATAATGCAAAATAAATGATAATTAAAAAACAAAACAAATGATAAACTCGCAATAATTTGGTCACCATTTTCGAAAGCTAGCTTCGAGCATCAGCGATGGTCGGGAAGTGTTTAATGCTATCATTGGTATAACTTTATCATGTTCTTGAAACAAAAGATGGTTCCGTTAGTTTCATTTTCCACCTTGGTGCTGCCGCGGCATCCACTTCACACAACTTTTTAATAACATCATAAGCACGTGCATGCTTCAACAAGTAAACGCGTAAAATGCAGCATGCGTGTAATTATCGCTGCTCACTTTCACTGCCTGGGAAAATAGTAGAGCCACCACGCGCTTGGCACGAGACCGTCTGACGTCACAGGTCACGTGGGTAGTGTTGGGAAGCCTGCATGACTGGAACTTGGCAGAATCAGACGTTTAAACGGTTATGAATGAAACACCGTCGAGAAACGATTGCCCTGGGTTTACGTAAGCCAGAAACTGGTACTAGTTACGCCTCTCTGCTTCTAACCTCAAGTTAAAAAAACAAACACAAAAAAAACTACCCGTCTCATTGAGGTAATGAAGGCAGAAAAACTGGCTGTGGTTCAGAAAGTATCACGGTGAAATGATGAGTATTGCTAAGCCTTTGTAATATTCGCAGGGAGTCTGTTGAATGGCAGTTACAGTTAGCTTCAAAAACTTGCCTTCAAATTACATAGCATTAGTTAAAGGACCTTCACATACGACCTTGAATTATATCTACATGTTTAAAATTTTGACGTTAAAATACGGCGGTATTTATAATAAACGATAATTAATTCACCTATATCCAGTTAACTGTTACATCAAATTTTAAAATCAGAATTATTTGCATTTATTTGGAACGGCTCTTGAATTCGATACCACGTATGGAATGGCCCAGTGAATAGAAAAATAATGCAGCAGGCATAACAATAAATGTGCAGACGTTTGGACAAATCTTGAACAATGTTTTTTTTTTAAAGAACAACTGTGCATTTCGAGAGATTCTCATGCAAATTCGAGTCATTCTAACATGGATGAAACATTTAAGTTCTTACAAAAATTCAAAACAGGAAGTATTTGGCACAGAAGCCTGACCAAAGCAATGGCAATTGACCCTTCCATAGACCCGAGGGTGATCTAAATGCAAGTTGAATCCGTTATGTATTGCCAGCCATGTATATAATACGCGCATCTTCCAAGTATCAGGGGCGCAGTGCGAAGAGCAATGAACTGTCACACAAGAGGTTCCCAGTCCATACCATACAAAAACAAACAATAAAAAACAGGTTTTATTTTCTTTTTTCCCTATTTTGTTTTTGTTTTTTATGTTTTCTCTGTCTTAAATATTTACAGCAGCAAAATGAACATATATTAAGAAAACACAGGCCATTTGAGACTGCGACTGAGGTAGTAAATACTCAGTTTGTCAGAGTAATTGTAGCGTAAATTTAAAAGTGCCAAATACAGACGAGAGAGAACACAAATAGAAAAAACCACGCAGTTACCGTCTTGAAAAGTTCACTCTGCAAAAGAACCGACAGGATGCTTAAAGATGGTATCCTACACTCTGTCTATATCAAAGACGTGTAACAATATTTTTCTCACTGCTTTGTGAAATGTAGGCGTTATTCTTGCATTAACTCATACTTAGTCGAAATAAAGGCGATTTTGAACACTACCTATGATGGCAGACAGTACAAATTGCAAAAAAAAATCTCTGCTAAAATAGATATCGACGTCAGCTAAGACTAAGGCGATATACCGTGATCTCAAAAGAAAGTTGTCGCCATGTTCTCTTAGTTTACAAATAGTTTTCTCTGCAGCGTGGTTCAGATATAAAATAACTGTTTGCAATGACGAGTGCTTCACTGTTCATACAGATCGTTGGCACCAATAAACTTATTTGACTTATTTGATGTTGTTTTTTTTTAGAAAAGAAAACTTGGTCTAAACTGCCGAATACCACCTTTAAACGCCTAAGGTCTTTTCTCAACGACAACAACTACACTTTTGACACAAAGTTGCTTCAAGTCTAGGCATGAGCACGCAAGATCTGGTGTTACTAATTGTTCTATGTTGCAAGATCTACCTTTGTTGCTGCAACAACAAAAAACTGCAAGGAAAAAAAGGAAAACTAAACGTTTCTCATGACACCGTGTAATTATAACGCAATGCCATTATGCTTTTAATCATTGTCCCACTGTGAGCTAATTTATTTACATTCACCATTTGGTGTCAAGAAACGATAATGGGAAAACAAATGTGCTGTGCAAAAAATCGTCAAAAATTGTGCATTGAGTCTGGCGAGATCTGCATAGCAAACGTAATGATGTGTGTTAGCAAAAATACAAAAATATTTCAAAGGCCTAAAGTGATCTTGGTTTTCAAAAATGAATACGGCTAAACATGTACTGAATTTAGTCAAATGTAATATAGAAACTATCGTTTAAGGTAAAATAATCAATTCAAATGTTTAACACCTGATTTTAAACACCTCTTTAAATGTTTTGTGTATTTTTGTATGGATGTTTGTGACTTTGCTTTTATTTGCTACGTTGCACAGACGTTAATATGGTTATATCGGCGACGTTCAGCTTAAAGAGTACTAAAAGTAGAACCACGGGCGCACCCTAGATCAGCTGGACGATCTCCTTACATGAAGGTTATCGTCCAGACCGGGGCTCGAACCCACACGCCGTAAATAGCTGAGGAGTTCAAAGTAAGTAACTTTGTCTGCTCGGCCACAAAGCGTCCCTGCTGCAATTTAATTTGAATCATAATTATAAAAAAACTGCTTCCACAACAAAGACAATGTATAAGGTAAAGTAAACAGATTAATCACCGGGTTTTCATGAGATGTGTACTTGTTAAGTATTCAGCATCGGTACTCAGTACCTCATAAAATAGTGTATGTAATGAATAAAAGGAAAATAATTGTCAACTGTTTTGAAACTGTGGGGTTTTGGTTCGAATCAAAACACGGCGTAACTTTTATTATTTCTGTTTTACATGTATCATATATAAAAATGAAGCCAAATATTATTCTATGTTATTCTAATATTTATTAAATGCAAATCATAGCGTCTTGATAAAGAAGATAAAAAAGCAACACGGTAAAAATCCTTAATATTTGACAGGGAAAATATACGTGTTTCTTTTGTTCATCTGATTTTGAAATACATAGCAGCGGCCAGTTCTGATCATTAAAGTGGTGCCTTGCTATTTTCGTGAAGGAAAACCCCAGACAGATGTCTGCGTAGAACCTCAGGCGCACCGCAGGTCAACTGGGAGACCAACGAGACTCGAATCCACGCGGTGAGAAGCTCAACCATACTACGTAAAAGAAAATTTTAGTTAAAACCTCAAAACTTTCCACAACTTATCGCTTATTTTAAATAGAATTAAGTTTCTTAATTTCGTTTAGACAACCAATCAAGCGGCGCATCTTAGCGTCATGGTCAGATGACATGTCCCCTGGGACTCCCAGAGTTTTGGCTCCGGCCGACCGTATGCTAGCTGCAGTGCGCGCTTGCTTGTCAGAATAACTGGACGCTTTTCTTTGTCTCGTTGATACAATTATTCATGTACAGTGTGTTTTATTAAAAGAGAGAGAGAGAAAAGAAAAAAAGATGAGTGACAATGAACAGGAACTGGACTACGCTAGTGATTTCAGCTTTGATGAATGGTCATCGAAACTAGGTCTCAGCCGCAAAGTAACGCAGGTACTGAGACAAGAAGAACTTACAACAAAGGACACGTTGTCATTGTTGGAATTGAGAGACCTCAAGGAACTTGGTTTTCCGCTAGGTATTACCAAACTGCTTATGCGAGAAATAAACCAGTGGAAAAGGAATAACGAACAAGAGGAAACCGACATTGTGCACGTGACCAGTGGTGTAGAAACGAATGCGGAACCAAACGATGAACAATTGGCAGGGACAGGTAGGCTTTTAGACGATTTGTTGAATAACATACCTGCCCCTTCTAATGACATTCCGACACCCAGCCATGCCTTTGTCCATATGGATCCTCGGACCATTCTGACTTTAAAAGCAACATCGGCAAAGGCTGTGCATATTACACAATTCCTCACCGAGAAAGCGAAACGTCGCCGTCAAAATAGGCGTAAGGAATTTGTTATCAGATCGGGAAGTGAAACGCCAGAAGCGCTCGTTCTAAAGACCGATGACGAACATCCTTATTTGGGCATCTTCCTTGAGGAATGGGGTGCGGCAAATATGCGATTGTTAAATCACCTGCTTGCATCGGAGAAGCTAAGGCGGAATGAAATTGAATATTATCTCGCTTACACTACAAAGATCTTCGAGTTTGCCGAAATATATGATTGGAACAGCGTCTTGAATTTTGATTATTTATATCGAGAGCAACAGGCCGAACATAAATTCAAGTGGGGTACGTTTTCGCCCCACATGGAAATGCAGATTCTCGTGCCGAAACGCGCTCGGCCAAGTTCAAGTGGGATTAGTTCACAGTCTATACATAGAGAGGAATGTAAAATCTTCAAAGCGAAGGGAAGCTGCCCGTTTGGCAATTCATGCCGCTACCTACATAAACGACAGCAGCCGCAAAAGTCTCCACCAGCGGATGTGTCAAAAAACATTTAAGTGGCCGATCTGCCAGTCTACGATACGAAGCTTGGGAGCATTCCCTGCCAATGGGCTATGAACATCGTGAATTTATTTTAACTGGAATAAAAGATGGTTTTTATATAGTCGATCCCGACTCCATTTCAAATTTTGTTGAGGTAAATAATTACCCGTCAGCAACGTCAGAAAAAATGCGCGCGCCCGTGGAGGACCAGATCCTAACGGAATTAGAAAATGGCCGGTACCGGATCGTCAGTGAAAAGCCAAATATTGTTTCAGCCTTAGGTGCCATCCCAAAGAAAGATTCCTCGAAAGTACGATTAATTCACGATGCCAGTAGACCATTCGGGAGTGCTCTTAATGACTTTGCTACCACTGATCGTTTTAAGTACCAGTCTCTTCAAGATGCCATGGACTTAGTGACCAAAGGTTCATATTTTGCCAAAGTGGACTTAGCTAATGCTTACCGAAGTGTGAAGATACATCCTTCTAATTATAAAGCAACTGGACTCAAATGGCGGTTTAAGGGTGATAAACAAGTCACTTACATGATTGACGAGCGACTCCCTTTTGGGGCCTCGAAGTCTCCAGAAATATTTAATCGTTTAACTCAAGCCGTTCGTGTTATCATGGCTTGCAAAGGATACAGTAATATAGTAGTTTATTTGGACGATTTTTTCATTGTTGCCAGGACCTATCGTCAGTGCGTAGCCACCTTAAATGAATTATTGCGCCTTTTGCGCCTTCTGGGATTTCAAATAAATTATAATAAAATTGAAGGGCCTAAACATGAACTCGTATTCCTGGGAATCACGATTAACTCAATAAACATGACCTTCTCTATCCCAAAGCCAAAGTTGAAAGAGATTGAGACTATTATGCAATCATTTCTGGTTTCCAAGAAAGTAACTAAACGGGCAATACAAAGTTTAGCAGGGAAACTAAATTGGATAACACAGTGCATTTATGGTGGCCGTTTTCATATGCGGCGTTTAATTGACAGGTCAAATACACTGCGAAAGCCATGGCATCGGACGTTGGTTACTAAGGATATGAAGCTAGACTTGATATGGTGGTTAGACTTTATGCATATTTTTAACGGCACTATGCCTATTGTAGATTGCAGACCGGCGACACCTATTACTATTGACGCGTGTAAAATAGCTGCTGGCGCCTTTTATCAAGGCGACTTTGTATATACACCTTGGTCCCCAAACATAGCGACTTTGCCTATTAATTATCTTGAAGTATTAGCTCTTGAGCCTGCAGTACGGAGGTGGGCCCCCGCATTAACCAACAAAAAAGTGTTTGTACATTGTGACAATATTGCTGCCTGTTCCATAATAAATAAGGGCAGCTCTAGAAATTCAGTTGTTATGGATTCATTGCGACGCGTTTTCTGGTTATCAGCAGTTTTCAACTTCCGTCTCAAAGCCGTGTATTATAGAGGAGAATCAAACTTTTTGGCCGACAGCGTCAGCAGGTTACACGAGCCGGGTGGTGTGCAGAGGCTGACATACCTTATTAATAATATGAAATTTCTCTCATTGCAGAGAGCATTCGGGCTTTAGAATCTGATCTTGACCATGAGATCGCTTTTTATAACAGCCGGACGTTCTCAGACAACACCAAACGGACTTACAGAACTCATCGACACTCTTATTTGGAATTCTGTGAGAGAATGGGATATGCTCCAATACCTGCCTCAACCGTGACTGTATGTCGTTTCAGCTTTCCTTGCCAGGAAAATAAAGTACAATTCAGTGAAACAATATCTTAATATAATCCGTCTACTTCATAATGAATGGGGTCTGCAAAACCCGCTTAAGGATAACTTTCAACTTTCTTGCACTATGAAAGGAATTCGGCGCCATCTCGGTGACTCTGTGGTCTGCAAGAAACCGATTACACCTGATCTGTTGAAAAACATACTGCTGCACTTGGACATGACTTCCTCGTTGGATGCTACAGTGTGGGCTGTTTGCCTAACGATGTTTTATGGTCTATTAAGACGCAGTAATGTCCTTCCTAACTCAGTGTCTCAGTTTGACACGTCTAAGCATTTACGGCGACGTGACATCTTATTTTTCCCTTGGGGCGTATTGATACACATTCGCTGGAGCAAGGTCATACAATTCCAGTCCAGAACTTTCGACATCCCTTTACCTCGAATAAAGGATAATGTATTGTGCCCTGTGCAGGCAATTTTTAATTACCAACAACAAACACTTGGCGCGGACTTGGATGCTCCCGCATTCACGTACCGTGTGAACAATAAAATAACTGTATTAACTTCAGAGAAGTTTATGGGTCGTATTCGACATTGTCTTTCCTTATGCAACGTTAATCCCACGGACATTGCAACTCATTCTTTTAGGCGTGGGGGTGCAAGCTTTTGCTACTCTGTTGGACTTTCCCCCGACTGCATTAAACTTCTGGGTGACTGGCGTTCAACTTGTTACCAAACCTACATAGAAAATGATGTCAAATCGAGGTTCAAAATTGTAAAACATATGCAGAAACATGTTTAATTTCTACCTACTACTAGTACTAACCCTATACTATGGGTAAACACTTGGACGATAAACTTTACAGAAACACATTTCTGTATCACCTTATTATTTGATATGCCTTTGTGTGTATTATTTGTATGCGCTTATGTATTTTGTATGATTATGTAATTCGGCGCGCTTACATGCACTTTTGAATTTAGATACATGTTTTGTAGGTATTTGTCTTTACTGTGGTATCATATAATTTCGCGGAGACGAATGGTCGCGCTAAAGCTGCAAGAATAGATTCGCGCAGGCATATATTCACGCAGTTGTATATTTCTACTAAGATATGATATGTTATTAAAAGATGTTATTTCGCTATGTTTCAAATCACCACTTTTACCTTAACACGATATATGCGCAATTTTGAACATGCGCGGAATATATGATACCACAGCAATTAAGCGCGCTTGCTGTATTAGTATTGGAGCGTAGTTAGAAATAAAAGCTCCCAGTTTCCCCCTCAAATGTGTTGGTTGTTTGTTTAAATAGAATTAAGTTTCTTAATTTCGTTTAGACAACCAATCAAGCGGCGCATCTTAGCGTCATGGTCAGATGACATGTCCCCTGGGACTCCCAGAGTTTTGGCTCCGGCCGACCGTATGCTAGCTGCAGTGCGCGCTTGCTTGTCAGAATAACTGGACGCTTTTCTTTCCCACCCACCCTCCCTTTTATTGTTGTTATATATGATGTGCTTTCCATTGCTGCGCTGACGATAAACTTTACAGAAACACATTTCTGTATCACCTTATTATTTGATATGCCTTTGTGTGTATTATTTGTATGCGCTTATGTATTTTGTATGATTATGTAATTCGGCGCGCTTACATGCACTTTTGAATTTAGATACATGTTTTGTAGGTATTTGTCTTTACTGTGGTATCATATAATTTCGCGGAGACGAATGGTCGCGCTAAAGCTGCAAGAATAGATTCGCGCAGGCATATATTCACGCAGTTGTATATTTCTACTAAGATATGATATGTTATTAAAAGATGTTATTTCGCTATGTTTCAAATCACCACTTTTACCTTAACACGATATATGCGCAATTTTGAACATGCGCGGAATATATGATACCACAGCAATTAAGCGCGCTTGCTGTATTAGTATTGGAGCGTAGTTAGAAATAAAAGCTCCCAGTTTCCCCCTCAAATGTGTTGGTTGTTTGTTTAATCCCGTCCCGCTCCAAAACCCATCCAATGTAAGCCTCTCGTCAGAAGAATGGTAAAATCAGTGTTTAAAACTAATTAGGTAACATTTTATTAAATGTATTGCAAAATTTAAGTCAAAGTAATCAGATTTAACGCATTTAGTTAATCTGTCATATGGTAGGATTTGTTTTCAAACGAAGATCAAATGCACGGAACTTTATGAAAAGATGATTTCTTCAAATTAACATATTCGAGGGAAACCCGGTTATTACATGGGTCAGTTGTCCTTAATATGCTAATTGTTCTAGGTTTAAATAATGTTGGACACAGTCTGGACGAATTTGGGTCCACTTGATTCTAAACCGTTTCACTACATCAATCTGTGTGTAGATGGAACCTCATACACATTCACCCAGTGATTGCCAGTCGTAACCCGGACGGCCGCACCTGATAGCGCAATCGGTACAGTGTCGGTTAGGTAAGGGGGACACCGGGTTCAATCCCGGGACGCGACATATTCAAACCTATTATTATATCTACCAAAATATAAGGATAGATCCACGACTGGTTGAATCGGTGTTAGGATAATGTGACTGAGTGTAGAAATAGGCAAGTTGCTCGATATGCTATTTACAGTGAAGGCAGCACTATATTTGCTTCAAGAAGACAATGTCTCCAAAACATAAAATACTGTTAGTGGGACGAAACCCAATCAAAAAAGTCTGGTCGAAGACATTCGTGGGTTTCAGCAAGTTTGAGCCAGAGGTCTTATTCTACCCATATATTAGTTTATCAACATTATACCGAGGACTCCATGATGACCACAAATATAACTGCAAGACTTTGAGTAAAGTATTAACAAACGTCTGCAACATCGCTGCTGGAGTTCCGAGCGCCTTTGTCAGATGGTGTGTCGGCCTTTAAATCCAACCTTTGATCAGGTACCTTTTTACTGTCACGTTCTTTCCATCAGGGACTAATTCAATGACGAAGCTCATTTATGTAAGATCGTTATCATCGTCACAAAAGTCGAAAACAATGTCTACTATGCTTCCATTAGAGTGAGCAACTAGCAGACCGCCCACGTGAGCTCCAGTTGGTTATCAAGATCGAAGAATGCATGGATTGGTTTTCTTAATGGCTTGTTAATGCGCAATGATGTTCCCAGATTAAGTCGTACAATCTCTCTGATAGCTGGCGAAATTAGCATTGAGTGATTATTTAACACGTACCTGCTTTATACGATACCATCTTATTACCGGTGTTTATTTTGAATTCATCTCTACGCCCGTTTCTTGTTTTTATACGTTGTAGACGTATAAAATAACTGAGATAAATATGTTGTATAATGATCTAACAAGAACCTTTCACCGCTTTCTCACGAGATTACGATACCTCAACATAATTTCTATGTTCTGTTTTCTGCTATGTACTGTTGTACTATTATTCGTAGATAACTGCTGGGAAGATTGAAGATGAAAAGGAAAAATCCTTTGAGTGCCTGGCGGAGAATTTGCTAAAGCAAGATGAATCGGATATTTTTTCGGCTTTGCGAAAAATTGAAGAATGATCGTCTCAACTTCTTTCTGCGCACCATGCGGAAATGGTGTGCATGACAACTGGCAAAAAAATAAATGTTAATTGATTGGTGGACATAAATAATTATAAAAGTGCATTTTTATCAGTTTAGCTGTCTATGTTCAGTTATTTTGTTCTATCACAGTCGCCATTATTATCAGAAGAACATGACTTGGGTCCAGCGGTTTAAGCAACCCAGTCGGTCTCTTTGCCTAAAGATTTAATAAAGTGTTTTTTTTCCTAATTAATTTACCTGTGTAAAGAAAATTACAAGCTTGAACCGAGAAATTCGTTACTAACGCTTTATTTTTCGGTAATTTTGGGGGCTGATTCTTGTTGAATTATTCTCGTCGTGATTTATATCTGAAATGCGATTTATGGCAAAATTCTGTTTAAAATCTAAACTTTTAAAACGGGTCTGAAATTGTCCTCGTGAGCAATCACCATTTTCAATATTCGGTATGGCAGCAATAACATACGTAATAGGAAAATCAGCCTAGGTTCAGTGGGATTTCCGACACATAAAAATGTATAGGCTGGCTTAACCCCTTGGCATGTTCCCACACATAAAAATGTATAGGCTGGCTTAACCCCTTGGCATGTTCCCACACATAAAAATGTATTGGCTGGCTTAACCCCTTGGCATGTTCCCACACATAAAAATGTATAGGCTGGCTTAACCCCTTGGCATGTTCCCACACATAAAAACGTATAGGCTGGCTTAACCCCTTGGCATGTTCCCACACATAAAAATGTATTGGCTGGCTTAACCCCTTGGCATGTTCCCACACATAAAAATGTATAGGCTGGCTTAACCCCTTGGCATGTTCCCACACATAAAAATGTATAGGCTGGCTTAACCTCTTGGCATGTTCCCACACATAAAAATGTATAGGCTGGCTTAACCCCTTGGCATGTTCCCACTCATAAAAATGTATAGGCTGGCTTAACCCCTTGGCATGTTCCCACACATAAAAATGTATAGGCTGGCTTAACCTCTTGGCATGTTCCCACACATAAAAATGTATAGGCTGGCTTAACCCCTTGGCATGTTCCCACTCATAAAAATGTATAGGCTGGCTTAACCCCTTGGCATGTTCCCACACATAAAAATGTATAGGCTGGCTTAACCTCTTGGCATGTTCCCACACATAAAAATGTATAGGCTGGCTTAACCCCTTGACATGTTCCAACCCTGAAAATCCTATCAAAGTGATCTGAACTCATTGTGAAATTATATACATTTGCGCAATAAATGTGTAAACTATATTGTTTCTTCAAATAGCTGTCAAACGCACAAGTTATACAAATCCTGATGCAAGCCAAAATATTTTTATTTAGATTTCTGACACATAGCAATATATTTTGCAAAATGTCGATGTGCCAACCATGAAAATGCAAGAGTTTTTATTCAGCCGCCAGTTTGAATATCCAATATGGCCGACATATACTTGTCGGAAGAAATGGCAACAGTGATTTTTGGACGTCATCTTATGTATACGTTTGAATATCAACATGAACTGATAACAATGTTTAAAGTCTGAACATTGTGAGCCTTACCTATAGTGATATTTATGAATAAATATTTAATCTGTGTTAATTTTCTCGTTTCTTTGAACAGATGTGTAAAAAATTGGTTCGTGATATCTTAATGTTAAATGAAGGATATTAACTTAGATTTTTACCTAAATCCCTATTTCTTTGCAAATATCTGTGGCAAAAGTCATGAAAATAGAGTTTTTAGCGTTTCCTGTGTCGACCATTTTGAATATCCAACATGGCCGACATAAGCATGTCCCGGGAATATGTTGCTATAGCAACGAATTGCATATTGATAGTTTTATTTGAAAGAACTCTTGTTTCGCTTTCGTATTAATTTATAACAGACAAAAAATGTTTATTACATTATATTAAGCAATAAACAATATACAAAGCCAGTCCGGGTCACCCCTCGCGGTTTGCCAAAACTTGCAGGTTCAACAAAAGTGTAAACAAAATATCAGTTCTGCTAAATTAAATGTTTGTGAATTGGGAAGTTGGGGTAAAGTATAATAAGAGATCTGCCAATATTGCATGGCTTTTAGTTATTTTTATGGAAAGAAAGAAAAGAGTCTATTCTACCGGTGTTGTTACAACTCCGTTTCCTGAAATCAGCATTAATTGTTTACATAATATGGTATCTATTGCGATGTATTGCCCAATTATTTTAGTGTACAATCCCCAACTTATGAGCCACTGTTGTTCTAACGGAACAAACACTTCGTTATTTCCTCGAAGCCATTTCTCTAATTACGTTCTGCTATGTGTCATTGCTTGAACGCCACATTCCGGGAATGTCCGACACATTCCGGACATCTCCGATAGATTCCGGTACTCGCCGACAGCTTGCGAATGATTACGTTACAACGCCATGTCATGACAGGAATGCGCGTGAGGTGGACATTTAGTGTCGAAGACAATGATACCGGGGGGGAAAAATTGTTTCATAGGGTTCATTTTCATTGCACTCTCCAGCCACGGGTAGTGCTGCCCAAGTAACATATTTTGACGTTTAAGAGGCATCACATGACGCCAACCCCGTACGGGTGGTGAATAAAAACAAGCATGGAGACTGACGGGGTTAGGACGGGAGGCTAGGAGTTCGACCTCTGACCCTTGTGGCGATAATTGTCCTGTCAAAATCCCGCAACTTCCCTGACACGCTGTGCTAATTGGTCGCACCTGTTTGGGAACCCCACTCTGTACTATCAGGTGCCAGTGATTGGTTTAGGACCTTGCACAGTTTCTCCGAGTGATTGAAATAGCATACTTACTAGAAATTAACTGGAAAATCTAAAACCGATAAGTATGAACTTGGATATGACGGTCTAATGATAAATGAAATACTGTTGGTAGGACGATAAACCCAATAAACAAACTTGGATTAATTAAAGGTTGTGGCCATCTGGAGTCTATGAAATCATTAGTCAAAGAAGTTATAAGGAATAGTCGCACAGGTCTTATTCGGTTTCATCCATTAAGAGAGATTTATTGATGATGTTTCTCAACTTGCTTTTCTTTCTTCTTGCACGTTCAAATTGCACGTGACAAATTTATATTCGTTATGTCATCCGCTATACCCAAAATGTAATAAAATGCATGTAGTTCAATATTTAAATCATAATTTAACTAAACGCTATCGATTCCAAGCCTGTACATATAATTAAATAAAATGGCTCATATTTGCGTATCGCTAGTCGAAGGAAAATCAAGCGTATGCATTGTTCTTTATTTGTTATACATTTAATATGTCAGTTGTATATAACAGTAAAGTAATATTTCTAGAAAACATTAGTCAGTACCCAGTCATATCTCCACATGTGTTTTGTCGTATTTATGGTATCCGACAGTTTGCCTACTTCTAATATCTGACCTCTGTTTGCGCTATTATCGGATGTTATTTACTAGAAGCAAGTGTCTATATTATATGAGAACGCGCCTTAGAAATAGGTTACGTCAAACTGCAGCCAATAAGTAATACCGTAGATCACATAACTGCATGTTGCCATAAGATGCTTAAAAATGGATTGTGTTCGAATCTCAGTCCATTAAACAGTAATTTAATCAAATTCAAATTAGTGTCGCAGGCGCTTTATATTTAAAATCATTGTATCAGCGGCAGATCTACGCTTTTACCTTAGAGGGACGTGATGTTGTTTGTTTCAAAATAAGTTATTAGGAAGGACTTCTCTTAACGCACTCATGATGTGAAATGAGCGTTTAAAACATCTACATAACATTTAGGTAAAATACTTGCGATACATATACAATTACAAGTTTTGGCGGAATAAAATTATTTATATTTTAATTTGAATATTTTTTCATGATGTCAGTAAGTTTTGGAATGGGGTGATGGAGGCAGGTTACAGATCCACCCACACACGTGTCTAATTCTAAATTATGGTTTCGAATTACTTAATTATTTGATCTTTTCAAAGAAACGTTTTGAGGATATTATTTGGGCCAAATTTTATACCTTAGTTTTCAACCTCACTGAATCTTAAAGAAATTCTGTGTTCATTTTAAACGTACTTCATATTTTGAATACGCAACCTTCATACGACAACGCACATCAAATTGTAGACATGATTCCCGACATGCTAAACTGGCATTTTATTCAAACCACACTAAACGCACGATATATTTACAAGTTGAATTAAACAGGTACAATTTATTTGATAAACAAATTTGTGGAATACATTAAATTCTTTAAAATGCTAATTTTATCAGAACATAAAATGAACCATTTGCCATCTTCCATTACGCCTGGACTGAGTATGTGTTTTCATCAAAGCTTTTGCTCTACCGGCACCGCTATCGCAGGGTATCTTAGGGTATCTGCATGGGTATCAGAGGCCAGATAAAGGAAAGGGAACCCGTCTCATTAACGGCAAAAAATGGCCGCCACCTGTCGCTATGTCGCTCATTACTGCCCCGTGGTAACCTTAATGTTTCGTATAAATAATAAAACAACGAGGGGTGTAATGGGTGAATGGTCAGACTGGGGTGGTGGGAAAGGCTGATGATTGTCACATGGGTTGTATGATCACCTGGGATGTCGTTGGGAACAAAAACAGAACTTGTTTAGTTTTTGTTGGCTGTTGGTGATGGTACTGGTAGTTGTGTAAGTAGTAAAATGTAAGTATTGATAATGATACTGTTGTTGATAATAACGATGATGTTGATGATGTTTGTTGGTTGTTGTTCATGTGGTGTTGGCGGTGGTGGTGGTGGTGGATGTGATGGTGTAAGGTGGATGATGTGGTCGTGGTTGTGCTGGTTGGATGCAGTCGCATAGCTTTTTAATAGTAGTTGTACGTTGCTATAATTACTGTCATAACAGAATTTAAAAACAACATAGGACAGAATGAAGACATGAGTCAAGAACTGTACAGAATACTTTTAACAGTTACCAATACAGATTAGTGACAAAATATAATCGTTTTGTGAGGGGTGGGGGGGATGAATGCACTGTCAGCGTATTTCCCTTGGGTTCATAAAATGCTAAGATCGCGATGAACGATAACACAAGTTTAATGGTTTAAGCTTATATTAATTGAAATTACCACCCCAAGAACTTAAACCAAGTACCTAATAAACAAGCGAGAAAAAAGCCTACTCGAGTGTGCTGTGTATTTTCCATAAATTTCAGAACAAAGACTGTTTCGACGCTCCGAATAAGAAAAAAAAAATGCTTTATGTATAATTAGTTATTTATTACTACGTTTGCGTTACACTTGAAGAAAAAAAGTGAAAAAAGTCATAATTTATGCATTTGTCTCAACGACTATAAGTTAATTCCTCATTATGAAATTCGTTACTTAAGTACACATTAATAGAGCAAGCTAGACACAAATGATGTTTGAAGTGCCGCCTCGTACATTTATGATCTAAAATATACACGCTCACATATAAATGACCACTTCGCCATTATTGTTTTATATACTGTAGTGAGAAGCGACGATAATAAAGTTAAAACCGCTTGCAGCTTACGCTGCATGCCGAACGTTTTACAGTTTAAAGATGTCTGTCTATGATCGTGGTGTAGATTTTTCCAGGTGACGCAGTAAATCTGATCCATGGTGCAAGCCGAAAACCCAAGACATACATGAATGCATTTTAAATTGGAGTTCCTCTAGTTTTTGAGGATTGTTTTAACTAAACTGGTTTTCATGAAAACGTACAAGAACGTGATTTTCAAGTGTTCACAATATACAAAATAGAAAAATGAACGGCACCCTTATAACTTACCATGCCTTAAGCCAATACTTTGTTTTGTAAAAATGAATGTTTGCTGGTCATACGCTTTAATTGACCGTTCCAAGGTGGTAACTGTCGGGTTTGCTATTTTTGTTAAATGAATCATCACAGATTTGTTTTTACTTTTACATTTGGCCTGCATGAAAATACCTTTGTTCTGTGCATTTTCATTTTTTTTGTATATGTTGCAATGCTCATAGGACTTTGTCATTTATATTCTTATTAGAAAAAAAGTACAATGTAATATCCTTTTTATCACGCAAGTTTCCAGTTAATATTTAAACTTAAAAGAACATTGACTAGCTTTTATAGACACATTTTTTAGAATTTCACATAATTACTATGGTTTCTAAACGGGATATTTTGAAGGCCGACTTTGCTTTAAACACATGAATGAAATTGTGATATATAAAAGTAAGGCATTGCCTTGCATTCTCGACATGTAACTCAAATTTATTCAATTTAAACGCAAAAAAAATAAATAATCTGTACCCAAGAACCTTCTTGCTGGAAGAGCCCGTTGAAACATTTTTGAAGAGGAGCGCGTTTATATGCGACTTTAATCATTAACAATCACGTGCAGCATTATTTCTGGACAATTTTAAACCAATAAAACAGAAGATGCAAGATATTTTTCAACAAGTTTTGATACGGTGGAAAGTAGAACCCCTCCTGCTTAAAGTCTGGAAGACAAATTACGTCGGGGAGCCATTGCCTCCCGCTAGAGGGAGCTGTAAGATGCGTCGCGAGGTAATACGAGTGGCATGACTCACGGCTCCCTTAGATCGGTCCGGGTTTCGGTTCCTTTATAACGTTCTCCCCTACCGGGAAATGTATTTTCCTTGATCAAAACCACTGAATTTTAGAGATAATACAGATATCAAACTGAATTGCTGTTGGATTAGGTTTGCAAACTTCTCGCAAAAAATCGGAAGATGAGAAAACGATAAGGCCACCAAGTGTGCCGGTGAAGGAGTTAGCGTGGGTATATGATGTCAACATAATGACTCTTGTTATCACCATCTGACTGAACTATGATGAATGTCCTCTTAATCCTTTACGTATTGCAAGATGTTTCTTGGTATGAAGGGTTAACAGAAAATCAAAACTAATTTTCATTTTTTAAACGACTTTGTCACAGTTACTTTAGCGTAGGTACTTTATGCAACGATATTTTGAAGCTATTGCGTCCTTCAGTGTACTGTTTATGACAGAAGTATACAAAGGACATTTATTCCCACATGCGCCGTTGTTGAGTTACAAAAGACAACACTTGTTGAAAACCGTCGCGACGTTTTATGATTCTACCAACCTTCAGACAACGCAAAATTTTAAGGACAGCATGATCACTGGTTATAGTGGAACGCATTATTCATTATGGCCAAAGAGAATTGTTTTTAACCATAAGATAAGCTAATTTAACCCACTGGCCAAGTCGATTAAAAGTGATGGTGTGTTATAGAAAAAAAATAACGACACATCACCAATAACGTACTAGTTAACATTCTCTCTGTCGTTTTGTGACTGTGTTTCTATGTTCGCATGATAGTAATATCTTCACTATAAAAGCATGCTATAAACATTGGACAATGGGAAACTAACCTAGAATAAACTGAGTCAATAAAGTATAAACAACAACAACAAACAAACAACAACAACAAAGCAACAAACAAACTAAACAGCTGTAACCAATAATATTTTTCGGCCTAAAATACCCGGACCTGTCTAACCTGTGACCGATACTCTTCATTAGATGTGTATTTATTAACTTGAAACACCAAGTATGGTTGTCTTACGTTAAATAATACAACGGGTACCGTTTCCATAAAAGCCGAGCGTGTCCACCTTACCCCCAACTATGGAGCCTCCAACAATTATTCAAGCTCGTAATTGCAGTACACAGCAAAAATGTTGCCAATTAATCGATGACTACTTTAATTCGCAGGTGTTGTCTGCCACATTCAATTTCAGTTTGATTTGATGCTTGGTTCGAATTAAAAAAATGTCCCGGCAACGTGATTTGCCAAAGAGCATCTTTTTACAGGTTAGGATTTCTCAAACTGACAAAACAGTGTATAAACCATGCAAGTGGGTGTGATGTCATTATTGAATAAAGTCAATTTAAATTGGTGAAATCATAGATGGGGCTTTTATGAGCGCATGTAAAAAAAACTCTTGTATTATGCCATTGAAGAAAAACAAAGAACCGGGTTATATTACAAGTACTAAATAAGTTAAATAAATGATACAAATAGTTTATTGTTTGACGGACATTTGCGAAAATCCCACTTAAATCTATATCAGAAGATTGGTGGTTCAGACTTTGGTTTGGACATGATCACGATGGCATTTTAAAATAATTTAGGATTTAGAATGCACTTATCTTACACTTGTCTCCCACCGACGACCTTAACGGCGTTGAGCAGCATATGTTTTGTTGCACCTAAGATGCGAAGCCATAACAAACGGATAAACAACAATCTTCAGTCGCCGTGTATTTTGTCTCAACTTTGTCAGTATCTCATTCAATCTAAGATACCGTTAGAAAGCCCAGCATGTCCCAACCTATCAGCGGCTAGATAACAGCTTTTCTGCGCACGCGCCGAGATATCTGTCCATCCGGTGCACATGGCTGCACATCGCTCAGCACTCATGGAAGTTTTTTCTCACGAAGACCCCGCGGGGACTATTTTTTTGCAATGAAAGTTTTTGCGTTCCCTCTTCCCCCTTTTTCCATACCACATCATTGAGACGGCATGAAGATAATAAAGTCCCCAGAAATCTGATGGAGGTACCAGGTGTGAGAGGTGTTGAGATGTCGCGAGCGTTACTTGTCGATATACCGGGGTAGGGCTTATCAGTTACCCTCGTGGAGCCCAGATGAACACAGAACAAGGGGCTAAGATAGGGACCTCGCCCTCTGTTCGTCAACAATACAACTCAAGGCTCCAACTGACTCAGCATCATTCGTTGAACCATCTATCGATGCATTTCAGTGTCTGATTTTTTTCTGTCTTGAAATCTTTCAGAGATCAAAAACATGTCTCGCTTGATGAAGTAGATAGCGAAAGTAAATCTCTGATAAGCGATGTTTCGTCGTTTGTCGCGGTTTATCTAGCGGTATTTTATTCGCTTATCACATGAGAGGCCAATTGTTCAGAGATATGTCGCTAGAAACAGGATGAGCTGAGAAAAAATGCATTATTCATGAGAACATACTTATAGTAGAACTTAAAACTTTTACAGCCATGAAAGAGTGGCGAAAGATTATAATGGCACTGGGTGCATCACCCTATCTAAAGTTGTCTTCGAATGTGAAACGAAGAAAGTGTAATTCTACGTTTTTAATGAGGAACTTGATAGCCTGATTAAACTCTTTCTGCTAAAGCTCTTAGAGATAAAAACTACTTGCCACACGTTAATGACGACTTATTAATGTGCAAGCTAATGTATACTTGATCATTTTTATTTACCTAGTATTAAGTGATTGACTTTTCCACAGTATTCAGACAACGCACCAGAAAGAATATTGGAATAATGTGTCTTCAAGATTATTATTGATGCTGAAAGAATGAATTATAAACACATTCTGCAGAATATTCATAGCAAAAAAACAAGATATTACGGGGAAACAGTTTAAATTTCGGCCGTGAAGATAAACACATTTAATTATATGCGAAGATGGAATTGCCAAAATTTAGATTAATTTAGTAACGTATCATGGAGGACCGATCACTGACTTGGGGGTAGAATACATCAAACCTTTACACGTATATTGCAGAATCCCTATGTATTTAATCCTTTGTTTATCATTCTGCTAGCAAAGGAGTAGAGACACATTATGCAATCATAATAACAGGAAACTGGCCATTAGGCTTCCATTTCGAACAGCGGGGTGGAGAACCGAAGAAAGTTCCGAGACACCTGGTCTTTATCCGCATCTCATATGCGCCATATATTTTATTGTGTAACATGCGGCGTTATTAGACTGGTTAAAATCACGATTACCCGCAAAAGCGATATATCAAAATATTATTCCGTTCTGCAAAAGGCCATCAAATCATTGCGTAAACCAAGCTACATTACACCTGCTACAATCACAACGGTACAAGCAAGCCATTATCTTCGCAACGATCACTTGTTGTATGTTAATTCGGTTAGACATTAGTATTCGTAACTAGTTTTCGTGTTATTTGTATGTGGGGGAATAATGACTCAGGCTGTCTGTTTGTCAAGATAAAACAACGAAAATGAAATGAAGAGACGGGGGCACGCAGGGATTCGGTATGCATACCTTCGTGAAGGCATGCATACCCTAGCGAATGGAGTCGGATCTTAGTGCGCATGGTCTTAATTTTCTTCCAGTGCCTGGCACTTTTATTTGAGATCCCGCTGATTTGGAGGGGTGTTAGTGCTTATTTATTCTTACTATGATTGAAATTTATTCGCAATTGGTCGTCCTATAATATAATGTACATTGCGCAATGATCTGCTGAAGCCCGGTGAGCCATGTGGGATCCACGTCCATCAAAAAAGGCAACTGTTCATCTTACGGCTACAAGTGATCTGAATTTTTACATTACTTGTCAGCTAAACCTGTTTAAATGGCTGCACAAATCCAGTTACAGTTAACCTATCATTGACATCATATTTTAAATCCTTTTCTTGGGGATAATGAGACAAATGTAACCGCACTAGGAGCCATGAACCTTTATATGCTTATGCTCGCTAATGAAGAACTTCTTGGTGATTTTTTTTTGTAGTTACAGGTACAGTAATAGTGTTTGTTTTTTACGTGTTTATTCAATTACATTTATAATGCATGCTACACAAATGAAGCCATACAACTCAGCCAGATTTGTTGTACTTTATCTATGTATAATAGTTTTAAGGGGGTGGGGCAAGGCGGAACGGTTAGAGTCGCTAACTTGAAACTCCTCAGCCCCTCAACGCATGGGTTCGAGTACCGGTCGGGGCGAGAACTTTATTGTGGGGAGGTTTTCCAGCTAACCTGCGGTTCGCCGATGGTTCTACCCAGACCTAAACCAATATGACCAAATGTGTCGGTGCGATTGAGCAAAAACAACAACAAAAGAATCAACAAATCATAGTTTTAAATGATCTGTGGTTTTAAAAAATATCATTAAAACAATCTGTCGATAATATTCGGAAGCGGTAAATACGAAAAAGGAAGAAAAGGACTAAATGTAATGCATTTTACAATGTAAAATTGCAATCTAGTGATGTAGGCCTACTGATCGCACCAGCGGCTCCTCTGTATGTTGATTTTATGTAGATTTACAATACGCGCGACCAGCACAATAATTACATGTTATGGTTTTGGCACTTATCATGTTATATTGATAGAAATCGGACCCGATGAAGGGTCAAACGCAATTGTTTTGGCAAATCTTCTGTCGTAAACTTGCCATTAACTTGATGGCGTTAAAATAATCTTGTGGTAAGAACACGTTTTAATATTATAAATTCCAACATCATTGAATATTGCACCAGCAAGTACCGCACTAGCACGTATCACGCTAGCACGGTTTGCACCAGCGCGCATTGCACTAGCACGTACTGCACTAGCACTTACATGTATTGTGCTAGCATGTATCGCTCTAGAATGTATTGTGCTATCACGTATTGTGCTAGCACGTATTGTGCAAGCAGCTCTCGCGCTAGCACGAATCGCACTAGCACGTATCGCACTAGCACGTATTGCACTAGCAATACACGGCGGTACAAATGTTTTAAAACCACTGACGCGCGATATTATATAATGCAAAAAAGCAACATCAAACTCTGTAAAAACATCTTTTTTAAACGTAGATTCGTTTTCCACTTGGAAGCAGCAGTTGTACATGTGTAAGTCAAATTTTTAATCTTTAATTATTGATTATTTATGGAGATTACATGAACTTTCATAAATGTTCTTTCATACGAGTGCGTTTCTTTTATTTTTTGTTTTGTTTTTTCTTCTTACAATATAATCGAAAATCAAAGCTCCCACACAAACTATATGATGGCACGATAATAATGTCAAGTTTAAGTGATCTAATTTGAGTCAAATAACTTATCCAATAAAATAGTACTCCCTCTGCAATTAATAACACACAAACATGATCAGATCGACCTTCGCGTAATAACCATCTGCGCGCCTGGGAATTTTCGACAGGCATACTTTCTGAGCCACATGTTAGCATTGAACAACTATAACAGGTAAGCCGATTGTCTGTGGTGTTCTCTGTACAGGTAACTCGGTTACTACAACGACTAAGTGGCAATCACTCGAGGAGTAGTGTCGGGGGCGCTTACAACAGGTAGATAGAACTATGATTGACACGCGGTTGGAGACTGCAGCTGATTTCCGATAAAAGGCAACTTTCCCACAGTCTCAGTTCCCCAGCCGGGACCCTCTTCAACTCCATCTTGGAATTGTCTCTGGGAAAACCGTAAGTGTTGCTAACCGCCAATATGCACAATATACAGGTGAGTTGAGTCACACCGTCAAAACCAGAATCGGTTAGCAAACAAGAAGAGATTACCTGAAGATTGGCAGAACAGCCAATGGTTTCAATTTGATGTCGCTTGATTCCTTTTTTTTCTTCCTTTGCTTCGGTAATAGTTTATGTTGAATAGTTTTTGTAGCGATAAAGTGATTTAATTCCTATGATAGAGGAGATTTCTTATCTTTTTGTTTTGTTGTTATGTTTCAGTAATGTTTTCTTGTCTTTTTTATGCGTGTTATTTATCTTACACGTAAATTGTTATTATAGATTCAGTACAACTCGATTACGCACAGCTGCTGAGAACACTGCACTATGAGCAGATTGTGTAAATTATATTCAATCGCGATGTTTATATTTTTATTTTAAAGAAAAACTTTTACAATTTCCTTGAAACACAGTTCTCAGTTGTCAGAAGTTTGACCCCTGGTGCGGTGTGGTGTAGTTCGCTACCGAGCCGAGACAAAGACTTCCAGT
Organism: Sinonovacula constricta; assembly: GCA_007844125.1. Lineage (NCBI taxonomy): Eukaryota > Metazoa > Mollusca > Bivalvia > Cardiida > Solecurtidae > Sinonovacula > Sinonovacula constricta. The sequence goes on from CM017565.1 coordinate 21,902,838, forward strand.
GTTAGAAACTGATTTCATTTGTTGAACTTCTTGTCCTCTTTTATTGTAAACGTACTTTTACCATACTCAATAGAAGTTTTTTTGTCTACTTATTGTATGACAAAACCGAGAGTAAACTTTCATGTGGGGAGGTTTTCCAGCTAACCTGCAGTGTGCCAGTGGTTCTACCCAGACTTGTGTCCACCAATGATTGGCTGACCATAATTGTGCCGTTGCTATGTAACAAAAAACGAGAGTAAACAGAACCATAATGAAAGAAATAGATTCACGTAATAGAAAGTATTTTATTTGTTTGTTTGATATGTTGTTTTCAATCTTGCCTTTAATGTTTATTATATTATGCCCTAAATTATACTCTACCTTTAAAAACAATATTTAAACTGAACACACAAGTTTAATTTGAGATTTTTTCAAAAGTATTAACTGTAGAACCTAACTCCACACTGTTTGAAATACTTGCTTTGAAATACTTTGAAATACCGTTTTACTAAACTTTAACTACACCATATTGTACGGTCAAGTGTTAAGAGTCTTTGACTTGTATCTCCTCTAGCCCTCATCGAGTGGGTTCGAGTCCCGGTCGGGGTAAGAAGTTAAAAGTGAGGAGGTTTTCCAGCTAATATGTGGTGCCCAGTGGTTCTATCCAGACATATGTCTGTGGCCTTCCTTCACCAAGAATTAGCTGGACGTCGCCAACATGTCCATTAATATTCCGGTGCGAAGTAACAAAACAAAACCGGATTGTTCTTTAGTTGCAAGCAAATTAACGTTAAGATGGCTTTTTTAAAGTATGACTTGTTCAGCAAACAAGCGTTTACCTTTAAATGCAATAACCTAATTATTTCAAACATGTACATTAAGTACATAGGCTAATAAAGATAATAAGCTAATTTTGATTTCGAACTTCTGAGCGATAAATGATAAATGACATTAAGACCGACCAGAAAAATTGTGGTGATAATTATCTGCTGATCCCTGATGACCACCATTGTCCCAACCACCTGGCCCAGCCAGCGGTGTCCGACCATCCCATACTGTGGCTGCTGACCACTAATGGCAGGGAGGGGTTGGGTATAATTGGTTTACGTACTGGTCAGTAATTGATGCAGGTTGTTGAAAGCTCATGTTACTTTTGATGGCTAATTGAAGCACGTGTGTCTGTCAATCATTGCCGTTATCGTAACATGCCGGGTGCTGGATTATGAATTAATGGAAATGTAAGAATGTATGGCTGTCCTGTTCATTTTCATGAATAACCTCGTGTTTCTATAAAAATGTTTTTAGACCAATTAATCTTCATATTCTGTCTTTATGTGTTGAATTCACATGTTCCCATCGTAGAAGATTATGTTTTACTACACATATCCAACATTTACCGTTTTTAACATACAATTTGTACCTTTGCCATTGACCGAAGACCGTATTTTATTTAATAACCTGTTCTGACAGGCCAGTCGGTGTATAGTCTATTGAATAAACATAAACATTTACCATAATTACACATTTAAATAATATTACATACTTCGAGATATTTTTGATAAGTAAACTCAGATATTAAAACTATTATAATTTATCTTAAACGTTTTTATATTTTGCTTTAAAAATCCAGATCTTTCTTGAGATTGTATGAAAGCGGACATTTCCTATCACATTCTTCGAGTCAGGTCACCTCTCCTTCGAGTCCGGTCAAATCGTCAAATCTCCTTCGAGTCAGGTCAAATCTCTTTCGAGTCAGGTCAAATCGTCAAATCTCCTTTAAGTCAGGTCATCTCTCCTTCGAGTCAGGTCAAATCTTTCTCGAGTTAGGTCAAATCGTCAAATCTCCTTTAAGTCAGGTCACCTCTCCTTCGAGTCAGGTCAAATCTCCATCGAGTCTGGTCAAATCTTTCTCGAGTTAGGTCAAATCGTCAAATCTCCTTTGAGTCAGGTCACCTCTCCTTCGAGTCCGGTCAAATCTCCGTCAAATCTGGTCAAATCTCCCTCGAGTTAGGTCGAACCTCCTTCGAGTCTGGTCAAATCTCTTTCGAGTCAGGTCAAATCTATTTCGAGTCAAGTCAAATCTCTTTCGAGTCAGGTGAAATCTCCTCCGAGTCAGGTCAAATTATCAAATCTCCTCTGAGTCAGGTCACCTCTCCTTCGAGTCCGGTCAAATCTCCGTCAAATCTGGTCAAATCTCCATCGAGTCAGGTCGAACCTCCTTCGAGTCTGGTCAAATCTCTTTCGAGTCAGGTCAAATCTATTTCGAGTCAAGTCAAATCTCTTTCGAGTCAGGTGAAATCTCCTCCGAGTCAGGTCAAATCTATTTCGAGTCAGGTCACATCTATCTCTTTCGAGTCAGGTAAAATCTTTTTCGAGTCAGGTCAAATCTCCTCCGAGTCCGATGAAATCTCCTGCGAGACAGGTCAAATCTCATTCTAGTCAGGTTAAATCTCTTTCGAGTCAGGTCAAAGCTCTTTCGAGTCAGGTCAAATCTCCTTCGAGTCAGGTCAAATCTCTTTCGAGTCAGGTGAAATCTCCTGCGAGACAGGTCAAATCTCCTTCGAGTCAGGTCAAATCTCTTTCGAGTCAGGTAAAATCTCCGCCGAGTCAGGTGAAATCTCCTGCGAGACAGGTCAAACCTCATTCGAGACAGGTCAAAATCTCATTCGCGTCAGATCAAATCTCATTCGAGACAGGTCAAATCTCCATCTTCTTAGTTTACGCTCTTAACATTTCAACACAAACTGATTAGGTTTAGGCAAAATGTACATGACCAGACCAGCCCTTCTCCACTGGTGATTGTGTAAACTGCACTGTTTGCCGCTGAGACTTCAGTAATTCGACCTGTTACATTTAGACGCAAGTCTGTTTGCAGATATTATTGTAATGGTAATAAGGTTATTGACTTATGTAGACGGTTAACGCAGCCTCCTGTATCATGTGTCTCTAAAAAGACTGATATATAGCATTCCAAGAGTGATGTCCATCATCGCTGCACAACCGCCTCCAATAGAACCAAGGTGTGTGCGAACCATTATGATGTTTTTGTTAGCACCGTCAAAGACACTCCGCAAGTATTCGACGACGCAACCTTTGTTTGTTTATTCACGTGTAGCTGTGGCAATCTGGTCGTTGTTCAGGCTGAAAGTATCGCTACAATACCTTAAGGTATGTGTGACAGAGGTTCGCGTGGTAATCGTCTGGCGGTCGGCACAGTTTGCATTTTTACGTTGTTTATGTTTTATGTTAACACTCGTGTTTAAAGCCTACAAAAAATGAATGGTGCATGTTTTCCAGTATTGCATATTGTTTTAAAGTAGCATGTTAAAGAAGAGAACAAAACAGAAAGAAAATCTGCTGAGTAATTCCAACAACATGGTTGTGTTGCTTTTTTTCCACTTTTAATGGTCTGCTTATGATAATTGGGCGGAAACACGTTCTCTTAGTATTTTTATACATGTTTATGTTTCATGACCCCTGTGTCTGTTATGTTTATAATTGATGTAATGTTTATATCCGCAGGGTTAAATGTGCTACATGTTAATACGGTTTTAAACTTCGACAATATATTTGCGATAAAAATATATATGTTTATAATTAAAACGGTGTATGAAGAAATAAGTGTGGATGACAGTTAAATTTATTTAATCCGGATTTTTGGAAAATAAAGTTTAAGATTACTACAAAACAGTGAAAACATATAATCTTAATTAATTGCTCTTACAAATGCTTACAATGTGGCGTTTTGGCAATATACAAGGTGTTGTTGTTGTTGCTGTTGTTGTTGTTAAAACGTTTGCTCACTTTCTCTCACAAATTACTTTACAACCAGTTTTTTTTTCAGTACACGGTATAATAACATACATAAAAAACATATATATCTATAGGTAACGTAAGAACAGATTAGTCTGTATTTTCCATTCGCCACCCTGGCGGTTAAATCGTCACTGGAACGATTAGTCAATGCCTGGGTATGAGTTGTTCTTCCCTAGACACAATGGATGTAAGGAGACAAAAATAGGTCGGCACCAGGAACCCCAGGCAAGAATATGCAAATGATCTGTATGACTGTGCCTCCTGATAGCGCGTAGTAATACAAAATATTAGTGATTTTGCTAACAACAGAAAGCAAAGGTTAGAAATCATATTGCTAGAAACTTAGCAACAGTTGGGCAGATCCAGTTCTGGCAAGTCTGGATGTAACACTGGTCGTCTAACCTGATCACTTAGCTAATCACATTGCTACAACACAGATTTTAACTTGGTTTGTTAGTTGTTCGTGGTGTACATTTTATGCAATGTACATGATGATAGTCACAAGTCACACTATTCATATACCTGTTGGCGTATTCACCGCATTTCACATGCGAAAACAACAACAACAAAAACAACATCGGGTAATGTTTACTACATGCCTAAGGACTAAAATGTGTTAGAATTAAGTCGCTTATTAGATGTTGGTTTGAGGACCTGATTCCGGTCACTAGTGTTAATTTGAGATTTAACATAGTTTTGCTTGTCTTAGCAAAAGAAGAAGAAAGAAACGAAAATGCATATTTTACCAATGGTGACCAAGTCGCTAAATAATGCATATTCAAGAATACGCAACACAATATAAATATTCCTTTCCTATATCGTTTTTGCATTTATTGAAATTAAGGGTATAACAATCTAACGTGACCAGAAAATAACAAAAAGATGGGCTACTCAAATCATGAATTTTGTCAAGTCTTTGGTTGTTGTTTTGTGTTATTACTACTATATTTTTCACAAATTATATTTAATTAATGTAACATTCAGCCGATTTACTAACAGTCCTTGCGCTATGTGAAATATTGTCATAATACTACCTGCATATCTTTACATGCAACTTTTTCAACACTAGTTTGATTTTCTATTTCAACGCTGGCTTAACATGAGAGCCGATTTTACAAAACATGAACAACAGCAAAACAATGTGCTACTTAGACGGGCTCCAACAAAACAGTCCAAACGATGACGTGTAATTAAGACTTAGTAATGACGTAATAATATAGATAAACTACTGACATTGTTTTTCGGTGAGCGGAGTGACATCACCGTCAATAGAAAAGTTACACATTTTAATTCACTTGAATTGAAGATGAAACACCAGAGAAAGTTTTAATATTAAAGTATCAAATACCAATGATTTTTAAGAAAGTTAACGTCACAATCACGAAAGGATGAAAAACAAATTGCCACAGTTCCCTATAAGTAATGTTCCTGGGCTTCAATCCAATCGGAACGCCTTGGATAATTCACGAATCATCTTTCGGATGATATAATAAGGTCGCTGCCTATGACTTTATCAAAACAACAACAAAAATGTTTTGTTATCTCTACTTAAATGCAGTAACAGTTGTATGTCTAACGAGACGTGAACAGTTAAAGTCGGGCAGTTAGAGGATGAAATAATTCTATACCTACACCTATTGCTTTTTTATGAACTTTTTTATGGCGTTACAAAACGATCGCGATTCTGTATCATTGCACCATATACATCCGAGGGATGATTTTCCCGGGACGGAATTACCCGAGGAGCTCCGATTGGTCTTCAGTCATATATCTGGCACTAACTCACGGCTGTCCGCGAGTGTTGCCCTGCCGGCCACTGTATGTTGGTAGTTCTGTTTAAGTAATTAAAGTGATGATAGAATGTTTGTTTGTCCTTTGCCCTTCCGCAAAATATTCTTCATCCACCCGAAAACATGCTGATTGAGATTATGACTGAATTTTTGGAAGAATGACAGGGCGGAGAATCACACATTGCCAACAACGTCATAGACCAAAAACTAATACAATAAATCCTGCCAAACAAAACGAATGGAGCAGAAAATTTAAATCAGGAATTTTAAAAAAGTAATAAGATTGCTTAGACTCGGAAAACCGAGTTCCGCACGTAGCAAGTCCCTTTGTCGACTGACCGTTCCAGGGCAGTAACTGTTGTGTGTTTCACTGTTTATTTGTAATATCTGGTCTCAATGTTTTATCACTCTTGCACTAGCATGTGTATACCTTTGTACTATTTGTGCTATATAACATTGAATTTTTTATAAATGTTGCAATACTTATAGGACCTAATGATATTTTCATGTTGGTGTTACGCGTGCTGGGTAAAAGCACAGACGCTTCAAATGTTAACATAAACATGAACACGTGCTATAATTGATCATATTACACATGATATAACACATTACATTACACATTACATAACACATTACATAACACATGACATAACACATGACATTACACATGCCATAACACATGTCATAACACATGATATAACACAATACATTACACATGCCATAACACATGACATAACACATGACATAACATATTACATAACACATGACATAACACATTACATTACACATGACATACCACATAACACAACACATGACATAGCAAAAACGCACCGCATAGCACAACACATGGCGTAACAAATGGCATAGCAAATTATACAAAGCGTGACATAACACATTATATAACACATGGCAAAACACATGACACAACACATGACATAGCAATTGATAAAACGTATGACATAACACATGGCATAACACATGGCTTACCACATTACATAACACATGACATAATACATGACACAACGCATGACATAACTCATGGCATAACACAAGCATTACAAATGACCTAACATATAACATAACGCATGACATAACACATTACACTATACATTACATAACACAATTACGTAGCACATGGCGCTGCAAATGACATAAGACATGTTATACCACATAAGATATATCATGAAAAAAAAACATTACATCAAACATGAAACAACACATGGAATAACGCATGACATGACTTTTTTAATACTTACAGAATAATTCTATTGTAGCAGACACGGTCGCAGAAAATATCATTCGCACGTGTAAAAATATACTCAAGATATACTGATTGCTAATGATGAATCAGAAGGAATTGAAAAATACGGGACCTACTACCAGCTGCATACCGATTACAGACTCTCTTAGGAAGCAGCCTACAACCTTGAACTCCATGCTGTCTACAGTGATATCTGGGTAAGCAATAATGCTTTGAACTTGTAGAATCATCTGGCTGACTAAGAAGCAATCATCGGTGATTAAAGTGTGACAGACAGCCGGTGAGTAATGGTTGATAACCTATATAGATTCTCCCCAACCCTTCAAGACATGTATGCGATCAACAGAACTATGTACCTGCTAGCCCCGTATTGATCATGCCTGGGAAAAATAGTTCAGATCTCGACCAGCCACCGATGGGAGATGATCGGGATCTGCACTGTTTGTTGAAGGTTTTTATTATTGCTATGACTATCTACCTTTTTATGAGGTTGTGAGGCAAGTAATTTGAAATAAGCACATGTAATTAACAAATGTATCTAGTTACTGGTTAGCTCGTTAACAGGTGAGACTGGGCCAACTCCGCGCAGGTGATACAAGGATGGTGAGAAGTCATCGTACCCTGGGATAAAAAAACAACAAACAAATGGCAATAGACCGTTAACCGTCCAACATACAACACTGACAAGATGAGTTGCGATTTTGTGGCACTATCACTCAAGAAGCTCTCTTCAGTTTTCTACGAATGTCTGCAAATATGAATGACAACGATTATGCATGAACGTGTGCGAAATTTAGTTACGTTACAAAAAAAAGTTACGACTAACTTGCGAGCATGCGCAATAATTATTGGTTCAAGGCAGTTTGCGACACTAAAGACTATCTGCGAGTATTACAATGGTGTTACAAAAAGATTCCACTATTAAATGTGATTTGTTCTGACAACAAGGCCCCTCGTGGCGTAGTGGTATAGTCGCCGACTTGTAACTCCTCTGACCGTTTACCTGTCACATCTGCCAATGACAAAACCAATCAGGATTGTGGCTAGGTGCCCAGTCTGTTAATGACAAAACCAATCAGGATTGTAGCTAGGTGTCCCATCTGTCAACAACAAACCAATCTGGACTGTAGCAAAGTTACCTATCTCTCAATGACAAAAACCAATCAGGACTGTAACTAGGTGTCCCATCTGTTAATGACAAAACCAATCAGGATTGTAGCTAGGTGTCCCATCTGTCAACGACAAACCAATCTGGACTGTAGCAAGGTTACCTATCTCTCAATGACAAAAACCAATCAGGACTGTAGCTGGCTGTTCCATCTGTTAATGACAAATGCAATCAGGATTGTTACTAGGTGTCCCATCTGTCAATGACAAAACCAATCAGGACTGTAACTAGCTGTCCAATCTGTCAAAGACAAAACCAATCCGGATTGTGGTCAATTTTTCAATATCAAAACAACCAGTTGTGTGGCACATCAGTCAATGACAAAACCAATCAGGACTGTGGCTCATCTGTCAATGATCAAACCAATCAGATTTGTGGCACATCTATCAAGACAAAACAATCAGGAGTGTGTCACATCTGTAAGTGATCAAACCAATCAGGTCTGTGGGACAACTGTCAGGTATGTGGCACAACTGGCAATGACAAAACCAATCAGGTATGTGGCACAACTGTCAATGACAAAACCAATCAGGCACATCTGTCAATGACAAAACCAATCCGGAGTGGGGCACATCTGTCAATGACAAAACATTCAAGAGTGTGGCACATCTGTCAACGATCAAACCATTCAGGTCTGTGGCACAACTGTCAATTACAAAACCAACCAGGTCTGTGGCACATCTGTCAATAAAAAACAATCAGAAGTGTGGCACAACTGTCAATTACAAAACCAACCAGGTCTGTGGCACATCTGTCAATTACAAAACCAACCAGGTCTGTGGCACATCTGTCAATAAAAATCAATCAGAAGTGTGGCACAACTGTCAATGACAAAACCAATCAGGCCAGTGGCACATCTGTCAATTAAAAAACCAATCAGGTCTGTGGCACATCTGTCAATAAAAAACAATCAGGAGTGTGGCACAACTGTCAATGACAAAACCAATCAGGCCAGTGGCACCTCTGTCAATTAAAAAACCAATCAGGTCTGTGGCACATCTGTCAATAAAAAACAATCAGGAGTGTGGCACAACTGTCAATGACAAAACCAATCAGGCCAGTGGCACATCTGTCAATTAAAAAAACAATCAGGCCAGTGGCACATCTGTCAATTAAAAAAACAATCAGGTCTGTGGCACATCTGTCAATAAAAAACAATCAGGAGTGTGGCACAACTGTCAGTGACAAAACCAATCAGGCCAGTGGCACATCTGTCAATAAAACAATCAGGAGTGTGGCACAACTGTCAATTACAAAACCAACCAGGTCTGTGGCACATCTGTCAATAAAAAACAATCAGGAGTGTGACACAACTGTCAATGACAAAACCAATCAGGCCAGTGGCACATCTGTCAATTAAAAAACCAATCAGGTCTGTGGCACATCTTTCAGTGACAAAATCAGTAAGGTATGTGGCCTTCTGCCAGTGACAAAATCAATCAGGAGTGTGGCACATCTGTCGGTGACAAAACCAATTAGGTCTGTGGCACATCTGTCAATGACAAAACCAATCAGGAGTGTAGCACATCTGTCAGTGACAAAACCAATCAAGTCTGTGGCACATCTGTCAATGACAAAACCCGTCAGGTCTGTGGCACAACTGTCAATGACAAAACCAATTAGGTCTGTGGCACATCTGTCAATGACAAAACCAATCAGGAGTGTGGCACATCTGTCAATGACAAAACCAATTAGGTCTATGGCACATATGTCAATAACAAAATCAATTAGGTCAATGGCACATCTGTCAATGACAAAACTTATCAGGTCTGTGGCTCATCTATCAATGACAAAACCAATCAGGAATGTGGCGCATCTGGCAATGACAAAACTAATTAGGTCTGTGGCACATCTGTCAGTGAAAAGCCCTATCAGGTCTGTGGCACATCTATCAGTGACAAACCCTATCAGGTCTGTGGCACATCTGGCAATGACAAAACCTATCAGGTCTGTGGCACATCTGGCAATGACAAAACCTCACAGGTCTGTGGCACATCTGTCAACGACAAAACCAATTAGTTCTGTGGCACATCTGGCAATGACAAAACCAATTAGGTCTGTGGCACATCTGGCAATGACAAAACCAATTAGGTCTGTGGCACATCTGTCAACGACAAAACCAATTAGTTCTGTGGCACATCTGGCAATGACACAACTAATTAGTTCTGTGGCACATCTGGCAATGACAAAACCTATCAGGCCTGTGGCACATCTGTCAACGACAAAACCAATTAGTTCTGTGGCACATCTGGCAATGATACAACCAATAAGGTCTGTGCCACATCTGGCAATGACAAAACCTATCAGGTCTGTGGCATATCTGGCAATGACAAAACCAATTAGGTCTGTGGCACATCTGTCAGTGACAAAACCTATCAGGTCTGTGGCACATCTGTCAATGACAAAACCTATCAGGTCTGTGGCACATCTGTCAGTGACAAAACCTATCAGGTCTGTGGCACATCTGGCAATGGCAAAACCAATTAGGTCTGTGGCACATCTGTCAGTGACAAACTTTATCATGTCTGAGGCACATCTGTGCTCAATGTTTAACTCCGATGATTAAGTCACCATTCTCCAATAAGCGATGCAGCTCCTATTAATATTTTCTACACATTCACTGCAGCGTGTTCTGCATTTCGATTGCATTCACCGCTGATATTTTGTGTAAATGCTTACATAGTGGCAATCCACGATACTCGGGGACAAATTATATATGCGTCTACTGTAGTTTACTTTCTTAAAATCGAGCACGTTGAATATACGACATATTCAACAAGCCAATAAATTTAATTGTGTCTGATCTTCCGAATATGTTTTTATCTAGCACAAAATATTAGACCCAGGGTTTACCAGATAACCGTTCAATTTTTGTGTGTGTCGACTTAAAAAAACAACACATTTTTATTTATCAATTATTATTAATACCATGATCAATTCCCATTCCGCTTTGTTATTTTCTCCTGATTTGGGTAATGAGTCACAGGTTTACAGTTTCTGTTATCATGGCGATTTTCGACTCTTACTAACTGAGCAGAACCCCCTGACACGGTGGTCTTGGTCCGGGGACTGGGACTTGAACCCACAAGATAAGGAGATGTTTGGCTAGCAATCGGCTTCCACAAACAGCATCGGGCTCCCTAAAGTGCTGTCATGAATAGAAAATTACCCCAAGTTTACCGTTCTAAATATTCTCTTTCATTACAGCCCGCAATGTTTTGCATCCGCTCCGTTTCAAGTCATATCATGTATAATGTCATGACGGAATATGTCATTTCTACCTAGCGGATGAATACAGTGACGATAACACCAATTAATTCATCTGCCTCCGTCAAATTTCATGCTTCTGGATTTGTATTGATACAGTTTGTTTGGTGTGTCGAACTTTTTGCAAGAAATTCAAACTCGCTCTTCGTGGTTCAATGAAAGACCATCTCAACAGTTGTTGAGCTGGCGTACCACCCACAAACCTGCAGTTTTGCTCAGCTCTGCTCTGCTGCTAACAGAGTCTCTAAAATGGAAAGGGCATAACCCTTATGCTTATGTTTATAGGGTAGTTCAGGATTATTCTGCGTTATGACGCTGTGGTAGAGTGTTACGACATATAAGTGCTTTGAAATGCCACCAAGGAACTTCTTGACCAAATTCTACACGATTTGTTTGTTTGCTGTTTCTTTTTTAATTCATTACAAAGGCAAAGTGTGTTCTTTATAGCGACATTAAGTTGTTTTGGTGGATGACAAATGTCTCAGTAGAACCAAAGGCCATCTAGGAAGACCTCCTGTCATTAAGTCTTCGGCCCGATCGGAACTCGAACCTACACAGTGACACGCTAAGCACATAAGTATCCATGTGTCCGTCTCCGAGCCTACAAAATCCGAAATCTTCGGATCATCACATGAATCTATATCTGTGAGCTTCAGCTGCAGAACCTTTCCCATACAAAAAGTCAACCAAAAAAGTCACAGTCTTATCCAAACATGTTGATAATATACGTGTCATTAGGGAGATATGGCCATGTTTTAAGTCGTTCTCCATGGTTATCAGCACAGTTTAATCGTACAATGGCGTCCCTAGGGATACTAGAAGAACACATTTAGGTCTGCGAGATCAAAGGATGGAGAAATCCGAACCCGAGGAGGAATTATTACGTCACAGGCACGGGACTACACGTGCGGGCTAATTGTTCAACTAACGCTAATGTTACCTCTTGCTTTCAATTAGATTGAGAACACATGCAGCCCCCCCCCCCCCCCCCCCCACACACACACACACACACAAAATCGTTGCATACTGCTTGTTGTTTGTTGAGCTACTTTTGGTATCAAACACGTTTAAACAAATTTTATGCAAATGCAAATGTATTCATAATTCACCAGTTATTTTCTTTTTTCTTTCTTTTTTTGTTTCAGAATAGTTTGTTTTGCTGTCCTGCTGCGTTTCGAAAGAGGAACTCGCATCTTAATGCTACCTTATGTGGAGCCACCTGAACATATTTCTCTTTATAAAGGAATCAAGTAATTATTGCTTTTGTTCGTGAGAAGATAATCACGTGCAGCGTACTCCTTTAGGGTAGACAGCTTACATACACCCCCCCCCCCCCCCCCCCTTATGTTCATTATTGGTAGTATGATCAATTTTTCAATAAATGATGTTTAAGTTTATTGAACCATTCATATAAGTGGCTATTTTTAAGTGAAAATATTCCAATGCTGTTTTTTTGGAAATGTTTATATTAGACCTCAGACTACGAATAATGAAAGACAAACTTGACTAAGTGTCATTTTTTGTCAGTTTTTGTAACTTAATTGAAATTAAACATGTGTTAATGTTTTTAAGGTTAATAGTTCTTTTATTCTTGCTTCATTATGGCCATTGGGGACTGATTTGGAAGTTCACTGCGAAATTGTTCGTGCAATTTTCTGGATTTTAAATCCGATTAAAAGATGACAGTTTTATGACAGTCTTTATAGTGAAGGCAGTGAAGCTTTGAACTTAGAAAGCTTACTATAATAGGTTACTCATTGTTTGCAGGAAACATATTGTTTTAATTACTCAGCTCTGAGTAGGAGCTTTAGGGCTTCTTAAAGACACGACGTAATAGTAATAAAACGCTAGATGCTCCCTCGGAGCGAGAGCAAGACACGAGCTGCTCGCCGGGGAGTAACTAGGTGAGCGTGAACAGGATTGTGCTGCGGTTGCAGGATTTGGCAGATGTTTCAAAAACATGACCTCCTTCAAGGTCACGTGATGTATGTCAGTGTGTATAGTTCCCTGTAAATAATGGAAGCCAGACACAGCGGTAATAATTCGTCTCAGTGAATGTCCGTAATTTACGGTTCGCTCCCTTCTGTTAACTCTCTCCCTCTCTTCAGAACATGACTGGAAGGCACAGCAGTGTTAATACTTTAAAGGCCCATCTTGTTCTGTTGTGTAGTTTTACAAAGGTTTTTATGGGCCTTTGTTTTTGCTATTGTATTGTTTTTCATGACCGTTACTTGATTGTCATCTTAAAACCCTTTTTCAGAGCATTAGCACCGACTAATGTACTTTTTTTCTGAACTCATATAATCATTTACTCATTTTCTATCGTTGCTGTGAAGCCGTAAATATGGAAGAAGACTTCTAGCTGGCAGTAAAATAATTATAATAAAAACGTCCATTGTCAAAGTTCAGTTTATAGATGTACATGATGCGTAGAAGCACTTTATATTTATTCAAATGATTGATTCCTAGCCAATAAAGGCATTGTTGATTTTAACTGACGTATATAAATGACTCCCGCATGCGAACTTTGAAAGGATTCTGAACTTCGGCTAGCTAAAAAATAAGAGAAAACCGTTGTGACGTTTTTGTGTATCTAAACCTTAATACAGCATAATCTTATAAAAGGCATTATTTTCACCAATAATCTAGTGGCCAGAGTTATATACTCTGGTGGCCAGAGGTAATATTTCAACCCATTTCTTTTGTGGTAAAACAAAAAGTGATCTGATCCATCTCGACTAGCTTTTACAGGACAATGTATTACATCCTTCTCTAACAAAGCTTTGCCAACACACTCAGTTTGCATTCAAACACTTTCCCATTTTATAAATATGACTCATCTCATCAAACAGAGATCAAACAAACAAAAAAGACAGGAAAAAGTTTGTGCAGGGCATCAAAGTCGCCGGAAAATAATGTAAAATAATTTGTAAACAGCGCATCCAATAGAAGAAAAGGTTTTCGCAATGCAGTTGTACAAACGAGTATTTACTATTTTATACCTCGGACCAACATTTACATTAATCATTAACTGTATATATACAGGTCCTGTTTTAACAAATAAATCACCATCCAAATCAACCATCCATAAAATATTCTTAATACACCATTATTTACCCTTTAATAGATAAGAAAATTTCCCCGAACTGTTGGTCTATGCCTGACTTTGATGGCCAATTTCGGTCATTACAACCTTAATTCGTACTGATATTGTTTCGTATAAACATGCTCGCTTACTTTGTATGTATTGATGCAAGTATGTTCTTCGGTGTCCATTTATGGTTTTATTACTGGTCATTACATCCTGGTCATTACATCCTGGTCATTACATCCTGATCATTACATCCTGGTCATTACATCCTGGTCATTACATACTGGTCATTACATACTGGTCATTACATACTGGTCATTACATACTGGTCATTACATCCTGGTCATTACATACTGGTCATTACATACTGGTCATTACATCCTGGTCATTACATACTGGTCATTACATACTGGTCATTACATACTGGTCATTACATCCTGGTCATTACATCCTGGTCATGTAAGCGTCATTACATACTGGTCATTACATCCTGGTCATTACATACTGGTCATTACATCCTGGTCATTACATCCTGGTCATGTAAGCGTCATTACATACTGGTCATTACATCCTGGTCATTACATCCTGGTCATTACATCCTGGTCATGTAAGCGTCATTACATCCTGGTCATTACATACTGGTCATTACATACTGGTCATTACATACTGGTCATTACATCCTGGTCATTACATCCTGGTCATGTAAGCGTCATTACATACTGGTCATTACATACTGGTCATTACATCCTGGTCATTACATCCTGGTCATGTAAGCGTCATTACATACTGGTCATTACATCCTGGTCATTACATACTGGTCATTACATACTGGTCATTACATCCTGGTCATTACATACTGGTCATTACATACTGGTCATTACATCCTGGTCATTACATACTGGTCCATTACATACTGGTCATTACATCCTGGTCATTACATACTGGTCATTACATACTGGTCATTACATCCTGGTCATTACATACTGGTCATTACATCCTGGTCATTACATACTAAGCGTCATTACATACTGGTCATTACATCCTGGTCATGTAAGCGTCATTACATACTGGTCATTACATACTGGTCATTACATCCTGGTCATTCAATGTGGACATATGTAAAATCATATAAAATTTATAAAAGTATCCCGCTGTTATCCTTTATATTTGGCACATTTTACATTAGCACCGTTTTACCGAGGTCACATGGGTGTCTGGATATTCAAAATGACTAGAAAAACTCAGCTAGAGAAGAATATGCATGGGAATTAGCGTGTATACCAATCGCGAACTGTTGACACATTTCTGTATTAAGTGCGCAAGCTCTAAATACAAGGTAACCATAAAAAGTACAACAAAACAGATTAAATAATAACAAAACAAGTAATATAACATGAAAATCAACAATTGATATTAGTAAGATTTTAATTGTGATTTTGTCACAGTTATTACGTTTATGTTTTTAACTTAAGTGGTTTTTGTTTTAGAAACAAAAGAAACCAAACACCATTATAGATATGTAATAATATGGTCATTTGACTGCCGAAATAGCATAAACATAACGGTTAAAAATAAGTTCGCTTCTCAAATCTGTGACGTTACCCAAAAACATTTCCAAAACTTATTAAAAAGTGCACAGGATTGGTGACGTTTAAACATTAAACCTATGGATTGCGATTGCATCAAATGACTTCTCTTTATGCCTTAATAAGAAAAAGAAACACGATGTCTAGTTAAAGACCAAAATGCTATCACCATCGTATGTTGTATAATTTTTCATGAACAGAATAGAATTGGTGTACTAATTTTTATGCACAAGCTGACGCCCAATTCTGACCTTAAATCAACGATGCAAAACTTTCGTTTCAGCTGGCACTCTTTCTTTCTGAATGGCATGCTTTATAAATGGGGCGTTTTTATGAATTAGAAATCTGGGGCTCCATAAGACGATGCTAGAGTAAAACCCTTTCGAACAGTTGCTACCCAGGCTATCCTGCCACGAACTTCCGTCGACATACGGCCTAAGTGTTTTAACACTTAGCCTGCTTAGAGTGGGTTAATCATGCCAATGGAGAAAGGGTTCATTCAGACAGTCAAGCTTCATAGAGCGGTCTGATCTGGCGCTATACTATTTGCTGCAGTGTTTCGTTTACCATGTCTTTTTATTTTTATACTCATTTATTAACACCTTAATGCCAATTAGATTGGTTTATTAAAACTGATCCAGAGTAAGGGTTGTGGGGTTTTGTTTATTTTAACGAACAGAACAGGTTTCATGCAAACCAAACCTTGCTATCACCGCCGCCACCGTCATCACCTTCCCGACATGCTTTCGCTCAGTTTTAAGAGTCAGATCATTACAGAATATCCGGTAGTTTAGTGCAGTGTTTATTTTTTCTGGCGTTAACTGTCAAACACGCAATCCGATAACAGTTGGCTTCGAAGATGCCTTATATATTTTCTTAGTTTCTAATGTTAAAATATATAAATTAACATTAAAAATCTGTAAAATGTCTACACGTTATAAACACAGTAAATGCATGCTCGAAATTATAGACGCTTGTATTGCCAATTGGGCAAAAAGTGGTCCAGGATGGGTCATTCAATCAAATGCAACTCCCAAAATCTTTAGTCTATGCAACATGCTCAACTATTGTTTTTCTATTTTTATAAATAAATCTCAAAATTAAAAGTTAACGAAAACAGGCGTAATGCACCGCATATGACCGTAATGAACGAAAATCTCGATAATTGATTCACCGCTCAACTGGCGTTTGAGTTGAAGTGGTCAGTTATTAGTTCGATGACAGGATAATCTGATGGTTAATTGACGAGCATGTTGGATATTATTCCTCAAAGGCTTCTGGATTATATTTAGATACATTATACATGGTCATCATTTCAGTGCTACACTTAAAACAGCATGCTTTTAATACCGGGTAAATGAGTTTTAACATGAAGGGCTTTGTGAGCATATTAAACCCGATGAACAGCTTTCATTTTGTAATGTGCGAGCGTTATAGCGTTATAAGAATCAATGTAAAATAAAAGAGGGATAAGATAACATATATATATATATACGATATGAATATGGTTCATGTGAATGGTAGTTTACCTGGAAGATATATATATTCGTTCGAATTAAGTCTAAATTTCGAACGACCTGGTTCTTTCTGTCAATTGTTCATTGAAGTCTATTTCCGATGCTGCCACATTAGAAAATGGCGCAACACGATATTGACTTCAATAAACTTTGCACTTCAAAGCAATGTCTGTTAAAAGGTACAATTTACAATTGAGTCAATTGCAAAAAATTACGAATTTGTTGTTTTCGGTTTGTTTGTTAAAAACCCAGTAACACAAACTTCACGTACATTGTCTGTAATTGAATATAATGGCAGACTTTCGGTACAAAGGAACGTTTTTTGTTGTTATTGTGCGAGAAAACTATGGTTCGATTGCATGGTGATGACCTGGTCGATATGACTATGGTTCATGTGAGTGGTTGGTCACCTGGACGATATGACTATGGTTCACGTGAGTGGTTGGGCACCTGGACAATATGACGATGGATCACGTGAGTAGTGGTGCACCTGAACGATAAGACTATGGTTCATGTAAGTGGTTGGGCACCTGGATGTTGTCACTGTGGTTCATGTGAGTGGTGGTGCATCTGGACGATATGACTATAGTTCATTTGAGTAGTGGTGCACGTGGACGACATGGCTATAGTTCTTGTAAGTGGTTGGGCACCTGGATGTTATCACTGTGGTTCATGTGAGTGGTGGTGCATCTGGACGATATGACTATAGTTCATGTGAGTAGTGGTGCACCTGGACGACATGGCTATGGTTCATGTAAGTGGTTGGGCACCTGGATGTTATCACTGTGGTTCATGTGAGTGGTGGTGCATCTGGACGATATGACTATAGTTCATTTGAGTAGTGGTGCACGTGGACGATATGACTATGGTCCATGTGAGTAGTGGTGCACGTGGACGATATGACTATGGTCCATGTGAGTAGTGGTGCACGTAGACGATATGACTATAGTTCATTTGAGTAGTGGTGCACCTGGACGGTAAGACTATGGTTCATGTGAGTGGTTGGGCACCTGGATGTTATCACTATGGTTCATGTGAGTGGTTGGGCACCTGGATGTTATCACTATGGTTCATGTGAGTGGTTGGGCACCTGGATGTTATCACTATGGTTCATGTGAGTGGTTGGGCACCTGGACGATATGACTATGGTTCATGTGAGTGGTAGAGCACCTGGTCGATATGACGATGGATCACGTGAGTGGTGGTGCACCTAGACGATATGACTATGGTTCATTTGAGTAGTGGTGCACCTGGACGGTGAGACTATGGTTCATTTGAGTGGTGGTGCACCTGGACGACATGACTATGGTCCATGTGAGTGGTGGTGCACCTGGACGATATGACTATGGTTCATGTGAGTGGTGGTGCACCTGGACGATATGACTATAGTTCATGTGAGTGGTGCTGCACCTGGGCAATATGACAATGGTCCATGTGAGTAGTGGTGCACCTGGACGACATGACTATGGTTCATGTGAGTGGTTGGGCACGTGGACGATATGACTATGGTTCATGTGAGTAGTGGTGCACGTGAACGATATGACTATGGTCCATGTGAGTGGTTGGGCACGTGGACGATATGACTATGGTCCATGTGAGTAGTGGTGCACGTGAACGATATGACTATGGTCCATGTGAGTGGTGGTGCACCTGGACGACATGACTATGGTTCATGTGAGTGGTGCTGCACGTGGACGATATGACTATGGTCCATGTGAGTAGTGGTGCACCTGGACGATATGACTATGGTTCATTTGAGTGGTTGGGCACGTGGACGATATGACTATGGTTCATGTGAGTGGTGGTGCACCTGGACGATATGACTATAGTTCATGTGAGTGGTGCTGCACCTGGGCAATATGACTATAGTTCATGTGAGTGGTGGTGCACCTGGACGACATGACTATGGTTCATGTGAGTAGTGGTGCACCTGGACGACATCACTATGGTTCATGTGAGTGGTGGTGCACCTGGACGATATGACTATGGTCCATGTGAGTGGTGCTGCACGTGGACGATATGACTATGGTTCATGTGAGTGGTGGTGCACCTGGACGATATGACTATGGTCCATGTGAGTGGTGGTGCACCTGGACGATATGACTATGGTTCATGTGAGTGGTGGTGCACCTGGACGATATGACTATAGTTCATGTGAGTGGTGCTGCACCTGGGCAATATGACAATGGTCCATGTGAGTAGTGGTGCACCTGGACGACATGACTATGGTTCATGTGAGTGGTTGGGCACGTGGACGATATGACTATGGTCCATGTGAGTAGTGGTGCACGTGAACGATATGACTATGGTCCATGTGAGTGGTTGGGCACGTGGACGATATGACTATGGTCCATGTGAGTAGTGGTGCACGTGAACGATATGACTATGGTCCATGTGAGTGGTGGTGCACCTGGACGACATGACTATGGTTCATGTGAGTGGTGCTGCACGTGGACGATATGACTATGGTCCATGTGAGTAGTGGTGCACCTGGACGACATGACTATGGTTCATGTGAGTGGTGCTGCACGTGGACGATATGACTATGGTTCATGTGAGTGGTGGTGCACCTGGACGATATGACTATGGTTCATGTGAGTGGTGCTGCACCTGGACGATATGACTATGGTTCATGTGAGTGGTGGTGCACCTGGACGATATGACTATGGTTCATGTGAGTGGTGGTGCATCTGGACGATATGACTATGGTTCATGTGAATGGTGCTGCACCTGGACGATATGACTATGGTTCATGTGAGTAGTGGTGCACCTGGACGATATGACTATGGTTCATGTGAGTGGTGGTGCACCTGGACGACATGACTATGGTTCATGTGAGTGGTGCTGCACGTGGACGATATGACTATGGTTCATGTGAGTAGTGGTGCACCTGGACGACATGACTATGGTCCATGTGAGTAGTGGTGCATCTGGACGATATGACTATGGTCCATGTGAGTGGTGCTGCACCTGGACGACATGACTATGGTTCATGTGAGTAGTGGTGCACCTGGACGATATGACTATGGTTCATGTGAGTGGTGGTGCACCTGGACGATATGACTATGGTTCATGTGAGTGGTGGTGCATCTGGACGATATGACTATGGTTCATGTGAGTGGTGCTGCACCTGGACGATATGACTATGGTCCATGTGAGTAGTGGTGCATCTGGACGATATGACTATGGTCCATGTGAGTAGTGGTGCACCTGGACGATATGACTATGGTTCATGTGAGTGGTGGTGCATCTGGACGATATGACTATGGTTCATGTGAGTGGTGCTGCACCTGGACGACATGACTATGGTTCATGTGAGTAGTGGTGCACCTGGACGATATGACTATGATTCACGTGATTGGTGGTGTACCTGAACGATATGACTATGGTTCATGTGAGTGGTGGTGCATCTGGACGATATGACTATGGTTCATGTGAGTGGTGGTGCACGTGGACGATATGACTATGGTTCATGTGAGTAGTGGTGCACCTGGACGATATGACTATGGTCCATGTGAGTGGTGCTGCACCTGGACGACATGACTATGGTTCATGTGAGTGGTGGTGCACCTGGACGATATGACTATGGTTCACGTGATTGGTGGTGTACCTGGACGATATGACTATGGTTCATGTGAGTAGTGGTGCACCTGGACGATATGACTATGGTTCATGTGAGTAGTGCTGCACCTGGACGACATGACTATGGTTCATGTGAGTAGTGGTGCACCTGGACGACATGACTATGGTTCATGTGAGTGGTTGGGCACGTGGACGACATGACTATGGTTCATGTGAGTAGTGGTGCACCTGGACGATATGACTATGGTTCATGTGAGTAGTGGTGCACCTGGACGACATGACTATGGTTCATGTGAGTAGTGGTGCACCTGGACGACATGACTATGGTTCATGGGAGTGTTGGTGCACCTGGACGACATGACTATGGTTCATGTGAGTAGTGCTGCACCTGGACGACATGACTATGGTCCATGTGAGTGGTGCTGCACCTGGACGACATGACTATGGTTCATGTGAGTAGTGGTGCACCTGGACGACATGACTATGGTTCATGTGAGTGGTTGGGCACGTCGACGATATGACAATGGTTCATGTGAGTAGTGGTGCACCTGGACGATATGACTATGGTTCATGTGAGTAGTGGTGCACCTGGACGATATGACTATGGTTCATGTGAGTAGTGGTGCACCTGGACGATATGACTATGGTTCATGTGAGTGGTGCTGCACCTGGACGACATGACTATGGTTCATGTGAGTGGTGCTGCACCTGGACGACATGACTATGGTTCATGTGAGTAGTGGTGCACCTGGACGATATGACTATGGTTCATGTGAGTAGTGGTGCACCTGGACGACATGACTATGGTTCATGTGAGTGTTGCTGCACCTGGACGACATGACTATGGTTCATGTGAATAGGGGTGCACCTGGACGACATGACTATGGTTCATGTGAGTAGTGGTGCACCTGGACGATATGACTATGGTTCATGTGAGTAGTGGTGCACCTGGACGACATGACTATGGTTCATGTGAGTGGTGCTGCACGTGAACGATATGACTATGGTTCATGTGAGTGGTGCTGCACCTGGACGACATGACTATGGTCCATGTGAGTAGTGATGCACCTGGACGATATGACTATGGTTCATGTGAGTGGTGCTGCACCTGGACGATATGACTATGGTTCATGTGAGTGGTGCTGCACCTGGACGACATGACTATGGTTCATGTGAGTGGTGCTGCACCTGGACGACATGACTATGGTCCATGCGAGTAGTGGTGCACCTGGACGACATGACTATGGTTCATGGGAGTAGTGGTGCACCTGGACGACATGACTATGGTTCATGTGAGTAGTGGTGCACGTGGACGACATGACTATGGTTCATGTGAGTAGTGGTGCATCTGGACGACATGACTATAGTTCATGTGAGTAGTGGTGCACGTGGACGACATGACTATGGTTCATGTGAGTAGTGGTGCATCTGGACGATATGACTATGGTTCATGTGAGTGGTGGTGCACCTGGACGATATGACTATGGTCCATGTGAGTGGTGCTGCACCTGGACGATATGACTATGGTTCATGTGAGTGGTGGTGCACCTGGACGACATGACTATGGTTCATGGGAGTAGTGGTGCACCTGGACGACATGACTATGGTTCATGTGAGTAGTGGTGCACGTGGACGACATGACTATGGTTCATGTGAGTAGTGGTGCATCTGGACGACATGACTATGGTTCATGTGAGTAGTGCTGCACCTGGACGACATGACTATGGTCCATGTGAGTGGTGGTGCACCTGGACGACATGACTATGGTTCATGGGAGTAGTGGTGCACCTGGACGACATGACTATGGTTCATGGGAGTGGTGGTGCACCTGGACGACATGACTATGGTTCATGTGAGTAGTGGTGCATCTGGACGACATGACTATGGTTCATGTGAGTAGTGCTGCACCTGGACGACATGACTATGGTCCATGTGAGTGGTGGTGCACCTGGACGATATGACTATGGTCCATGTGAGTAGTGGTGCACCTGGACGACATGACTATGGTCCATGTGAGTGGTGCTGCACCTGGACGACATGACTATGGTTCATGTGAGTAGTGGTGCACCTGGACGACATGACTATGGTTCATGTGAGTGGTTGGGCACGTGGACGATATGACTATGGTTCATGTGAGTAGTGGTGCACCTGGACGATATGACTATGGTTCATGTGAGTAGTGGTGCACCTGGACGATATGACTATGGTTCATGTGAGTAGTGGTGCACCTGGACGACATGACTATGGTTCATGTGAGTAGTGGTGCACCTGGACGACATGACTATGGTTCATGGGAGTGTTGGTGCACCTGGACGACATGACTATGGTTCATGTGAGTAGTGGTGCACCTGGACGATATGACTATGGTTCATGTGAGTAGTGGTGCACCTGGACGACATGACTATGGTCCATGTGAGTGGTGGTGCACCTGGACGATATGACTATGGTTCATGTGAGTGGTGCTGCACCTGGACGATATGACTATGGTTCATGTGAGTGGTGCTGCACCTGGACGATATGACTATGGTTCATGTGAGTAGTGGTGCACCTGGACGACATGACTATGGTTCATGTGAGTGGTTGGGCACGTGGACGATATGACTATGGTTCACGTGATTGGTGGTGTACCTGGACGATATGACTATGGTTCATGTGAGTGGTGCTGCACCTGGACGATATGACTATGGTTCATGTGAGTAGTGGTGCACCTGGACGACATGACTATGGTTCATGTGAGTGGTGCTGCACCTGGACGATATGACTATGGTTCATGTGAGTGGTGGTGCACCTGGACGATATGACTATGGTTCATGTGAGTAGTGGTGCACCTGGACGATATGACTATGGTTCATGTGAGTGGTGCTGCACCTGGACGATATGACTATGGTTCATGTGAGTAGTGGTGCACCTGGACGACATGACTATGGTTCATGTGAGTGGTGCTGCACCTGGACGATATGACTATGGTTCATGTGAGTAGTGGTGCACCTGGACGACATGACTATGGTTCATGTGAGTGGTGGTGCACCTGGACGATATGACTATGGTTCATGTGAGTGGTGCTGCACCTGGACGATATGACTATGGTTCATGTGAGTAGTGGTGCACCTGGACGATATGACTATGGTCCATGTGAGTGGTGGTACACCTGGACGACATGACTATGGTCCATGTGAGTAGTGGTGCACCTGGACGACATGACTATGGTTCATGTGAGTGGTGCTGCACGTGGACGACATGACTATGGTTCATGTGAGTGGTGGTGCACGTGAACGATATGACTATGGTTCATGTGAGTAGTGGTGCACCTGGACGATATGACTATGGTCCATGTGAGTGGTTGGGCACGTGGACGATATGACTATGGTCCATGTGAGTAGTGGTGCACGTGAACGATATGACTATGGTCCATGTGAGTAGTGGTGCACGTGGACGATATGACTATGGTCCATGTGAGTAGTGGTGCACCTGGACGATATGACTATGGTTCATTTGAGTGGTGGTGCACCTGGACGATATGACTATGGTCCATGTGAGTAGTGGTGCACCTGGACGACATGGCTATGGTTCATGTGAGTGGTAGAGCACCTGGACGATATGACTATGGTTCATGTGAGTTGTGGTACACCTGAACGATATGACCATGGTTCATGTGAGAAGTGGTACACCTGGACGATATGACTGGTTCATATGAGTGGTAGAGCACCTGGACGATATGACTATGGTCCATGTTAGAAGTGGTACACCTGAACGATATGACTATGGTTCATATGAGTGGTAGAGCACCTGGACGATATGACTATGGTCCATGTGAGAAGTGGTACACCTAGACGATATGACTATGGTTCATGTGAGTAGTGGTGCATCTGGACGATATGACTATGGTTCATATGAGTGATAGAGCACCTGGACGATATGACTATGGTCCATGTGAGAAGTGGTACACCTAGACGATATGACTATGGTTCATGTGAGTAGTGGTGCACCTGGACGATATGACTTTGGTCCATGTCAGTAGTAGTGCACGTGGACGATATGACTATGGTCCATGTGAGTAGTGGTGCACGTGGACGATATGACTATGGTCCATGTGAGTAGTGGTGCATCTGGACGATATGACTATGGTTCATATGAGTGATAGAGCACCTGGACGATATGACTATGGTCCATGTGAGAAGTGGTACACCTAGACGATATGACTATGGTCCATGTGAGTAGTAGTGCACGTGGACGATATGACTATGGTCCATGTGAGTAGTGGTGCACGTGGACGATATGACTATGGTCCATGTAAGTAGTGGTGCACGTGGACGATATGACTATGGTCCATGTGAGTAGTGGTGCACGTGGACGATATGACTATGGTCCATGTGAGTAGTGGTGCATCTGGACGATATGACTATGGTCCATGTGAGTAGTGGTGCACGTGGACGATATGACTATGGTCCATGTGAGTAGTGGTGCACCTGGACGATATGACTTTGGTCCATGTGAGTAGTAGTGCACGTGGACGATATGACTATGGTCCATGTGAGTAGTGGTGCACGTGGACGATATGACTATGGTCCATGTGAGTAGTGGTGCACGTGGACGATATGACTATGGTCCATGTAAGTAGTGGTGCACGTGGACGATATGACTATGGTCCATGTGAGTAGTGGTGCACGTGAACGATATGACTATGGTCCATGTGAGTAGTGGTGCACGTGGACGATATGACTATGGTCCATGTGAGTAGTGGTGCACGTGGACGATATGACTATGGTTCATGTGAGTAGTGGTGCACGTGGACGATATGACTTTGGTCCATGTGAGTAGTAGTACACCTAGACGATATGACTATGGTTCATGTGAGTAGTGGTGCATCTGGACGATATGACTATGGTCCATGTGAGTGGTGGTACACCTGGACGATATGACTATGGTCCATGTGAGTGGTGGTACACCTGGACGATATGACTATGGTTCATGTGAGTAGTGGTGCACGTGGACGATATGACTATGGTTCATGTGAGTGGTGGTACACCTGGACGATATGACTATGGTCCATGTGAGTAGTGGTGCACGTGGACGATATGACTATGGTCCATGTGAGTAGTGGTGCACGTGGACGATATGACTTTGGTTCATGTGAGTCGTGGTGCACCTGTTCGATATGACTATGGTTTAATTGAATGGTAATAATCTGAACTCATCGCTACTCTCTTATATATCTTAAAGGGGAAAAACAGGGGAAAAACCGAAGCAAAACAACAAACAAAACAGACCAAAAAAAAAAACAACAAAGATAACGTTTCTGATAATTCTACTTTATTCGTCTATTCGTAGGCCTAGTCGGTGTTGTTTTCAATCTGTTGGTTGATTGCAAACCGCTGTAGACTTCGCCCCTCTATATCATAACCTAATGCTACAAAAAAAGCAAACACTTTTAATGTGTGCTCATTGTTTCTGCTGTGATAATGTAGCATTTTGTCCATTTTTATTGCTAACCAATTTGTATTTAATTTGAGTAAGCATCTAAAGCCCAATAACCCCATTGTGACAGATAAACATTTATTAACCGAAAGACCACGACATTTTGTACTTTCGTTGCATCGTTTATTTGAGCTCCCATTTTATCAGTGTCAGCTTACACTTCTTTTAATTGTTCACAAAGCTTAGCAGATATAACAGCAATTATTTATAATTGGAATTAAAAATATCTGAAATGGATGCATCACAAAACATAAGAATATGATATTCCATGTGACATAGACACTTTTAAATCTTATTTGCCAATGGTCGATAAAATTGTTCGATAGCACAGTATGCGTATGTATATTGCCTCTTTACACTTCCCAATTTCTTTATCCTAAAAGAAATTCTTAATATATCTAGGTTTGACTCAAAAATCAAAGCAGAAGACAGAAGAAACGACGCGATTCTATTTTGTAAATGAGAGGGACAATACATAAGGGAGGTAATGCTGGCATAAATGGCTTCATCCGTGTCGCTTTAATTGTTTCCCTTGACTGTTTTCATTGCGTATCACTGGAACTAAAAAATGCCTCAAACCCCTTGTCTGTATTGTCATTTTCCAAAACGTTATCATCATCATCATCATCAGCAGCAGCAGCATCATCATCGTCTTCATCATTATCATCTTCATAAATATCATCATAATATTGATCTTCATAATCATCAAAATCAACATCATAATCATCTTCATAATCATCATCCTCATCTTCATAATCATCATAGTCAACATCAGCAGTAGCAGCAGCATGATTATCATCATCTACTTCTTCATAATTATCATAATCAACATCTTCATCATCATCTTCATAATCATCATCTTCTTCATAATTATCATAATCAACATCTTCATCATCATCATTATTATCATCAACAGAAAATCGGAAATTTATAATTTTATTATTTATTCAGCATGATACACAACAGAATAAGAATTTGCAAAATATACATTTTTTTCAATTTTTACAAAGTTGGCAAAAACACCACTTGTGTGTATGACAAACTGCCTCTCAGTCATAAAATTACAATATAAACTTGACCAACCTTTTGTTCAGTTCTATATATACAGTTTATATGAATGGGCACAACTTGTACGAGTATATATGGTGTTTTTTACAATAATGACCAATATATGTTTGATGAATATTTATGGGAAATAACAAGAAAATAACAATGTAAGAAACTTAACTTAAGGTAGAGATTAACAAAGGTAATAATATGTGTATGGTTTATTTATTTTTATTATCAATTCTATCCTCATTTTAATGTTGATGATAAAAGAAAAAATAAATGACAAGCTATAAAGGCTTTTCAAACAGTTTTTTTTTCAAACATGAAATTTCAATAAAATATATAATATATTTAAAGTATTAAAGATTTAGAAATTATATTAATAAGAGAAAAACTCTGCAAAGCAAGATTTAGTTATTACCTTAAATTACATTATATAACATTTGCAAAATATAAATAGATGTATTTTTTCAATCTATAAAATATTTACAAAGGAAAAAATAACAAATGTATTAATTATTAATATTACGTAAATATTAACACAGCCTTAACAATCAGGAGTAAATGTGAACATGTCCCATAATTCTCTTCTCATTTCTAGGTGGGTTGTAATCAAAGAAATTATAAATAAGAATGAAAGAAGCAAAGTATGGACAGGTAAATAAATAGTTGAT
Organism: Sinonovacula constricta; assembly: GCA_007844125.1. Classification (NCBI taxonomy): domain Eukaryota; kingdom Metazoa; phylum Mollusca; class Bivalvia; order Cardiida; family Solecurtidae; genus Sinonovacula; species Sinonovacula constricta. The sequence goes on from CM017565.1 coordinate 21,931,094, forward strand.
AAAGATTGAGCAAAATCCTGTAACTGATATGCTGTCTAGGCATGGCATGTCCCCATCATAAAGGGTGCAGAAAGGAAAAGGACATGTGGTTGGTCTTTTAAATAAAACTGCTTTCTTTGTAAATTGTGCCCAAATTTTTTAAACAATATTTCTTGTTTTCATTCAAAATCACAAAACTACAAAAAAATAATTGCATGAGACATAATTTTCTTTTGTCAAATATCGTTCACAGAAAAAAAAACTATACCAGAAAATAAATGTCTGTTTGGTCATTGGCTACATGGTGCAACTTTTTCAGGATTACTTGCCAGTAAGTGGAGCTTAATGGAGACAGAAAGATTAATAGAATACTAAATTTTGATTAATGAAAAAAAAAAAAGGAAATGAAAAGAAAAAGGATGAGCGAATATTAAATATACCACATTTTGAAATTATGCACTCAAATGGAAGGATTAAATTTAATTTACTAAGGACCTTCAATTTAAAGAAAGTCCATCAGTTTCATGTGTTGAGGGGCTGAGGAGTTTTAAGTTGGCAACTCTAAACTGTTCGGCCACAGGCACCTCAAGAAAGCATTATCAATTCTAAAATAGTGTAATATCAGATTTTAAACTGGCTTTATTCACTTTCCAATCAGTACCTTCTTTCCTTACAAAATTGCTTCTGGAACCTTGGGAACTTACAAGTTTCTTATTTTCAAAATTCAATGTTTAATTAAAAACACATCTGAAATGTTTAAACCATAAGACCAAACTTGATCTTAACAGACAAGCATTTCTCAAAAATAATTTGTGTTGACTTTTTATGATTTGACTTTGCAAAAAGAATTCTTCCATAATAATAATTGCTATCTTCAAATCTGACAAGAATTTCTCAATGATAATGTAATCCAGTATTTTTTGACAAGGTAGGAAAATATTGTTAACAATAAATTGAGTATGTTTCCATAAATAGCTACATGAACAATAAATAAAACTATTTATCTTTATATAAAATTATAATTTCTGTCATAGATAAATGAGGTAATCAGTTTGATATACAGGGGCATTTAGAAACTATCGAGGCATGTTCTTTTAACCCTTGGCTTGCTTAACTCGTATTTATATGACTTTGGCAAATAGTGTAGAACCGGATCAGACTACAGAAAGCTGTTTGATCAGAATCTAAACTTTGTGCTGCTCAGTCTCTGTTTGAAAGTATATCAACTCTGACATGTAGTATATATAATATTTAAGAAAAAATAAACTAAGAATTTAGCATAGCTTTTTAACAAAGTGTAGTAAGCTTAGGGTTAAGAAGAAAAGAGAAAATTCAAGCACTACTTCAATATGCATATTTGGCACTTTAATGAAGACAAACTTAACATTTTCTAGATGCCCCTTGAATAAATACATGTGTATCCATGTCACTTTAATAAAGACAGTCTTAACATTTTCTAGACGTCACTTGAATTAAAACATGTGTATCCAATCCACTTTAATGAAGACAAACTTAACATTTTCTAGATGCCCCTTGAATAAATACATGTGTATCCATGTCACTTTAATGAAGACAAACTTAACATTTTCTAGATGCCCCTTGAATAAATACATGTGTTTCCATGTCACTTTAATTAAGACAGTCTTAACATTTTCTAGATGCCCCTTGAATAAATACATGTGTATCCATGTTACTATAATTAAGACAGTCTTAACATTTTCTAAATGACCCTTGAATTAAAACATGTGTATCCAATCCACTTTAATTGAGACAGCCTCAACATTTTCTTGATGCCCGTTGAATAAAAAAAATGTGTATCCATGCCATTTTAATTAAAATGGCCTTAATATTTTTTAGACACCCTTTGTACAATAGATTCATAGGTATAGCACTTTAACGATGACAGTCTCGACCATCGAAAAAAAAGGAACATATGTATTCAGGCCATATAAATAAAGACAGACCTAACATTTTCTATATGACGCTTGTATTAAAGAAACAGGGTCAAAGCATGAACACATATCAGGTATCTTATTAAAATCCCTTTGAATAGTTAAAAGCGAACTACCACACATTTGACTTGCAGATATCAGGCCTATTAAAATAGTGTACGGTATATTCAGGTCAGCAAATTTCTGCTTGTGACTTGTGTTTCATCTTCACAGATTTTTTATTGTTTATTAGAAACGATCCAAGATATTCTCAGCTTATCTTTATTTCCCCATACCCAATTTAATTGTGCATTTTTAATTAGTGAATAATTTTATTCCAATTCCCTGGATGTTCACAATGAGTGTGACATAAAAACACATTTGACATAGAGCACTTGATGCCTTGGCAATTTCTATAAAAACTTAAAACAAGTAAATGTGCAAACCAATCAATGAAGAAAATAACATACAATTAATTGTTGAATAAAAAATATACACAATCAACCTGACAAAAGATATGTAACATATCACCAGTCCTAGTTCAGTGACATATTGACATATGCACAACAAATTCAAATCAGAACATCTGAGACTCCCAAAAATTAAACTTGAAAAAGTACTACATATGTTTTTTTGAAAAGCTAAAATAAAATGTCAAACAAAAGACACAAAATTAACAAAAACTATACAAAATATATATAAATGGTATATATAAGAAACATTTTTATCAATTTTTTATAACAATGTTAGTTGTAAGAAATTTCATCAATTATTCCCTTAGGAAAGCACAGGTGAACTGAAGTTTCCTGCATGAGCAGTGGAAATATAACAGCTTTCAACTTTTGTAGCATAGCAAATAGGTTTCTATATGGAAAATATAACCTGGTGACAGAATTATGCAACTAGAAGAAGATATATCATGAATTTATAAGTGGGATATCAAAGTGACACAGCACTACAGTAAAACCTCGTTAAGAGGGACACCCGTGTTTTTTTTTTAAAGTGTCCCACTTATCAAGGTGGTCCTCTAAGGAAGTTTAATATTTTATTGTCTTCATATTGTATAAGTATTTAAGTGTACATATTGTGTTATAGTTATTTGTTTTACATTTCCTTTTTATGTTTTACTGTATATTTTATAATACTAGAAATGTAGTCATTTTTCACAAAGATATAATTAAACGTAAAAATAAGGTAGATTTTTGATATTTATTACCTGCTGTAAAAAAAATTTAACATAAAGCTCAGTCCTTACTAAACAACTTAATTCAATATCAGTTTGTGAACATCAAACAAATCGCAGATGATTACCATACATGAATCGGCAATGTTGTAATTTAAAGTCACAAAGTGTTCACTCGGGCAGTGTTTGCAGGCATGATTAACTGGATAACGACAATTGGATAACTGGTGCTGTCTAGTGCAGCAAGGATTAAAACAGGTGAATTTGTAAATTTGTTCTGAAATAACTGTCCTGGGTCCAGGGTACCGGGTGCCCTGTTTTTTGAGGTTGTGGGACATTAAAATGAAAGAAAATAAAATTCCGGAAAAAAAGAGTCCCATTTGGAAGGTTGCCCTGCTTAGCCGGATGTTTCTTTAGCAAATTTTTACTGTATTTCTGCTTGACAATCTCCTACCGACTGAGGGGCTTTCAATACAAGAGATAACCATCATATTTACACACAACAATGTTGAGGGGCGTTCAATACAAGAGATAACCATCATATTTACACATAACAATGTTGAGGGGTGTTCAATACAAGAGATAACCATCATTTTTACACACAACAATGTTTGCATTTTAGTGTATTCATGGTTTGCGTACATGATTGCATGATAAATCACATTTTACAAATAATGATGGTATTTCACAATGACTTATCAATCTACATTACAAAACACTAAGCACATACACTTATTCAAAACACAAGATAATGATGGTATTTCACAATGACTTATCAATCTACATTACAAAACACTAAGCACATACACTTATTCAAAACACAAAAATTACAATAAGAAATTATGTTGATACATTACTGTACAAGGGTTGTCCCAGACATTTGTTGCATCGTTTAATAATTTTATTTTATTTCTCTCTGATAATAAAAATGTCACTTTATAAATAAATATAATAATTAACAAACAAAATTTTACGCTATTCTCTATTTACTTTTAAAATAACATAAATTATAAAGACATTCAAACTTGTATATTACACTGTCAAGCTGAGAAACACACAAACAAAACCCCTGTGAATTGTTTATTGGTCCAGACAGCAGCACTTCAATCCATTTACACTGCATACAGTTTGGAGTCGAAGTACACATAGTTGGGTTTGGAGAACGGCGAGAACCAACGCCAGCTGAATGGATGACCAAACACAGACTTGATGCTGAACCAATAGGATTTCCTTTCCCAGTTTCCCTGCTCCTTCTTCAACTGTTCAATGCCCTGCAAATACACAAGTATAACAATTGAAAAAAATGGCTCAGGTTAAGGGAAAAAAAACATTTCAGTTTACAAGAGGCACAAGTTTTCTGTTTTAGCTTGAGACAGGGGTGGATCAAGACTTTTAATCTGACCTATTCACAGTTACAGAGGGGAATCATGTAGCCAGTCCTAGGTCCCATTTAAGTATAAAAAAATATTTCTTTGTAAAAAGAACACCACTACTGTTCAAATGACACTTTGTTTCCAAATGTAGCAAAATACACAAGAAAAATATGCACACACAACCACATTTGATGAAACAACATTATATATACCAATTACAAATACTAAGCATCTAATTATTTAACCTGTGCCTAGATAATATGCTTAGCAGTGGTTGTGGTCAGGGCATGAAACCAATTTTTTTTTTTAAATAAGCTTCAGGAATTTTGACCATTTCAAGTGAAATGGTGTGAACTGGTATGGATCCAAGGCTGTGAGATACAGTTTAACTATATGTAGTGTGTGTACATGTTTTGTTTATTTCTACTCTTTTATCCTTTTTATAACTTGAAGTAGGGTATTCACCATCACAAGATGGAATTCTGGCAAGAAATTAATCTATATCCTAGTCCTTTTTATTAAATTATGGAGAATAAAATCTTTCAACATCATAAACATACAGCTATCAGAAATGAAAGATAACTAGATGCCTTTATTGTTTAACTTCATCTCCAGTCTGTTTCATAATCTACTTGTAACCACAACACTGCCCCTGTTAATATTATATGTGAAATATCTGATTCTAGCTTTTTTGTAACCTTATAAAACAACATACCATAAAAGTTAAAACTTTTTTTCCCAAATGGTTTGATTTACAACTATTCTTTCATCTTTTGCCAGTATCCATCAACACAAATAGCCAGGAGTGAACACCTGAATACCAGGCCCAGTTAAACCAAGTCCTGTCACACCAGGCCCAGTAACACCAGGCCCCATCACACCAGGCCCTGTCACACCAGGCCCAGTCACACCAGGCTCAGTAACACCAGGCCCTGTCACACCAGACACAGTAACAATAGGACTCAAAGGCACAGCAACACCAGGCTTTGACACACCCAGCCTAGTCATACCATGCCAGGCACCAGGCTGATAAAACTATCAGTATATCCTGAACATAGGCCAGAGAGCCATGCCACTAGTGTGGAATGTCTGGTCTTGGTTTAAACCTCAAGCCTTCCATACCCCATTTTTGCAATGAAAGAATTTTATTACTTATCTCTATTGTGGGTAGGTATTTTCATATACTTGAGATAAAAATATTCTTAATTGTATGTTAAATATATTTGCAATTTTCATCATAATGTGCTTGCATTTTTAAAGATTCCTTTTTTATTCAATAACCATACAATTTTATGTGTAGGTAACACAATGTACTTCAAATAATTGGAGTAACCATACTTTATAAACAAAAATGTAGACTACCTGATAATCTACTAAGTTCACCACTAGAGCGATTTCTGGTCTGTTCAAAATGAGAAATCTTGATAATGTCAATTATTTCTTTCACCTGTCTATGGTCTAATTGTTAATACGTCGAACACTGGATCAGTGGGTCTCAGGTTCAAGCCCCGAAACTGACATGTGATGTTTGTTGAGCATGACTATTGATTGCACTTTGCTCCAGGTAGTTAGTACCTGAGCAATGATTCTATCCAGGAAGTGGGCAGGAGAGAGGGATAAAAATAAGTTGAACTTGTTTCCCAATCGACAATAAATGAATAGGTTTAAACAAACAAAAAATTACAACACTCACTGTTTCATCTGAACAGATTGCTGATAACTGAGACCCAAACATGATTGCCGTGAAGATTCCAAACAACAGTCCCTCAAACACGAGGAATATCAGAAATATGGTGGTAGCTGGAGGTGACACACCAGAACAGTCTGAAATCATAGCAACAATACATGTCTTTCAATTTATAGTGAAATTTTATTGCACAATATTTGGTTAACCCCCTTTTCAAGGGACTCTAGTCTATATATTTGATAGTATGCTGTACCACACCAGCATTATCATATCAGTGGCTATTAACAAATTAATTTATTTATTAGATTTACTGATTCCCTCATCAGTATTTCAGTTATCTGGAGACGATGTCCACCTGAAGAAGATATAGAGCTGCCTTCACTGTGAATAGCTTGCAGTGAACACCTAACATGATACCACACCCAGTCACATTATCCTGACACAGGGTCAACTAGTCGTGGAACTACCCTTATATTTTCTTGAGCACAAGCTAGGGAGATATCCCACTACAATCTTAAATGACTTTGGCATGTCACTGACTGGGATCAAACCTTGGGCTTCCTGTACCTGGAGCCAATGCTCAAACTATCGAGCTATTTATTGTTTATCAGAATAATTTAGTCCTAGTTGAACAAATATATACCCAGCTCCATATGGCTAGACTATCAAATCAATCTAGCTTCAAACCTTTAACAAGCAGTGGGCATTATTAATGTTGTTTAGCAGGTTGGGCATTATGTTTACTGTCATATGGTAACAATATATACCGACACTATAGTAGTTGGAAGATTTTTAAAGTGACTCAGTTACAGTTTTGCAAAGATGCATGACAAGTAGAAGCATATGGTTGACACTTAGTAGGTATTTTAAACTATTCCATCGACCAACGACTAGTGAGCTAATCAGTGTAGTGTTTACGACGGACTTATACACATGATGTGTAACACAGCATTCACACGTCAGAGATACGTAAGGTTGTTGTGCATAAAAACGATAAAATAAGTTAATAAGCATTATAATGGTTTTGATGTTTGTTTTGTTTTTTGTTACATCGCATGAAACAATTATGGTCATGTTGGTGATTTCCACTACTTATTGGTGGTGGAAGACTCCAGATTTACATCTGAGTAGAACCCCCAGCTCACCCCAGGTCGGCTGGAAAACCTTCCCACATGCAAGTTCTTGCCCAAACTGGGACTCAAATCCACGGGGTGCGGGGCTGAGGAGTTTCAAGTCAGTGACTCTAAGATGGGTGTCCCCTATTATTTTTAAATTTCAGAAACTAAATACAACGAGTACTGCTAAAGGACAGCATGCTCTAAAATAAGCCAGTGATTAGAGGTAATATTTAATTCATGGTTTAATAAAGTGTTGTATTTGAACTAAACCAATTTAAAAATTCACCAACTGTGATTAAGTCATTTGAAATGATTGAACTTTTCAGAAAATTAGCTTAATTGTAAAAAATAACAAAAAATACTTGATAAAGTATACAAAATATAAAATCTACAAACTATAAAGGCAAATTTGGTACAACATTCAGATTTAAAATTACAATTGATGAAAGCTATATTTAATGCTTGTCAGCAATACTGGTTAAATGTCTTTAGCATAATGTTACACTATAAGGTTTTTCTGGAAGGTTTATACTTAATTGGTCATACCTGACTGCAAATTGATTGATTTCGGTTGAGATGAATTTATTCACTAAATGTATGAAATACTAGATTACAATATTTAAAATATAAATTTCACAATAACACACAACCCAGAATAAGAAAATCTTAATTTTGCAAATCTAAAATATTGTTTTAAATTGATTAATATTTCATTCATTAATGACTTACCTTTCCAGTCTTTTCCTATACAAACAATGAAATGCTGGACAGCCATATATACAGCATGGATGGATATTAGACAAATGTACAACTGAAATAGAGAAAGATACTGAAGTAAATTAATATTGCCTTCAAAAAAACTTAACACAAACATTGGAGAAAGAATTAAGTAACAAGATAAAATTGACTTCTGACATTTTAAGTGCATCTGTGTGCATTTGGGTCTTTGACTGGGCAGTTCGGGTTTGATCTCTTCTCTTGGCATATGATATTTGTTGTGTTGTTGTTTTTGTTACATTGCACCAGCACGATTATGGTCATATTGCATTGTCGGACAACACGACCGATCCATTCCATTACTCTCCATTCATCGTCCATGGGATATGTAGTCCACTTTTCGCCATTTTTGGTAATGTAATTTCATTGGTTATACCATAATGCGTTGAAGATTTCAGTCCAATTGATAAAGATCATTTCTTTCGATTGTGGCGCTGGGAGCAAACTATTGTTATACCTCTAGTCTCCATGTTGAATAGTAGGGATTTTGAAAGCAGTATTATGATTTGCCAATTCTTGTTCTATTCAGTTTGATAAGACGACAGATAATTTACCAATAAACCCACGGTCTTTGAATATAGTGAAACAGAATAATCGAGCATGGGTATCCGACGGTGGTCATACTAGCGATGTCGGGCTGATTATTAGTTCAGGAATACCTCAGACTTATGTCTGGGTAGAACCACTGGTGCATCACAGGTTAGTTGGTAAACCTCCCCACATAAAAGTTCTCATGCTGACCAGGACTCAACCCCAGGCAGTGAGAGGCTGATAAGCTACAATCCAGAAACTCTAATCGCTCGGCCAGGGGTGCCCTTATTTGTCATGTAGCTTAAGAATTGAAACAGAATCTTCCACACTGACTATATATATAACTAATACTTTAAAGAAATGAAGAAAAAGTATAATTTCTGCACCGGTTCCAGAATGCTGCAGAACAGAAGAACTAAAATTAAAGGGAAATAAATACAATTATTTTAAAATAATATAACAATAAATTTTGTCTTGAACAAAAACCATACATAAAGCAATAAAACAAAACTTTAAAAAAAAATAACTTAAAATTAACAACTAAAAGAATCATAGCTTCGAGGCAGCGTTTTCAACAGAATATTCAGAATATTTATTAGCTTCTGTGTAAAATTCTAGACTTGTCTAAAACACTTCAACTGTTTTCCCTTAAGGACATCTTGTATAATCCTATTTTAGACAAACTCATCACACAGCTGCCACTTTATATTCTAAGATATAGCTAAGATACATCCTAGTCAATATTCTAATTTGAAATTAGAATTCAAGATAAGAACTTTAAGACAATCTTTGTTTTGTAGATTATTGTGCACAACAAAGAACAGACAACTAGTTCTTCACATTTATACAAAGTGCAACATCCCAGTGAAAAATATAATCATAAGTCATCCTCACTTCATTTCAGTTAATACCTTTTTCCTTATTAAGTAAGTTAAATTCACTGCCTTACAGAGAATTCTAGTAAACAAATACATTGTACAATAACTTTCTAATACGTTAGAAAAGAACTAACAATCTCAGGTGCAAACATTGTAATGACTCTTTTATACTGTACTTTTATTAATAACTTCTTATTTTATTTTTGTTAAGCGTTTGTATACTTTAACAAAAAATTCCAATAAACCAGTCAAAAAAAAGTACAAGTTTTCTACAAGGCAATCAAAAAGTATGAAGCAGATTAAGGCTTTTCCCTATTATTACTGTTCACAGTAAAAAAAGGGAAAACTCAACATCAGCTTAAAAAGTTTTAATTAAGTCTTCCTCAATTACTTTCACACCAAGTATATATACAAAGCGTTTACTTTGGCGGAACAAATTAAACAATTTCAAGCTGTTTTTTGTCAGAAAAAAATGCAGCATTCTATGAGGAAATTTCCAGAAAATAAAATGGATATATAAAAAATAATAAAATTAAATCTCTAATAGGCATATGAAAATTTAGTCACCAGAAAACCTGAATGTCTTTATTCATAATACTCATTAGCATAGCTATTGTGATAAGAAAAAAATAACTGGTTCTCTTTTTAGGAAAATCAGCTGCAAAACTAAGACAAGAAGCAGTGTGTTAACATATTTTTATAATTTCACAATAAAGCAAAAGAAAAAGTGCATGAAAATAAGAAGGATTGTGAAGAAAAATATCTGTTTCCTGTAATTTCTAAGCTACTTAAAGGAAGTGACATTGCTGTTTTTATATGTGAATGGTGGCAGTTCCATTCAAGCAATTTTGTTGGGTTGTGTCATTTGCTGTTTAGGATTTCATAAAGAAACAGGAAACAATTTTGAAGTCACTGAAAGACAGAATCAGATTCATTGCCACCGTTCATGTGATACCATGATGTAAACATCTTGCATGGTATCACATCATGCCACATTATCCTGGCACCATGTCACCCAGTGGTGGAACTACCAAAGCTGTGAGTTAGCATAGGTCTGTCATAATTATACTTTACTACCCCTGGCCTTTCCTGGCCTTTCCTACTCCTGGCCTTTCCTACCCCTGGCCTTTCACCCCTGGCCTTTCATACCCCTGGCCTTTCACCCCTGGCCTTTCATACCGCTGGCCTTTCATACCCTGGCCTTTCATACCGCTGGCCTTTCCTACCCCTGGCCTTTCATACCGCTGGCCTTTCCTACTCCTGGCCTTTCATACTCTCGCCTTTTATAACTAGGGCCCATACCAGCGACCTTGGGGGCATTTCATACCTTGGACCTTGGAGATTTCATACCTGGGCCCTTTCATACCTTGGGTTTGTTATACATGAGGCCTGTGCTTTATCTACTGTACAACCATGGCCTGTGGGGATGAACGTGTGTTAGAGGGAAGACATATCTGACAAATAGGGATTGGGCTGCCACAATTATTCGGGTACTTGGATATCCACGAACCATTTCAGAAGACTGAGTACCAAGATCTTGGAATCATGATCTTTGGTCAGAATATATGATTGAAGAAATTATAATTAAGTGTAAAAGGAAAACAATATGCATACTTTTTAAGAATGAAATACATTATACATCAACCTTTTCCAAATATTTAAATGTTTTTGCTAGGAGCATTAAAACATAAATGTTGAAATAGATGAATTACATGCAGAAATAACTGTCTAAAATGCTGTAACAAAATTGTTTTAATCCCCTGCAGGGAGCTGAGTTTTCTTGCAGATGAAAACATAGGAATTAGGAATCTTCACCCAAAACCAATAAACCTTTCAAAAAATTGGGAATGCATGTTAATAAAGCCGGATAGTGGCCATAAAACTTACATGCAATTTTAGGAGAAAGCTGTCAGCAAGCCTGCATAGAAACAACAAAATAATACCTTCTATCCTACATTTAGTAACAAGCTAAATAAAATCTTAAGTTTACAATCTTGTTAGAATGAGATGTGCTGAAGAAAATAGTGCAGATTGTGATGAGCTGGTTTATATGGATCTATAGATTTTGCCTGGCATGATCAAATTGTACTAAGAAGAAAACAAATACCACAACAGTTGATTTGAAAAATGAAAGTGCTGCAAACAATGAGGTATTTACTGCTTCTGAAAAATAGTCACATTTTGAGACATTGAAAATAAGCGAACATAAACTGCCCTTTTTTAAACAATACAACTCAACGTTTAATGTCCTGGACATAAGATATTAGCAGAAACTTATGGGTCAAGGACCAAGACTCAGAGAGGGGATTTCTACCATCCTGTGCTGGTTACATAACAAATCACAGGATGCTGTATTTCTATGCAATATAGATGGTGGTTTATGTATAAAGTAGTTCAATTTGTGATGCATTTTAAGGTCATTTTTACATCTACTTTAAACAGGCTGGATAAACATTTTTGTACTGCTGTGAACATTTGATGATATTGTACTTTTAAAGGATTTATATAGGCTCATAGTCTCGTTCATTTCACACTTATAATGGAAATACGTGGAACTATTTTGTGTCACACTAGGAATAGTTTACCACTGTTACGTTAGGCTGCTTTTCCCAGAACAGCAGCATTGAATTCAATGAGAATACAACAAGAAAAAAATTAAGGGGATATTGATTTGAGGGATATTTGTTACCAAGAGATTTCATATTCACTGTTTACAAATAACCCAACTATAGCTTGCATATATACCCTCTATAGACAGTGTTCACTTTGGGAAGAATTAGTGCTGCCCTCACTGTGACATCAAGCCATGAACACCTGGCAATGTAAGTCACCTAGATACATAATATTGGCCAGAATACAAGTTACAAGACAGCCATAGGACTAGCATTGTTAAGAACACTGGGATGAACTGGGAACTGACAAGTAGTCTTGTAACTAAGATGGTGAAAGTAACAAACAGGGAAAGAGATCTGAGAATTTATAAGTCAGTGACTAACTCTTAGGCCACAGATCACAGAAATTAAACATACATGTAAATGCATCATGCAAGCATAAGAAAAGGAAAAGGTTTAATCTTATCAGGGGCTCAAAAACAGTGCCAATGCTCTACTAAGCTAGCCAGGCAATTGAGGCATTCTAATCTAATTAAATGGGCCTGAGGTAATAAAACTTTGAGCTTGAGTCTGAGATCATTCTCAAGCATTTGATTGATAGGATTTTAAACTTGAGTCAAATTATGACCAATGAAATGCTTAAAGTAACAGGCAGATGCAAGCTCAAAGTTGATAACCTCAATTCCTGGCTACATAAGTAAAATAGATATAAAGACAGACAAATAGAAGAAACAAGCATTGATATAGTGATACTTACGGTAAAGAGAACAAAATATTTTTGGTTACTTTCCCCGACACAATTATTCACCCATGGACAATGATGGTCCATCTTTCTGATGCATCGCTGGCACACACTGAAATGATTGTGTACAAGATGGTCAATGTTAGCTGTTATTGTACAACAGTTTGGAAATAACTATTCTCTCAACTCCTTAAATCATCATGCAATCATGCAAAAACATATTGCCGGAGGCTCAGCTGCAGTTAGTGTAGATCTTGATATGACAGCTTTCAGTAGAAAGCTGGATAACATGGATTAAGATTATTTGATTAGGATGGCATATCGAGAATGGTTTCCAGAAATGTTTTTTTAAATACTGGTATGGTGTATCTTTGTTAAGTGATTACAACAACACCCAGCTATAATTGTCAGAGAAAAACAACAACAGACATTTGTCTGAGTAGTACTTACACACCCTAGGTCAGTCACCCTAGGCCTGCCCTCATTACGGTCCTCCCCCAAGTATATATATATATGTGTGTTAGAGATGTTACTTGGCGATTAAATGAGTCCACTAATTATGTGATACAGGTAAATAAGTGCATATATATATATATATATATATATATATATATATATATATATATATATAAAGATTAGTCTGACAATCAGTTGGGGGATACTCAGATCAGCTACAATATCATACTGTGATTTAATACTATGTGCTTGTAACCATTATGTAATGTATGTTGCAGTTTGTTTACAAAGATAACATGTTAGGCAATGCTTTATACATATGTGCATAAATTTTGATTTGTAATTATCTTGAAACTTAAAAAAAATGATGCTTATTCTATTATTCATTTCTTTTCCAACAATGAACTTTTCTTATTCACTGTATTATGGTATATACAATGCCTCTTGCACATAACGGCAGAGAATAACGTAATTTAAAATGACAGTCTCCTGGTTGGTAAATTTTGTAAGTGAAGGCAATTTGGATTACTCCAACCCATGCATTGTTTGCAGTAAATCGGCGGTCCTCGCGACTTTGAATAACCAAAGTTCAAATGTATATATATATATAATTATGTAATTTGAGTATATAAACATCTTAGACACAGCTAAAAGTGGTTCTTTGATTTTTTGAATAAAGTTGTCATAGAAACAAACTGAGATTTTAAATGTCAGAAGTCATTACGTAAAAAACTCTTTATTGATTAAAAATATCAACATTTGTAACCAAAGGATCGTCTTCCACCTGCCAACAGAAAATTTCAGCAAAACATCTCCACAACCAAAAAACATCACACTGGAGTTGTTTAACCCTTTACATGCTTGAAACACCATAAAGGCAGAGTATGTTTTATGTTAATTGCAGGTGCACAGTTTGAAAAGATTAAATATGCAATAAGTCTTACGCTAGTAAAATCTTGGAGACTAGAGGATTTCATTGTCGAAAAGTAACAAGTTATGTTCCAATGTTGCAAAGCTATACTAGTCCCTGACCTTTGTTTAGTCAAGTGTCTAACTGCTATAAACCCGAGAGACAGTTCGTGACTAAATTATCCATTGTTTTTTGCTTAAATCAATTCGACTTATTCCACTTGAATCATTTGTCTGTTGTTATTTTTATATTATTGTTTGTAACATAACAGTTGACTTAAAATCAAGCTATATCCTGATACCAGTATCTTTTAAGAAGCCACCACGAATGATCTAGATACACAAAATGTTATGAAGAAGCATGCCCCCATAATCCCCTTGTGACCATGGGAACACATCATGTCATGCCTAGCTATGCCCTTTGAACAGGATGAAATGATGTTTCCACCAAATAAAGAGTTAAGAGAGAAAACAACCTCAAAGAATCAATCTGATATTGTTCAAGATTAAAAAATCTTTTTATAGAAAATCTGTAAAAAGGAAACTTAGACTCCAGGTAAAAAATGTGAAAGGAAATATAAAAAGGAAACTTAGTCTCAAGGTAGAATTCGTATTAAGTTAAAAGATTAAGAAATTGTTATTTGTATTGTCTATTTTTGTTTGTAAAAAAGCAGCAATGAATTGATAACAGTAGTGATAATGCATCTTTATTATGGTGAGAATATCAATGTTAAAGATACAGATGCAAAAATCACGCAAGAATAAATCAATAGAGTAAATCCATTACTGACACTTCAATGACAGTGGAACTGCATCAGTATGGCAAGTCACAATGATGCAGTGTTTTTTTTTAATTACTTGAATTTTACCTCTACCAGAGGTACCATATGTTAAAAGGATGCAAAATCATTCATGTGAGAAACAAATGAACATCACAAAAAGTATTTTTAAAAGAAATTCTAGAATACGTTACAAAAAACTCAACATTTGGAATTGTATAGCTTATTGTCTGCCCAGCTAAAATCTATTTTTGTCCCTCCCATATCATTGTATTACTTTGCTATTCTGCTTTAGAAATAATAGTGGCAACAAGGTCAAATACAGATTATGATTACAGGACTTATAAATGTACCATGTTTGTACAATCAAAACTACATTTACAAAAGGCTGATTGTCTGTTTACTGTGCCTTATTTATGGATTTATACAAATGCTGTAAAGTCGTCAGAGCCACGAAGTTGTGCTGTTATTTTTGGTTCCTTTACAATGACATACATACGCATCTTCATCAGTCGAATAATTAATTTTAAACACTAGAAAGGCCAGGAATACCATTTTTGTAAGGTTTAAGATCACTAAAAATACAGCAATGCTTCCAAATTTATAGTTTGAAGAAAAAGGAAAAAACAACAACACTTAAACCCACAAAAATAACAGAAATTCAATTATTACATCATACAGAATTTGACAGTTTAACATTATGTAAAAAAAACAACACAATCAGCTGTTCCTTTGTTTATTATTTTTTTTGTTATATTGCACGAAGACAATTCTGGCTATAATGATGCCGTTCAGCTAATTAATTATTGATGGAGGAAGACCCCAGACAAATGTCTGGGTAGAATTACCAGTATACCACAGGTCACCTGGAGGACCTCACAACATGGAAGTTCTCACCCTGATCCAGACTCAACTATCACCAAGTGAGATGCCAAGGAGTTGGTGATTCTATCCTCTCAGGACACAGGCGTCCCATAATCAATTGCAGTCTAAGATGTTAATTATCTTTAGATGAATCATACTATTTCAAGACATCTAAGAAATGCAAACTAACCTAAGGTTACAGCAACAATCTGGAACAACTTTAACTCATATAAATCAACATATGTTTATAACCATTAACATATCTCAGTTATTCCACTTATAATATTTTATGAAAAAATAATCACGCATTATTATAGTTTTTTTTCTGAAATTTTGAAGCAAATAGTGCAGATCTTGGTTAAACAGCCGAATCTACACTAGTTGCCTTGGACTGACCATGTCATGACAAACAGGCGAATCAACACTAGTTGCCTTGGACTGATCATGTCATGACAAGCAGCCGAATCAACACTAGTTGCCTTGGACTGACCATGTCATGACAAGCAGCCGAATCAACACTAGTTGCCTTGGACTGACCATGTCATGACAAGCAGGTGAATCAACACTAGTTGCCTTGGACTGACCATGTCATGACAAGCAGGCGAATCAACACTAGTTGCCTTGGACTGACCATGTCATGACAAGCAGCCAAATCCAAATTTATAGTTTGAAGAAAAAGGAAAAAACAACAACACTTAAACCCACAAAAATAACAGAAATTCAATTATTACATCATACAGAATTTGACAGTTTAACATTATGTAAAAAAAACAACACAATCAGCTGTTCCTTTGTTTATTATTTTTTTTGTTATATTGCACGAAGACAATTCTGGCTATACTGATGCCGTTCAGCTAATTAATTATTGATGGAGGAAGACCCCAGACAAATGTCTGGGTAGAATTACCAGTATACCACAGGTCACCTGGAGGACCTCACAACATGGAAGTTCTCACCCTGATCCAGACTCAACTATCACCAAGTGAGATGCCAAGGAGTTGGTGATTCTATCCTCTCAGGACACAGGCGTCCCATAATCAATTGCAGTCTAAGATGTTAATTATCTTTAGATGAATCATACTATTTCAAGACATCTAAGAAATGCAAACTAACCTAAGGTTACAGCAACAATCTGGAACAACTTTAACTCATATAAATCAACATATGTTTATAACCATTAACATATCTCAGTTATTCCACTTATAATATTTTATGAAAAAATAATCACGCATTATTATAGTTTTTTTTCTGAAATTTTGAAGCAAATAGTGCAGATCTTGGTTAAACAGCCGAATCTACACTAGTTGCCTTGGACTGACCATGTCATGACAAACAGGCGAATCAACACTAGTTGCCTTGGACTGATCATGTCATGACAAGCAGCCGAATCAACACTAGTTGCCTTGGACTAACCATGTCATGACAAGCAGGTGAATCAACACTAGTTGCCTTGGACTGACCATGTCATGACAAGCAGGCGAATCAACACTAGTTGCCTTGGACTGACCATGTCATGACAAGCAGCCAAATCAACACTAGTTGCCTTGGACTGACCATGTCATGACAACCAGGCGAATCAACACTAGTTGCCTTGGACTGATCATGTCATGACAAGCAGCCGAATCAACACTAGTTGCCTTGGACTGACCATGTCATGACAAGCAGCCGAATCAACACTAGTTGCCTTGGACTGACCATGTCATGACAAGCAGCCGAATCAACACTAGTTGCCTTGGACTGACCATGTCATGACAAGCAGCCGAATCAACACTAGTTGCCTTGGACTGACCATGTCATGACAAGCAGCCGAATCAACACTAGTTGCCTTGGACTGACCATGTCATGACAAGCAGGTGAATCAACACTAGTTGCCTTGGACTGACCATGTCATGACAAGCAGGTGAATCAACACTAGTTGCCTTGGACTGACCATGTCATGACAAGCAGGTGAATCAACACTAGTTGCCTTGGACTGACCATGTCATGACAAGCAGCCGAATCAACACTAGTTGCCTTGGACTGATCATGTCATGACAAACAGCCAAATCAACACTAGTTGCCTTGGACTGACCATGTCATGACAAGCAGGCGAATCAACACTAGTTGCCTTGGACTAATCATGTCATGACAAGCAGGCGAATCAACACTAGTTGCCTTGGACTAATCATGTCAATGGTGGGCTCTCTCAGGTTTAATGCTGATGCACTTGGGACATTGAAACATACCTACAATGGTGGGCTCTCTCAGGTTTAATGCTGATGCACTTGGGACATTGAAACATACCTACAATGGTGGGCTCTCTCAGGTTTAATGCTGATGCACTTGGGACATTGAAACATACCTACAATGGTGGGCTCTCTCAGGTTTAATGCTGATGCACTTGGGACATTGAAACATACCTACAATGGTGGGCTCTCTCAGGTTTAATGCTGATGCACTTGGGACATTGAAAGATACCAACAATGGTGGGCTCTCTTAGGTTTAATGCTGATGCACTTGGGACATTGAAACATGCCTACAATGGTGGGCTCTTAGGTTTAATGCTGATGCACTTGGGACATTGAAACATACCTACAATGGTGGGCTCTCTTAGGTTTAATGCTGATGCACTTGGGACATTGAAACATACCTACAATGGTGGGTTCTCTCAGGTTTAATGCTGATGCACTTGGGACATTGAAACATACCTACAATGGTGGGTTCTCTCAGGTTTAATGCTGATGCACTTGGGACATTGAAACATACCTACAATGGTTGGCTCTCTTAGGTTTAATGCTGATGTACTTGGGACATTGAAACATACCTACAATGGTGAGCTCTCTCAGGTTTAATGCTGATGCACTTGGGACATTTAAACACCACCTGTCCTTCTTTCAGACCCATCTTCATAATGTTCTCTCTTGTTGCATTCCCTTTAGGTACTGCACCCTGCATAGAAAAGCATTTAATACATTTTTGTCTTGCTTTGTAGCTTTCTTTAACACAAAACAGCAACAAACTTATTGTCCTAAAATGATGTAGCTCTACAGTTTTATTTCTTGAGGATAATTTAGGGTGATGTCAAGCTTGCGTCAGAGCAATGTAATTAGTTACTAGAACATGCTTTGACAGTGAAGGCAGCACTATATTTGCTTCAAGTAAACAAAAGTTCCACATATCTAAAAAACTGTTGATGTCTATGCTGTTAAATTGGATAAACATTTTCATGACTGTTGGTGGAATGGTAAATTAAAACTGAAATCCTTGCAAATGAAAGATTGTTATTATGGTGATAAACTTAAAAACAAATTTTTGCTAACAATAAAAACCTGAAAGGCTCTGTCTCTGGTTCTCCATGAGAATTAACTTAATGATTAAGTTCAACATATATAGTATAATATATATAAAATAAAAATATGGTTAAAACTGCTGTAAACATTAAAACTGGAGATTGTGGGTTCAACTATTTGTTTAATGAATGTATGAAAATTTGTTGTTTTCTTCTGTCTATATATTCTCATTGAGAAATATTTATGTATCACTCATGCCAGATAAGGAAAGAATAATTGTTTCAAGATTTCTATTTTTTGTTTGTTTGGACAAATGCTTATTGGACAAATGATAATAAAGTTGATACATAATAATATAGTACCTGGTATGTTAAAAAATTTAAAAAAATCTAAACAGTGAAAGTACTTTATAATAAGCAACACTAATCCAAATACTTTATTTTGTAAAACTTTATTACCTAGAGCTTGATTTATATCAGAAATGCTGAAAGGAAAATGATAAAATGATAAAATCTGACTATACAATTTATAGATAATGTTATTACTTATTCAAGATATTATAAGATACATCAATTAAGCTGTGTGTCTGGTTTGTTTGTCCTATGCTAATATTTATATTTAAATGATGCTGAACAGCAAAAACACCTATGACAGTTATTTTAATTTTGTGTCCATGTTTTAGATGGTGTGAATTTTTAAACATTTTGCCTACAGATAAACTTTAAGGTGTACAATATCCTCCTCCTACCCTAATTTATCATGCGTAACTCTCGCATATAACCCTGCATCAGGCTTGCAGTCCTGAATATCAAGGTTCTGGGATGGGATTGGGATTTGCCGGTATTTATACCGATACTGGGCAGCGACATTTCTATCATTATAGCACAGGGGCACTTATGAGGTGCCCAGGGACTGAAGCTGGCCATTCCATTATACAGACACCGACGTGTCAGGCGTAATGCTGTCCCCTTAGCCCTGAGTGTTAGGCGGGAAGCCACTACTACCAACTTTAAAGTCTTTGGTTTAACCCGGACGGGGTTTGAACCCACGACCTCCCGATCCACAAGCCGACGCTCTACCACTTGAGCTACTGCGGCCGGTCAAGGTTCTGGATGTAACATAAGAGTTTTTTTTATGTTTTTGAAGGTTCGTAATTGTACTTGGTGTTTTAATTGAAGAAATTTTGTTGTGGTCTGAACAGTAGGTAACTTGGATAATTTAGCAATAACGATAGAATTCTTTTCTGTACTTTAATCATAAGGTAGATAAAAATGTGAGTGTGAACTGTAACGCTGTTTGTATATAAAACTAACTGAACAATTAACTGACATCATTAGATGTAGCAATAATAACATAGTTCATCTTCATCCCATTTATATTTTACAATTAAGACTTCTATTTTCAAATTCTTTATTGATGTATAATCTAACATATTGAGTCACATGGTCTTATCATCTCATTGTCTGAGCATGTGACAGAGGTAAATGTAAGACCCAATGATGTTAGAGAATGATGAAATACAACAGTGATGTCAAATCTTCCTTAGACTATACCGTAATGATTTAATTCACAAGCTTCTGACACAAATACGATAAGTGTTGTCCCCAGGATGATTTTGCTAAAAATATTGACTCTTTGAATTGATTGTACTGTTCTGAGAGTATACTTACAGGGTCTGTAAACATGGCCTTGGAATGGGACGCTGCTGCAAGGAATGTGAGAAGGTTAAACAGGAGACCATTGGCCCATTTGTAGCCTGTATAGGGGCTGGGTACCAGCATGATGAACATGACCACATACTCGGCATACAGCATGAGCAGCCAGGTGAGCACCACACAGATGATACCACATATGTCCTTCACAAACCATAGCGTGCTCTTGTCACCTGGAATGAATCTGTGGAGACCCAGTCGCCGGAGGCATGGGCCGCAGTTTATGATCATGACACCATCCTCCACCGGACGGCGAGGCTTCTGTTGCTGTTGCTGCTGGTGTTGCTGCCTCATCAGGGGTTCTTGGTCACTTTCATGATGTCGCCTGAAGTATATAAAAAAAGAAGTAGATGAGAAACTGGGCTTGATCAGTATTTTTTTAACCTAGTCCTGTTCAAGAGAAACTTTACATCGGTTACTTTGTCACTTTCAACACTTTGTTGGATTTTCATATGAATTGTATAGAAGCATAAATTATTTCTTTCTTGTTATTTCTTCATTTGTGGTCCAACAATTAAAAGCTATACACCATTTAAAATTATTGTCTCACCATTAAACAAAATGAACAGTGCAACGTTTTTGGTTGTATCTTATTTTACATTTTAAACTGTCAAACTATTGTTTTGATATTTAAAATACTTCATAAAAGCTGTTAAATTTGATATAAAATTCAATTAAATAGACTGAAAAATAAAGTGGTGCGTTGAATACAGCACATATTTCCAGCTTTCAGCCTCATTAGCTTCTGCCTTCAAAAATGTCTGCCTTAAACTGTCTTATCAGTGCATTTGACATCACATGGAAAAGTCTATTTATATCTAATATATATTTAACAATATCTGTCCTCCGTTTTCCGCATTTGTACATAATCTCTGCAAAAAAAAAAAATCGTACTTTAGTATAAGCTTTGGCGATTTGGACTTAATTTGGTCTGAAGTACAATCCTTTTAATTTATAAATTGGTCTGGAGTACAGCCCTTTCAATTTATTGAATTGTCTGAGGTAAATGCTCTCTGATTAATTAATTTGGTCTGAAATAAATGCTCTCTAATTTATTAATTTGGTCTGAAATAAATGCCCATAAACTGATCTAAAGTAAACGCACTTTCCCTTGAACAATAACAATGAATGCTATCTACAGGGTAGTTAAAATGACTGGTCTATTAAGAGCAGAAGTTGTCACAACACCAGTGGTCCAGCCACTAGTGTGTTTCTATAGCTTCAATGATTGCAGCACTCCTACTAGACTGATTGGCATATATGTATACTGTTATCCATCAATACATCAATCCAACTGGTCCTATGGACCTATGAAAACTGTTTCTAGTTTGGACTACCACTTACAGTGAAAGAAATTGCAGACTTGCAGGAGATCAAAGGCAAAACAATGTTCTTTTGTCTAGAACTGCTTTGAAGAAGACCATTTGTGTTGTTTATACTTGATCCATTGACTAGGACTCTTTCAAAGCTTATAGAACTTGTTTCTAGCTTTTATGGAAGTATAAATATACATGTGGATCTGTCATGCAATTGTTGTACAAGAAAAGCATTGATGCAAAGCATCAAAGGGCGACGCAACAATGAAAATTAATATTTATTAGAAATTTAGATATGACTGATTTAAAATGTTAATTAAACATTAAAATCACTGGAATAATTTAATTATGGTATATAAGGCTACTTATATGTACAATCCTAAAAAAGGGGACAAACATGTCTTCATTAACAAGTATAACCGTCAGATGTACATTAATGTTTAGAAATTTAAAAAGTAAAAATACCTCGTTTGCATGGAAGTTACAAACAAAGAATAAATACAAATAAATAATAAAAAGAACACCATTTACTGAATTAGGACCCGTATGTTGAGAACGTGTAAATCGCGGAACTTCTGAAATTCGGAACACCTCGCCCATTTTTCGCTCGCGTATTCTCTAGCGAGAATGAGAATGGCCGAGGAAATCCGCTCACAAGTGCATTTTTATAGCATTGCCAATAACTGATCAATGATCCTAATCAATAATAAAAAAAATTAACATTTGTTATTGATCAATATTTCGTGTCTATTTAAATGTTCGTAGGTTATATTTTTTGTAAAAACAAAGAAGAAAAAAGTCATAGAAAAAAAAAATGATTGCGACGGGATTGGATCTCTGGAGACTGTTAACATCAGAACAATTCCACAACTATGTACTATTCCACAATTGCCATCTGTGTGTGAGTTAAATTGATATTTTGTATAATGTGCCACTACAGAAGCTATCGATCTATTTTCAGAAATAGAGAAAATAGTAAATTTTAAATGAATAACCAATAGTTTTCATTAGATTTAAAAACATATAAATACAAAGAACAACTTTACATATAATAACAATACTGCATACTCGCTATAGTTATATATAATAAGAACATCATTTACCAAAATAGGATCCATACGTTGGGAATGTGTGAATCGCTAAACTTACGGACTTCAGAATGCATTGTCCATATTCCCTCGATCATTTTCTAGCTAGAACGAGAATGTCTGAGGACATCCACTGAGATGTTCAAAATTTTTCAGCATTCCATATATAGGCGGCATGCTCCAGTGCGTCGCCAATCATTAACTGTGTAATTAACTGTGACAATTACTGCTCTTTACTTGAACCTACAAAAGCTTGGTGGAAGAGAAAACACAGTATTTATAAATATGCAATCAGCTGACATAATGACAATGTTCATCCACCAGATTTAGAGCTGTGTGACCTTTACTGAATTGGTGGGCTGTCATGCTCAATCAATCAACCAACTAATAAGGATGTTTTTTACAAGTTGGGAAAGCAATGGTAGTATACATTAAGAGACCTTTGCAAATTTCAGGAAGCTTAATATAGTACTTTATCCATTCAGAATTTCTCATATATTATTTCAAAAAATAAAGACTTTCCATAAATTTGGGGTGGAGAATCTTTATATGTATGAATATTTCTGTCAAAACAACAACACTAACTAACTGCTATTATCTGGGGACAATGATGAAAACAGTGCACATAAGGGCAAGAAGGTTATGGGAAGGTTTGAAGGCAGTTGTTAAAATAAATAGAACAATACAGCAAATGTTGTAAGGATATTACAGCATTTCTTACAGTTTGAACTAGCAAAAAATAAAGGTTCACTATGCAAGTTAAATGTAAAAGTGAGACTAGATATTACATTGAGAAAAAAACAATAGTATCCACCTCTGGACGGGTCAGTCAGCAATATGATCACTGGTGATTAGAAGCAGTTTATGGTGCAGTCTAACCTCAGACATTCTTAGACTTTTTTTCTTAAAGACTTACAATGTAAGTAAAAAAAGTAAAAATAAACAGTAATAAGAAGAAAACCAGTTTTATAAAGTCAGAAAACATTATTGCCATCAGTACATTTGACTAAGATTTGCCAAATACAGTTCAAATGGCAGCAGACATTACAGACGTTCATTTTTAAATATCTTTTTTATTTAATTTAAATAATTTAGTCATTGCTTGCACACAAAAAATGAAGTAATAGAGGTGTCCTTAACAAAGTAGTATGTTGTTTTTTTCAACACATCTTAGGGGTTCTTTTGACAGCTTAAAGGGTGGTTACACAACAGTTTGCCTATATCAAATACATGTTTCAATATCTTTTCATTGTTTTGGGGATTTTAAACATAATTTTGACATAAACTTAAACTTTAGTCTAGGTAAAGACAATAGTGAACACGATCTATATTATTACTCAGTACAAAGTGAGAAAAAAAAAAGAGTATTTTTAATGTTCGTTCAACATCTTAAAATAACCACAAGAGTGATGTCCACTAAAAATAGATATTGATGTCAGAGCAGACTACTCGAATGATGATATATAACTTGATTTAAAAAGTATGTTGTCCCTTCATTTCTTAGTTAAAAAATATCTATCTCTGCAGCATGGCTCAGATAGTAAATAACCTGTTTGCAATGACATGTGTCTGTGTGTGGGGCGGGGGTATTCTTTTCTAGTGCACCAATGATCTTCATCTTGCAGGATCTTTTCACGTAACAATGACTAATTTGGTTATTGGAAAATAAAAATGTTTGGTCAAATGTGTGGAGTACCACCTTGAATACAACACTAAAACTATGTCTAGAGACAGAATTATTGTTTGTTTGTTGAGTAAATCATTGACCAGTAATGTATCAGTTGACAAACACAGTGAGTGTTCTATAAACAGATATAGTACTGTGGCACTTATATAAATTAAAAAAAAAACTGGCTTGACTCTTAAGTCTCATTATCATGACAATAAGCCAACCAGTTATCAAACTTTCTTTGCATTTGCTTGAGCATAAACTAGGCAACAATACATTGTTTTAGACTAGTTGCAATCCAGGTTTCAAATACTTGGAAACTACATCACAGGAGAAATTGGCAGATTATCATCCAGAGACTGCATTCATTTAAACCAGACACAGTGCTGCCCTACAGACACATAAACACCTGAGTACATAAACACCTGAGTACATAAACACCTAACATGTCATGAACACCTGACACAGCCATCTAATGTGTCATAAACACCTAACATGTCATGAACACCTGACACAGCCATCTAATGTGTCATAAACACCTGACACAACAATCCAGACACATAAATGTCTGACACAGCAATCCAAACATATAAATACCTGACACAACAATCTAACATGACTAAAAACACATGACACAACAACCTAACATGTCATAAACATCTGACACAACAATCTAGACACATTAACCCACACAACAATGTAACATGACAAAAACACCTGACACAACAACCTAACATGACAAAAACACCTGACACAACAATCCAAACACACAAACACATGACACATCAATCTAACATGTTATAACACCTGACACAATAATCCAGACACATAAATGTCTGACACAGCAATCCAAACACATAAATACCTGACACAGCAATCCAAACACATAAACACCTGACACATCAATCTAACATGTTATAAACACCTGACACAACAATCCAGACACATAAATGTCTGACACAGCAATCCAAACACATAAATACCTGACAAAGCAATCCAAACACATAAACACCTGACACAACAATCTAACATGACAAAAACACCTGACACAACAACCTAACATGTCATAAACACACAAACACCTGACACAGCAATCCAGACACATAAACACCTGACACAGCAATCCAAACACATAAATACCTGACACAGCAATCCAAACACACAAACACATGACACATCAATCTAACATGTTATAAACACCTGACACAACAATCCAGACACATAAATGTCTGACACAGCAATCCAAACACATAAATACCTGACACAGCAATCCAGACACATAAACACCTGACACAGCAATCCAGACACATAAACACCTGACACAACAATCCAGACACATAAATACCTGACACAACGATCTAACGTGACAAAAACACCTGACACAGCAATCCAAACACACAAACACTTGACAGCAATCCAGACACATAAACACCTGACACAGCAATCCAGACACATAAACACCTGACACAACAATACAGACACATAAATACCTGACACAACGATCTAACATGACAAAAACACCTGACACAGCAATCCAAACACACAAACACCCGACACAGCAATCCAAACACACAAACACCTGACACAGCAATCCAGACACATAAACACCTGACACAACAATCTAAAATGACAAAAACACCTGACACAGCAATCCAAACACACAAACACCTGACACAGCAATCCAGACACATAAACAACTGACATAGCAATCCAGACACAGTAACACCTTACACAACAATCTAACATGACAAAAACACCTGACACAACAATCTAACATTTCATAAACACCTGACACAACAATCCAAACACATAAACATCTGACACAACAATCCAGACACATAAACACCTGACAAAGCAATCCAAACACAAATACTTCTAAAAATTCTAGTCATGGAATTATCCTTACAAGCTGACAAAAAGCTAGGAAACTATACCAATTTGAAGGATTTGGTCTTCCATGAAATAAAACTGAGGCCTTTCACACCTGGTGCAGATAGTCTTCCTTCTCCAATTTATCTAGAATTTAACATATGAGATCAGCACCTATATGGGCTGGCTAGAGGGCCATTTCATGTCTCGGTTCAGCTATAAGCTAATCCTCTGTGTACACTCACTCTATCTCCCCTCATTTCTACAACAAATTGTGGAACAATACTTCATTTGCACACTGACTTCAAGCAGCCCAATAATCAGGCAGTTATAATACCAGGGCAAAGTCTCTCTGATTACAAATTAGGTAGTCTTGATGAACATGTTCTGCATCAGGAGGCCTTGTCACGATTCTGTCTCCTCTCAGTAAAGCTCACAGCTAAGGTTTCCATGCTCACAGTAATCAGCTGGGATAAAATGTTAAACTGAAGGAAATAAATGAACATAACAAGATGTGACCATTTGTCACAAACAGGGCTTGGCAGATTCCTAGCACTTCCTCTGGTGATCAGGTTAAGATAAATGTTTTGTTAGAAAAATATATCAACACTTTATTTTGCTTAGTAATATAAATATGAATATAGATATAAATAAATATATAAATATATAATTCTCTTCTGACTATACAAGAATATCTTTATTTTCACAATCCCTTTTAATAAAAAATGAATTCAATATCACATAAAACATCTCCAAAGAAACAACAAAGCCATTATACCCTTTATAAATCATGTCAGACAGACCTTTTTAATTTCCCGGCATCAAAATGTATTGGCTTGTTTTTAACTTTCCCCCAAGTTAACAGTCTATGGTTCAGGTGTATAAGGTTGAGAGATCAAATTTCAACAACATGTTTAAGTTGTTACAAAATGGTACTTAGGCACATATGAATACCAAAGTTCAATACTGCTCAGGTTAAGTCTTAGACTGCAAACCATCACCTCACCAGAATTAAGCTGAAAGTGAAGATATGGATCAGACCATTCCCAGCTTATGTCAATATTGAAGATAAATATGAAAGTATAAGCTTCATATGCTGTTAGATTCTACAAACATTATCTATAACACCTAACCAGTAAATGAACAGTTGAATCTTAAGGGATGACTGATGTTGATTCTACATTCTTAACTTATAGCTTGATGCATAAACCATACTAATTGTTCATTAGTTGCTGACAATTTCGTGCAATGTATACAAGACATACTGGGTGAGCCTTGGCAGCCAAAAGTGTAGATGCTGCTGCTAATCAGACAGCTCCCAGAGAAGGAAGTGATCTGGATCTAGACTATTTGCCTAAGCCTGTTCAAGCCATTTTCATCTGGTTAATTAGAGACCATAAGACTTCGATCAATAACTTTAATACCACCCCACTCTTCCTTGAGCATCAACTGATATAACAGAGAGACATTTGTCATAAACAATGACTCATTTAAGAGCATTAAGTACTTTAATTATGGTAAAAATATGTTCTGTCTGATTTTTACTTTTCCAAACAGATCTGACATAAAGAAAGTTGCACAGTCTACTTATGTCTTCGTTACAGAATAGTTTTGGCTCTAAGACAATAATAAACTCTTAAGTTGTACTATTTTCCTCAAATAAAGGTAGGTTGATTTTAATATGTAAGAAGTCTTGCAGGGTTTTTTTCAAACATACTTTCATGTTGCTAATTGCTCTTTACAGTTAATTAGCAAGACTTAAGGTATCAAAGTAGCATAGATACAGTACTATACACAATTTATTCACTTTCCATTGCAGAATGGCATACAAAACACAATTCATACACTTTACATCGCAGCATGGCATATAAAACACAACTTATAACTTCAAACAAAAGTACTTTACTTCTGTGATGCAAATCCATAAAACACCTTACTTTGTGTCATCCTGTCCTGTAAATCTCCCAACTACATACCCCTTACTGTGCTTTACTTTACAAATCCAGCAAATCTATGTCTAAAATTGACATTCAATCTAAAAGCTTTCACAAATATTAACTAAGAACAGTTTCTCCTATTGGGTTTTCTAAAGGTAATCAGTCAGGCAACCAACCAACCACTCAAAACCTTTCTAGACATTATGTATAGTGATTGCTACAGTCCTTATTTATTACAAGTATGCTTTGGTTGCCAGGGCATTTTATATCTTATTAAGGAAGAAAAACATAATGATAAAGGCAAAACACTTGTTAAGGTCTGTTTTACATTTACAGAACACTGTTATCATTTTAAAGAAAAAGCAACAAATGCAAGAACCCTTAAGAGTTAAAATTCCAAAAATCTACTGAATATATACATTTATACATGTTAAATAAGGAAATATGACAAGTCCTATGAGCACTGCAACATATAACAAACTTTGAAAAGTACAAGACAGAGATACTCACATGCAAGCCAAACACAAAAGTAAGAACAAATCTGTGATTGATCATTAAACAAATAGAGCAATAGTCATTCATTGAAATTGTTAAAACAAGTTCATTGGTTTGTCCTAATAGCTTAATGATAAATATGGTCTGTTTTTGTTGTTTCTGGCATTATTCAAAACGATTCTAGCTACATTGTATTTGTCTGAACACGTGATGACAGCCTGACACATCATTAAGTCTGCTTAAAGCAAAGAGGATTAAACTATGGTCAAAGAAATAATAAAAATGGTGGAAAAAAAAAACATTACAGAAAAAGGAATCCTACACAAATTAGCTTGATGGCAGAGAATTCTATTCAAAATGAGATTTTATTTTTATGTGCTATTCAATATATCTTCTGCTATTAATGATATGTTCTTTGATGTAATACTTCAGTTTTCCTGTGACTTCTGTCACCAAAAACAAATATAGTGCTGCCTTCTGTGTGATAGCATGTGAATTACCTAACATACCTAATTAGACAAAATTGGGAAAAACTCAATCAAATTAGATATACAAAATAAAAAAAGAAAGAATCAAATATTTGGCTCAGTCAACTCCATTTCTATTTCATTCATTTACAAAGCAATATCTCTTTTTTCTCATGTGACTGAATAGTCAATTATGTCATTTATTTGACCAGGGATGAAAATTATATTTTGTTTGTTCTTTGAATTGGGAATTTTCTCCTTGAAATTGGGGGAAAAAAACAACATATTTTTGCGAATGGGAATACAACCCAATATCAGTATATTCAAAACAGGCAAAATACTTGTTGTACTCTACCAAGTGATCAACAATTTTCAATGTTTTATACCAAGTATCTATGTAGCTTTATGTAAAATAGAAAACAGAAAAGTTTCTCTATCAACAGAAATTTTTAATGAATTATTTTTTTTATGTCAGGAACAATAAGTAAAATAAAACTTAAAAAATAATTTTTTAATACCAAATAACAACAGATATCATAACTTTTCCACATGAAATCGTGAGGAATGAATTCTTATCTTGATGGAAGGATATCATCACAACTTTATGATAGTGGGGAAAAGAAACAACATAAATAAATGATCTGATCCTTTGAAAGGAAAAAAAACAAAAGGATGATCAGGATGGTCCTATATCGCTCACCTGAGTGCCAACATTAAGTGAAGGTTTTTAAATGTATCAAAATAATTGCATTAATGTAGGGAAGTTCATAGGAATCATTAAGACAATCTGTTCTTGACACAAGTTTTACTTTTTATCAATATATTTTGTTTTGAGAGCTAGAACAGAGCTTGGACATTTTGCTGAATATGTCCTGTATAAAAAAGTTTTAAACTTGTATAAAAAAAGTTTCAAACTCTTTCAATTATATTTGACTAAGACATTCCCATCTGCTGAAAACCATTATGAAATTACTAAAGACCCATAAACAGGAACCTGCCACCTTAAATATTGCTTCTTAAAATGTTCTACAGACTCTGCCCAATGGACAATTAGTGGCAGTTTTTATACATGTCATTATTATTAAATATCATTATTACTAGTATAATGAAATTGACCACACCCTTGTGGCCAGGATTTTAAAGGATTAAAATTCATTCCTTCTACCTTCAAAAATATCATATGAAGTTTGGTCAAACATGGACCAGCCATTTTCGAGGAGTTGTTAAAAAAACTGAAGGACACAAGATGTATGAGGCATGGGAGATCACAACAGCTCACCCTGAATATTGTTCAGGAGAGCTAAAAATTAAGAGACATTTCTGTCCACCAATTATATTTCCTATAACCAGTACATAAGCAAGGTCTGGAATGGTGTCCTGGATAACAACAAACTTGACACAAACCCCCAGACAATGGAGATAGCTTGTCAATTATTTCTAAATTAGGAAATATTTCATATTACTTCTCTATTTGTCTTGCTAAATGACAATTTCTATCATTTTTGTCCTTTAATATATATTTTTCAAATATAATATAATTACCTATTGTTTTTAACAACAACAAAACATCTGAATAAGAAGTTTTATTGAAATATCAATTATTTTGGAAATATTAAGAATATAATAAAAAAAGATGATG
Organism: Sinonovacula constricta; assembly: GCA_007844125.1. NCBI lineage: Eukaryota > Metazoa > Mollusca > Bivalvia > Cardiida > Solecurtidae > Sinonovacula > Sinonovacula constricta. The sequence goes on from CM017565.1 coordinate 21,962,374, forward strand.
GAAAGCTTAATAAAACATAATTTGATAGAAACAAGATTTTTTTTTCTAAATATGGAGATAGACTAGTTTTGCACTGAGCCATTGATAAAGTGTAGTAAAAGATAAGCCTCATGGATTTAAAAACATAAAAAAATGTTCATGTTGTTGTTTTTAACGATGTTGCCAACACCCTACAAATATTTCCATTTAAGCTGATGTTTATATATGAATTCTCTGTCAGTACATCAGTAACTGTATGCAAATATACAAAAAAAATGACTAAAATATACAAAAAGAAGCATTCTTATGTATATACCAAATGCACATAGAGAAAATAAAAAAAATTGACAAATGTACATTTTCAAATATTAAATAAATCATAGGATTTTTAATTTATTTGTTGCTGCTGCTGTTTGTTTGTTTTTGTATATAGCAGAAAACATAAGATGTACTAAATGAGCAAAATAAACATCTTATGTTGAGTTGTTGTTTGTACATAAAAGAAGAGTTGTCACACAAGTCACACAATAGAATTAAACTGTGCAGGTGCCTGATATCATGATCTAAACTTGCACACAAAACTTTAATCTGCATGTATGTATTAACAGATGCACCAGAGTCCTAACAACAACCAACTTGGAACTATTAAACTTTATTATATCAGTAGATATGATCAACCGGAAGTAATATATGAAGTTTTATTCTACCTATACACTGGTTATTAAGAATGACATATTAAAGCTTGGTAAGAAAGAAACACAATTGTTAATCTGCTTTCAAGCACTTTTTAATGTATCATAACATGTATGTAAAGTATTGTCAAATATGTTTAAAGCTGGATAATAATAATTTTGCATGCCAAGCTTAAACATGAGCATTACGGCAAACAATGATGCTTATTTAGATGCAGACATGTGGGACAATGCTCGGGTAAATGGAATGGCTAGTCTGAGATCAATCTTAGGCATTTGATTGGTCATAATTTGAATAAAGGTTAACATCTGAGCACCCAGATACTTGAGAAAGATCTAAGACAGAAGGTCAAAGTTTACCTCATTCACTGGCTATAATTCTTAGCCTAAATCACAAATGAATCAAATAGTTTGGATCAGAATCAGCCTGCTTTAACTGGAAGCTGCAATAAGCAAGAAATGTCTTGATACCTATTCTTCTACTTGTAAACAAATAACAAAGATTAAGTATTGCTAATAGATAAAGTGTAACATAATTATAAAACCCAGGATATTCCGACACAGGGGTCAACACTCATCACTAAAGTCACATGAGTACCAAGTACCAACAAACCACGAGAACCAACAAACCACGAGTACCAACTAACCATGAAATGGAATAGAAATAAAGACACCAGGCCCAGTCTAATCAATACTCCCTATTGTAGGATCTTTGCTTTGCAACTTTGCATCAAAACGAAATGTTCTTACATACCTCTGTGGAAAAAATAACATAATCTTACAAATTCAATGTAGTAACTGAAACTGTTCTTTGTATATGCACTTACACACCTATGTATTGAGAGGCAATGTTCTTACATAACTTTGAATTGAGATGCAATTGTCTTACATACATTTTTATTGAGATGAAATCTTCCTACATATCTATGTATTGAGATGAAATGGTCTTACATTCATAAAGAATTTAGATTCACTGTTCTTACATACACAAGTAATGAGATGAAATCTCTTACATACCTTTGTATTAAGATGAACTGCTCTTACATACCTTTATATTGAGATGAAGTGCTCTTTCATACTGTTGTATTTAGATGAAATCTCTAAAATGCCTTTGTATTGAGATGCCATGTTCTTACATACCTTTGTATTGAGATGCCATGTTCTCACATACCTTTGTATTGAGATGCCATGTTCTTACATACCTTTGTATTGAGATGCCATGTTTTTACATACCTTTGTATTGAGATGAAATGTTCAACATTAACATGCACCATAATTCCTTGACACTGGATTCACATTTTCACAATACTGTTTTTTCCAGGGTTTCAAAAGTCACTCTTTATTAAAAATGTCATGGCAACCCTCAACATTTCTCTTATAAAACTGATATTCTGATAGGCAATGAAGTATATTTATACAACAATGCATTCAGAACTAAGAAGACACACACAATTTTAACAGTTCCAATCTAAGTACATTGTTTTTGCTTTCTCATTTCAGAAGTGTGACCATTTTTTTAAATATTTACTCACATTGTTTGATATTTAAATACAAATAGTGCCCTGAGTTATTTACTCTTATTTATAATTTATATACACTCCATAAGTTAAGATGTTTGAACACCATTTCAGAACACAGCATGACTCAAATTCCATTAAAAAAATAAGAAGAAAAAAAACAACTGCAAATGTTAAAAGAAACACTTTATTATTATACACAGCATTCCATAATGTCTATGCTGTGAACTTACTTATAAATTTCTTTACTTAAATTATCAGTTTAGCTTAAATTCATACAAAAGTGCTTTTAGACAGCAAAAACAATCAGACAAAAATCCTCTTAATAATGCATAAAGTTTTGCATTTTATTTAATTATATATTTATAACCATAATAATTAACAAAGTAACTAAAGTTCAATAAGATAACTGTTACTTCTCAATACACAGACAAAAGACATCTTAAATATGACACATTTAACCTTCATCATACAAAAACACAACTGTCGGCTATTATCATTAAGCTTAATATGAAAAAGGATCACAAAAGTTACAAAGCAGGGACTTCCACAGACCTCTGCTTTTCTATCTCACTCCTATGTTCTGATCGAGACATAAAAACATCTTCATTGCTTCAGGAATATTGGAAAACATAGAGCTCAGAGAGAAAGACAAATAGATAAATGTTTTAGCTAATTAATGTAGACAGCTCCAAAGATATCACAATGTTGCAGAGACCTTTTGAAAATAAATACTTACAAATAATTATAATTATATGTGTCGTTATGTTGATCTTGATGTTTTTGCATTATGATTTTAGAAAAACAATGTATAATTTGTTTGTTTATTTGTGTGTTTTTTATCATTTATAAAGTGTCAAGTGACAAAGTTAAGGGGGTGAGACAAATATAGAAGATCTTCCTTTCAACAAAACACATTTAGAAGACTACAAACCAAAAAAAAGAAAGAAAGACTGCAACATAATTATGGGATTCAAACAAAGACTGGTTGTTGTCTTTCCAGCACTATATAGAAGCATACATGTAAGCATGGTGTTAACTTATTCACACACCTTAAATATTGTCAATTTAGATTTATTAACTGTAAATGATAATATCTGATTATGTTTTTTAAAGAAATATTGAAGAAATGCCGAGATGGTAAGAAATGACTAGGTCACAGTTTTGTATATCCGGTAATGAAATGGCACAGGACACATAGAGCAACACAATCAACTCTTCATATCCATTCAAATTATTATGTCAGTATCTAATTAGTATCTAATTAATCAGTGTATTGTTTATGAATTGAATTGGCATCCATAACTACATGCATAGTTTAAATTAATTATTAAGTGACTGAGCTAAAAATAGCTAAAAATATATCTGAAAAGCATAGCACAACTTGTGATTCACTACAACTGATAACAATAACAAAATGTTTGGAAGAACTGCATACTCACATATAATCTAGAGGTAAGAGCTAATAATTTATTATACTTTTCATTGGTAGGCAAAACACATTTAAACAACTCCAGTTTACATTGTGCATATAAAATTATTGCTGACAATTTGCAGTTCATAGATGGTTTTGAAAGTGATACAAAATTTAATAAAGGTTATTGAGAAGAAAATATGTAACATAATTTATGTACATATTGTACTTAAAGCTGTGTCCAGGTCAATGAAACTGTTTAGAAGCTGAGTAGCCATATGTCAAATGATGTTGAAATAAATCCAACAGATCTCAACCAAACCTTCAAAAGTAAATACTCATAAGGACCAATGGATGTTTCTTGACTAATTTAGAAGACAGATATAAATTGTCAAGATTGAATAATTACACAATTGATTTGAAAATTAAGGAATATCAAATCAGGAGATAATTTAAGTTTTAAGAAGCCAATTCAAAGTAGGGAGGCAAATACCCTATTCACCAACATATTATCTGTAGCCTTGAGTGTGGTAGATTGGCGGTATTCAAGTGCTATCTGTATTTACTTTAAAATATAAGTGTTAATCATTTTTCAAACAGATAACAAAAACAATAATTATTTAACAAAGAAGAGACCATTTCATACACACTCTTGCAAATCTCACCTTTGCATTTCTTCTCTTTCCCCTTGTCTTATAAATGAGAGAGTCGTCAGCTCTGGTCAAAGACAAGGAATTACCTTGTTTTAATTATGAAAAGAAATCATGAAGGGGGTAGACTGTCAACTACATGAATATATTGATGAATAATCAATATTATTTCACTGACAGCTGTAAGTACTAATTTTAAAATATTTATAGTTTTTGAAAAATAAAGATAGAAAAGACCCAGAAAGTGTAGTGGGGGTTCTCTGCTCTGCTCTCATGCTGACATACACACACATCACAACAGTTACATAAAGATATATTACATTAACTATAGTCAACACAAAAAGCATGTGGCCATTGAGATCATGTATATTAAAATTAGTATCAATGTACAATATTCCAAACATTCTAAATGATTATATGCATTATATGTGCACAGAAGAAACACTCATTGAGGCCATATCAGCTTTGTGAAGCCAGGTGAAAATGCCACGTCCCAGCAACCACAGAAAGCATCAATCCTAGATGGCACCACTGGATGGAACATAAGTGAATGAGGGAAGAGACTGGTATTTCCAAGTATTGTTCAGACTAGGGTGAGTCCAGATATCATTTTGTGGTCCAAAACAGAGAAGAGGCACATTGTCATTAAGCTGACAGTACCTTGTGAGTCCAGATGTGATGAAGTCAAAAGGAAGAAATCAAAGAGGCTGGCATACATGGCTATTCCACTTTGGTGTGAGAGGCTTCTGTTCCCAATTGGTGTACAGACTGATGACAGCGGACAGGACTAATGGCAGGGAAAATCATAAGACAATCCAGAGACTGAGCCAGACTGTCAAGTGTGTGTGTGTGTATATATATATATATATATATATATATATATATATATATATATATATATATATATATATATATATATATATATATATATATATAAATAAATATACATGTTTATAATTATAAGGGTCCACAGCCAGCTCTAGCACCCTCTGCTATCTTGTATAGCATTACATATGCCTGTTCATTTGACTTTTGAGGAGGGTCTAGGGATGTACACAAGAGAGCATTCTCATTATGCATCCCCTTTCATGGGCCCAGTAGTTTTATTGAATATTGCTCCTTGTCTCTGAAATATATTATCGAGTTCACAGCTAGCTCATCAGCACATTGCTTGGTAAAACTGATGAGTTATTGTCAGGTCCAACTGCTTGAGCTGTGTTAATGTTTATAGCTGTTTTATGATCTCTGTTTTTGTATATGTTTATCAGGGAGATAGGCAGGTATTGTTTGCTATGTTCTTTAAATGTATAAATTTTATTATAAGCAAGTCCTGAATATCATGGTATGTGCAATGACTCTTTAATCAACCGATTCAGTGATACGTCAACAGATCAGTTAGATTGAAAAGGTGCAGTGAAGGATAGCATGAATGGTGACCAATAGACACAATAACATAAGCAGTGTAACATCTATGCTTGGTCAATACAAAACCCTGATATGCCGCAGATTAAAAGCACAGTTAACAATGCTTCAAGCCTTGTTGACATACCTGAAGAGCATAACCTCACCAATTACCTAAGAGACCTAGATCTGCAAATGATAGACAAGTTCAAAGTTTGAGTACCATAAAACAAAATAAAACAAAAAGTTGTCTTCCCAAGAACTATTGTTGAATGAATTATGAAATAAGCTCTTTTCATCCATTGTAAATGCTCCCACCTTGGTACCTTTCATACAGAGGCTTTTAACACTTTAATTCTAATAAATTGACCCAGGTCAGCAACAAGTAGTTCCTAGAGGTACTTGAAGGTATGTCTGATATGGCCACCAAAACAGGATTGATTTTGTGTTGAAGGAGAAAACTAAGCTTCCCAAATTTTATTTTCTTTATCTCTCTATATTATCCATATTTTCTTAATTAATTTTATATCAGCTTTCTCTTGGTAAACCATCCACCTATTTCGGCAAACTTGTTTCTGGTGCAAAACCCAGGAAAAAAACTGAAGTTGCCGAGTGTGCGGCCACCAAACGTAAATATATAGATGTTTGTGACAGAAATTTTCTTCTTTCATGGACAAATAACAGGCCCTTGTTGTGATTAATGAGGGAGTCAAACACAATGTTTTACGACTGGAATTTGATTGTCATATGTTCTAGAGAATAAATGAAATTTGTGTATTTATCTTAGTTTTTTTAGACTTACTTGTAAATTAAAACAGAATTTAAATCAGGCTAGTGAATTTTCTTTCAGGCTAGTAAAAATTGCTAAGTTACTATCCCGACTTGCTTGTAAATTTCAATCATAATTTCTATGACTGCATTATTACAAGTTTTATAATGATAAATGATATCATATTTTGGTTATAAATACAATTTTTCCTTTTAATAACGCTTGTTGGTGGGAAGCGACTTACTATTGTGGTCAGCATTTATGTTTTTATGTTAATTCAAATATGGTACACTTGGGAATGCCACCATCCTACGATCACCTGTGAGACAATTCAGACGTAACAATTGCTTTGTTCATTTTAAATAAAGTCATTGGATAGATTATATTTGTTTTAACAGAAATGTTTCATAATGAGATTCAGAAAAATTTGGTAAATATTTATACCTTTACATATACAGAATTAGTTTCAACATACAAGAAACTCCTTAATGTCTCTAAATTTATTAAATTTGTTTTCTAATTGTTGCTTACACACACTTGAACCCTTGTTGGTAATCAGTGAGAATGTATTTACCAGTTCAAATATTACTTTTAATCAAATTTCATATGCATAAAAAGTTGTATAAATTTAATGTTTGAATGACTGATTTGAATGACTGATTAATTGAGCATTTGTTTGGCTAATGTTTACTTTGTATTGTATATATTTGCAGAGGATGGTGACAAATAAATTAATAAATGATATCCACACATTCTTGATTGACAGACTGAAACATTTCTTCACCACATATACTGTGATATAATACAGTACACTGCATAAGTGCATGCATATTTAGAGAACTGTTGAGATCTTGTTTCTGGGTTTCAAGGACAATGTTTACTAGTATAAGCAAGCAGTAAATTGTCATACTAAAATTCACAGACGTTGAATAAAAACAACACAGGCAAATCATTTATAAACGCTCAAGTAGCATCACCGAACATATATAATGATCATCTGCCATTACCGGTAGCAACATGACTTTAATCAACAAGTTGAAAAATGATTCAGTTTTCCAACACTAACACGAATGAAAATGCCAAATTTAATTTACAATTAAAAAGAACTTGTATTTAAATATCTGCCCTTGTCGCTTTACTATGGTCAATTTATACAAACGATTTGTGTCAAAATAAAGAAAATAACTTACATGATTTCGGAGCTTGACAGTTTCCTTCTGTGTACGCATGTTTTGATGACGACACGCGTAAAATTCCATTCATTCTCGAATAGTCGTCATTAATATGTAACCATCGTCGACAACAGATAAGTTCAGCCCCTTGAAAAATCTTCATCAATGATCATCATCGTCACCATAATCAGCACACTCATCATCAACTTATAACCAGCATATATATTTTAATTCGCATGCGTTTCGAACATACTTAGAAGAAAATATTTTGCATAAATTCAAATAAAAAGTAGATCCGGCTTTGCATCGGGGACAGCAGTTAGAAAAAAAATGATTCAAATGAATTAAGATTTATTTTAATACCGAGAAAATAGTTGTCTTCTAAAGCGAAGATATAAACAATCAGTGAAACGTTCCAAATAACAAATCTAATTCAACTGACATACTGTCAAATCAGTGGTTATATTGCATATCTACAACAGAAAAAAAAACACATATTACCTGACTATACTTTTCTTTTTTTTTCTTTTTTTTTTTAACCAAAAATATCATTGGTCCACGACAAGGACCATTTTCGTAGTGTGAATATTGTGGAAAGGATTTCGGTTCAAAAGACAGGAAAGTATATATAACCAACAGCAGTTATGACAGCGCCCTGTACCCCCTTGGTCCCATACACTTCACCGAGTTTTTATTACTTTTTCATAGTTATATGAATTTCTTTGCTGTTTCTTTTTAACGCCCTATTAGATATATAACTTACACAAGTTAGCAAATGAGTTTGCCACGCTACGTGCCTAAATGACGTCAGAACAGCATAAACAATAACAAAGGCATCCCCCGTGACGTCATTTGAATAACGTCAAATTGTCTCTAAGCAACATTTATTGTTGACGTCACCATGCTACAACGCTGATATTATACCAGAGAACGCTTAAAATGTAATGTCAACTTACCGGAATATCTCTACACTTCCTCTGGATGCCTTGCGTGCAGGGTCCGCCATGTCGGAGTTCCGGGATTCAACCAGATACAACGAAAATGGCGATAAAGGACCGCGACCACTAAACAGAGGTGGTCTCATTGATAAGGAAGAAATGACTCCTTACGCAGAAATCTATTCAGCGGACCAACGAGAGGCTCCAAAAGGAGAATGAGGAACTACGGCGTTGTTTAGTCCTAGTGAAAGAAAACTGTGAACTGCGTACAGCAGCTATTGTGACGTCAGTCTTGGGACTTTGTGACGATCGCTTTAAACGATTCGTGACAGGTAGGTTAAAAGATCAGCGACTAAATGAAATTAAATACTGAAACTAAATTCATTAAAATCCTGTAACTAAAAATTAAATTTAGATAGCAGTTTTGTTAATGATTCAAAGAAAAATAGACAGAAAAATACCATATTATTATTTATTTTTATTTGTTTATTTATTTTGGGGGAAAAAACACAACAATCTATTGAATCGCAGAGAAGAAACTAGATTTATGTACATGTACCGTGAGTTCAAATCCATAAACATATTTTTTAGGTAAAACAACCGTTATGCATTTTTTTCCATAATCATAATAAAACGGCCACCATTTCAATTTGTAGTATACGAGTCTGGAAATTGGATGTTTCAATCATTTTAACTTCAAAGCATACAGTCTAGCTTGTGGCCCGGAGTAAAAAACAGGACAAAGCCGTGTACCGATAATAATGCAAGAAAAAAACATTAGGTTTGAAAAGCTTTCTTCGACAGAAAAATATAGAGTTATTTGTTAAACAATGATTTGTATATATATTTTTTTGTTCATGCACAATTATGATCATATTGGCGACGCCCAGTTAATTAAATATCTAAGTAGAATCATCTGCGAAGAGCAGATCCGATGGCAGACATCCCCATATTATAGTTTTCGCCCCCAGCAAGGATCACGTGACGATAGGTTATCACGGGATGTAAACATGGCGGCCTCCGTAAACACGCTACGAAAGAAAGTGTGTCAAAATTGTTTTTATTTAACGAGAAAAAGCGGCATTTTAATGTAGCTGATTACAAAGACGGGATTTTAATAAATAAAATTAGTTGTATTCTGTACAGTGCGGTGAAATTTGAATTTCTTAATTTCATACAAACTCCCCGCAGTGATTACTTCCCTTGACAGTACATTATATTATTATTTAAGTAGCATGACGTAATCGCTGTGAGGAGATTGAAATTCATATTTTTTCATATTTTAAATTACTTTTTATTTTTAATATGATAAATTGATGTTTTTAAAGGAAAGGTACTATATTTTGAGGAGATAAGTCCAGAAAAAAACAAACAACAACAACAAACTATCCGCCTGTATTTGGGCGAATGACTTGCTGGTGGCAGTGATATAATGTACTGTCAAGGGAAGTAATCACTGCGGGGAGTTTGAGATCGGAGTGCTTTTGAACGAGTTTCTGCTCAGCTTTCAAGGACCGTAAGTAAGGTGGCAAATATTTATGTTAATGCATTGTTGCGATCGACGTAAAAATTAGGATTGTATCTGTTTCAGTCTCTTAAGTTACGTGGGCCTTGTGCATTTCATTGTTGACACTACTTCAGTTGTGGCGGAAGCTGATCATAACTTCATTAGAACTAGAAGGGTTTTTTATCGTTAACTTCAGATAATACATTTTTCGTAACGTTTGTGGTGTGTTGTTAGTTTAATAAGCTAACTGACTTCGGCATTTTTTGTCTTGAAATCTAGACCTAAATACAGGAGGCTACGATTATAAACAAATCAGTCACGTGACCAAAATTGCGGGAAAATCTAGCGTGGATTGCCATTTTTGTAAGCTTCTGTGGATTGAGAGTTTCCTAAGCAATATTAAGGTGGCAGTGACATCCATTGGTGGAATGTATGTTACATATGTACATATATGTTACAATACTGATGACCGCAACCGTTCACGTAACCTTCATGCTGTGCTACTGTTGACAGTCACTGTACTTCTATTGCGTGAACCAATTACAACAGCCAGGTTAATGGTTATCACCACGGTACTGTATACTCAGGGATTTCAATAGCTTTCACTTATGTTGAGAATTTCTTTGACAATTTTCAAGGGGTCATGATCAGATTGACACAAGTCAAATCATGTGTTCACGAACTTAACTAATTGTAAAATTGCTTTAACTTCATTTCCATATATTTACAAGGGTCCAATTAGTATTTACTTCATTTTTTAAATACTTTACATACTACATTTATGGTTATTCTTGCAAAATTTGACCACTTATTCTGCGCTTCTGCATCAAAATGACCCCCAACCTAAGATTTAGGTGAGGTCAAAACTGGAAAACCTCAATTTTCCTTGCATCAAAATGCAAATATCTGGATCTGTTAAAATCCCTGAATATACTGAATTATTTGCTAATGTTGTTGATAGTGACTGTCACGTACAAACGAAAAGAACATACACATAGTTTCATATGTTTCGAGTAATGATATCTGTGCAGGAAAAGTTTGATTCTTTTGTTCTTCTCCACCTCTCTTTTGTTCATCTTCAAATGTTTTTCAAAGTTTTGTTACATTAAATTCTTATATGAAAACTACTAATTGTTATTCATTGCTCCCCTATGACAGCCAATGTAAGACCATCAACAGCAATCTTTCCAATTCCTTAATGTGCATTTCGCCGTTCAAGACATCTTGATTACTCCCTTGGAACTACGCTTTCAACCGGCGCGCCAGTCTTCCAACGCTTTCAGCGCTTTGATATATAAATGCTAAGAATCGTTTATTAAAACAATAATATATATTATGAAAGATGTCATATTACTACGATTTTTTAAATGTACTCCATTGGTTGTATTCCGGTTGTGTACATTAAATATAACTTGGGACCAGCATAAGTGGATCGATATAGAAGTCTGTATAAAATAAATACATTGCTAGCTTACGACAAAGATGAAGATTGGTATAACATTATATAATATCACAGGACAAGTATAACATTATATTCCACCACAGGACAGGTTTACCATTATATACTACCACAGGACAGGACATAACATTATATAATACTACAGGACTGGTCTAAAAATATATGATACGACAGAATTGAATTATTTATTTTTTTTACCATGTGCGGAGGTATATGACCATACTTCCAATGAAATAACTATTTATGAAAAACACAAATTGAAAAACACACATTAATGGAGATATTTTTTTTTTTCTGTTTCACAGAGTCGTTTCAGCCTTCTAATTCCCGATTTAAGAGTACACCACTAGCCCCTGATACAAACCAGGTGATGTCGCCTAGTTACGGAGGCTCGTTCAAACCTGTTGGCTACAGCGAACTTGCCAGTACTGCGACAAGCCGCAATGACAGGGCCCTATCAGAGCCCGGGTATAAATTGGAGAAATGAAGATGGTACTAGGTCTGAAGCAGCTTGGACAAATGAACCTGGTACAGCGAAGAGATCTTTTGTTGACGATAATGAAACTGCTAAATCTTCTGAAAGACAGACTTGGAATAAAATGCATGTGTCTGAATTTCGAAACGAACGCACGACGCAAAATGAATCTTCCGCGTCGAGAAACATTCCGGAACTAACTTTGGCTGACTTATTAGATAAAACTGACGGCAATGCTGGGCGACCGCAGGATCGACAACGCTCTCCAAAAGAATCAAGCAGAAAAGACAAAAGACAGACATGGCAAGGTGCTGTGAGTAAAGTGCAAACTGGACAAAAATCAGTAAAACAGCAGCAGCCGCCGATGAAATTTTCACTGAACCCGAGTCCTCTCAAGGTATCTGATTTGGACAGCAAAACATCCCCACGCTCGAGTCCTAAACGACCTTCCAGTCCAATATTCAAGGAACGCGTATCACCACCCAATTCCGGAAGGAAATCCCAGGAATCGCGAGGGAAAGAAAGGGATTCAGGTAGGTGGGGTATGATCAAGAATAGTTTAGAAACTGGCCGTTATCCAGATCGCGCCGATGCAAGACCACCTATCTTAGATGGCAATCTTGTCTTCCAGAGAAAGTTTAGGTACCAAGATGAGCCCCAGGACATATCTGATCAGATTCAAGCCAACGCAAGAGCTTTCGATGACACACCGAGACATCCAAGTAACAAAGACGCGCTAACAAAAGCGGAATATATTGAACAACGCCAAGAATATCAGAAATCGGCCAGTCCAATATTCAAGGAACGATTATCAGCTGTCAATTCCGGAAGGCAATCCCATGAATCGCGACGGAAAGACACAGAGTCAGGTCGATGGGATGCAATCAAAAATAGTTTAGGAACCGGTCGTTATCCGGATCGCGCAGAGGCACGACAATCCGTTTTAGAAGAAAGGCTTGACTTCCAGAGATCGTCGAGGTATCAAGACGCGCCCCAGGCCCTATCTATTAAAGTTCCAATCAATGCAAGAGCTATCAATAACACGCAAAGAAAAGACAAAAACGACACACTATCAAAAGCGGAAGATATTGAACAGTTCCGAGGATACCAGAAGTCGCCCCGAGCACCAGAAGACAAATATTATTTTAACGACATGGGCCGAGAAACACTCAATAATTCAGATTTCGAGAGAAACTTCGGATCAAGAAACCAGCAACCACGTGAAAGTTTTGAACAAAGCCTAATGCCAAGGGCATTCGATGACCAATCAGTGGGCATGTCTACAATGCAGTGGGGTAATAACAGCGGAGACAGAACGTTGACTGAACAACGCCAGCCAAGTAATGTCCCTCGTACACCGACACCAAGGAATGACCAGTCGGAACGTCGCGACGAGAGACAGGAACGACCAAGAGATCATAACAGTTACGGCCATGCCGACAGAGGCTATCGTGGAAAATCATCAGATGAGGCTGGAAGTTTCCAAGACAAGCGAAGGAGCAGTGATCGTCAGACACTTCGAGATGTCCTGGTCGAAGCTGACCAAAAAGGCTCACTTGCCAGAGACTTCGGGACGCCATTAGCTTCTTCGACACCAGTTGCTACCAGAAACCTGAAATATCAATACGGTATGTTGAGATACATAATAAGAAATGGTTTCGAAACATGATGCCACACGTATGGAACTTTGTCATAAAACAAAATACATAATTTTCAATTATGCTTTGTCAACCAGAGCATCTAGCATTGATAAATGCTCGCTAAAATCATTTGTTTTCATACTTTCCTTAGTTGTTTTGCTATATTTGGGAGACGTTTTGAGTGTTCGATATTCCGATACTATATACATTAACAATAATTGCATGGTAGGCAAACATAAACAATTATGGTTTCAGAACCGCAGAACAAAGGCAAGTCATATTTTAATTCTGACAAAAGGTCCATGAGAAGTAACGGTTTAATGGCACGGTGACAGAACAGTAGCATCAGAGTGTTAACGTGCTGCTTCCCAGTCGTGCTTCTGTGAGAATTTTTAATAAAACTCAGAGACCGAGTTTGAGCGTTGGCTTGCTGGCTGCTCTCAGGGACGTTAGTAACAGAAGAGTTAATAATTATCTTTGCAATATTTGGATAGATGCATTTACACGAATGACTTAATGTTTCACTGATAGTTAAGTGTTCTTGTTCACTGCTTTGCCATCGCTTTGTCCACAATTTCTTTTTTGGTAGAAGCTGTCCGAGTCTGGCATGACATTACGGTAAAACGGTAAAACCCCCAAAGAACGCAATGTCTTTTGGAGTTTCGCACGTTTAGCAGACGCTGCCATCATTGATTACTAATCAGGAAAAGTTAAAAATAACGACAAGTTTAAATTGCGGAATTACGAAAAGACGCAGTGGAATGTTAAAATACGGAAATAATTAGCGAACGCCTACATGAACTGAACCCAACTGAGATATTTTTAAACTAGATCTATTTGTGTTTTACTATTAAATCTTGTATTTCATTGGTAAAAAATATGTTTATAAATAAAAATATATAAGTATTTACACGTTTAAACGTGCTATTCTATAGCGTTAATAAATATATAGTGCGGGAATTTTAGTGGGGGTGGTGGGGTTGGTGGGGGTGCGGAAGCGACCACCTGTATCCGCTAGTGATTCATGGCGGTAAAAATCATTTGATCTTACCTTGTAAATATGAATTAATAGAATTTGAATTTTTTGTTTTAATCAACCATTTATTTAAAGAGGAATATTCCACCAATTCGGGCGTCACTATTTTAAAGAACGGTCCGTGGTTTGATACCCCCCGCCTACCTCTTTCTCTCCGTAGCTGGAGTCGATCTTTCTTTAGGTTATGTACCTACTAATATTATCCAGTTTTCTCATTCCAAGTTAGATTTATGGAAAAATGTCCTGGTTATGACTAAATAAATTGTGCAAATACATTTTTGCAGGTAAAAGCTTTGCTTGCAAGTACAATTATGTTTAAAAACATCACTGTGTAGAGTATAATGAAACTTCACATTTATCTTCGTACTGATCATACTTGAATGTATAATCTAGTATTATCGTTGAATATCTTTGAAGATTCCGAGCCAGCCGGCTCGGGCTCGAGCCAGCGCCGTGCCAACATGCCGTCTAATCTGCAGAGACTGGCCTCATTCTCGTCGGAGACATTAGTCTCTCCTGAGGTTGCTCGAACACGCGAACCCGTCTCCCTGACCGGAAGTAGAAGTTACGAGAGTCTTGGTCGCCCTGTGGCACAGTCAACACCCAGAGAGAAACCGGACGAAAGTAAGCAACAGGTTTCTTGTTCCCTATTAGCTGTGCTACTGTGCATGTATGGGGCATATTCATAAACACATTTTAACCGTTAATTGTTCTTCATTTAATAAAACTTATAATTCTAAAAAAACTATAACAACATCAATATTAGCTTATATGTCCTTCATTCTTTTTCGTTCAAATATCTGCTCTAAGAAGTTTCATTACATCAGTCATTTTGTCCATGTATGAATAGCTTGCATTTAAAATAACCTAGTTGATTTTGAATCCATCTTGTTTGTCTTGCCTTTAAAATGTACCGAAATTATTTGTTGTTGTTAGTTGTTGTTTTTCTCTTAGTAATTCGAAAAGAAAGAGTGTTTTTTTTTAAGAAGAATAAATATTTTGGGATGCAACCTTTATATAGTATTAAGGCAGTGCAACCTGTTCGAGTAGTGTTTTGGTTTCGACTTCTGCCCCGCGGAGTCAAGCTTATTATATCTGCGTGAATTAGATTCACGTGAAGGCAGTAAAGAATACAATAATTATTACTTGACCCAGCAGGAACCTCGTTTCGCTGTAAGTTTTTATCTTCGAATTGTTCATAAAGAGCCAGAAATTGATGTCTTGCGTGATAGGAACAGAATTCATGCAATTCCTAAAACCATTCACATTGACATCTTTCAGGGGTTACCCATAACGACTCGATCAGCAGTAAAGCTTTAGCACAACTCATCGGTTTCCAGGGTAACGGTGCAGCTGAAAAAGGTTAACTTTTTTTTCTTATTCTTTCCTGCGAACATGCCTGTGAGCATGCGTGTGCGTTCACAAAGGATTATATAAGTTAAACAGAGCGAAAAAGGAAAGTTTAAGGATTTTCCGAATAGCGTATTTCATTTAATGTTTTATGAGCAACAGATATCAATTTCCTATTATTTAACGAAATTAACCGTTCTGAATATTTCTATGTTAGAGATGTGAGCTAACAAGTATAAGCAATACCCTCGCGTCTATCCTATCCCGTTTATTGAAAGTGTTTAGCTCGCTGGATTGTACTAAATAAAGGAAATATATACGAAAATACATATGGTACATATGGTAGATTGTTTATGACGTCATGCCGGATATTACATTTATTTCACACCGGCCCCTTGTAAACTATTGTAAACAATCATTACTGTAAGTTTGACCCAGCACATTGTGTTTCCAGCCGACTACATCATACACCGTCCGGTGGACTCTATCCTGAATTACCGACCAATCGTGTCCCATGATACCGCCATCACACTCTCCAGGAACACACCTAACCGCAGGCTCGTCGGGGAAATCGCCTTCCAACTGGACCGCCGGATACTCGCGTACATATTCGATGGGGTCTGGAAGGATGATCCCGATAGACAGAAGTCCAGGTACCCATACATTACCAAGGGCATTTGTTTATAAGGAAAAAAATTAAGTTTAATTTTGCAGGGTTTTAACCTCAAATTCTCATGCCACATTCGGTAATGATGTACTATTTGCAATTGTTTCAATACAAAAGGCTCACATAAAGTCACACCTACCTAAAGCTTTCTTTGACTGACAACTGATTTATTTAAGGGTCAGCACATACATTCGTACTTTTATCGTCAGCCCGTCATGTTGCCCAAACATGACTTAAAGAGTTTTGACCAATGAGTCAAAAAGTGGGCCCGAAGTTATCTTTACATGTTAATATCTTGCATTTCATTTGTTTAAGCTGAAACGATTCTGTGACGAAGGAATGTTCAAACTTTACTTAGCATATATGTACATGTATAGTAATTTGATACATGCATTTTAACTTTGTGATGATCAGTGTGAATACGCTACCAATGGTTCATGATTGCAGGTTCTATGGCTACAGTCTCGTCAACATCATCCCAATGATCCAGAAGGAACTACAATCAGAAGGCATTGACAGCAAGGAACTGGAAAATGTCCTCCTTTCACGCCTTGAGAAGATGCTCGAGCAGTTAAAACTATTTGAATACAGTTTCAACACCCATGCCCGATTTACGCAGAAGATGGTCAATACATATGGCTTGTTGAAATCAGCACCCAACGACAGTATAGTAGACGCATTTGGATTAGACGATCCCGCAGTGTTACGAATTGTGATTGGTCAGATTCTGAAAGATGAAGACCAGCTTCATCATATGCTTATTATTCTGGATTGTCTGTGTTATTTGTCACATCAAGATAAACGTCCATTGTTTATGTGGTAAAGTACCATGTCACAATTTGATTTCTTTGGTATAATAAAATCTAAATGAAATCATTGTTTTCTTTGGCCTCAATTTCTAACTGCCGACACTCGTTCTAGTATCAAGAGACGGTGGCCACCGGAAATCGGCGCGGAGAATGATTCTCATTGAAACAAGATACCATAAACATACAAGAAAGAGCTAGGGAAGAGTGTGACATCCACGGCGCCGTAGACAGCATGCGCTTTAAACTTGTTGGTTAATAACATAAACATTTGTCAGTAACGATCCGTAACTCTGATGGGAAGTAGAATATTTGCTTCCTTGTTGTCAGCTACATCTGTATTTTCACGCTGCATTGCTAACATCGGAATGCTCAGTTTCTTTTGTTAAATGCAACCTACATTTTATTGTGGCCAGCTACTTTGTCAAAACAAACAAAAACAACGGAACACCTGGTTCTTTTCTCTGAAGGGTGTCTATCAGAACACCTGCGACATCGAGTTATTGACTGCTACACTGTCGTCCCCATAAAAAATGCATTCCAAAAGAGGCACCGCATTAAGAGCAGCGCCAACGCAAATGACCTTGATTCTAAACCCCACCCCACCCATCAGAGAAACTGACTTTTACTATTATTTGGAACAGAAGTAAAACCTTATTTGCACATGTATATTGAAATCAATATTTAAGTGTGTGCTGTTGTTTTTTCTCATTCCTTTTCTGGTTTGAGTAAAAATTGCAATTTCCCTTAACCTTAGTATCATATACATATCGTTAATGACGAATACCTACCACATGTAGCAAAGAATGTGATTAATTTGATCATAACACTGTCATAAGAAAAAAATAAAACCAATTACAGTCCATCATTCAATTGGACCGAAAAGTATAGAAATTAGTTTGTCAGATCTGTAACTGGGACCATTAATATCAGTCATGTGTGTGTGAACAATTGATTGAATAAGGTTTCAAAAAACAAACACAAACAAACAAAATACAGTACATCATTCAAATGGACATAAAATAATAGAAAGTAGTTTGTAGACTTTGTAATTGTATCCCTTATACGTTCATGTGTGCGAACATTTGAATGAATAAGGGTCTATGATCAAAGCCTCACAACTTGATCAATGTGAAAGAATTTTTGAAGATACCAAAACAATAGATGGATAGATAGGTAGTGGGTGGGTGGGTAGGTAGGTAGAATATAAATTAAGAAGAACAAAATAAATTGCAATGGAAATGGGATAAACGTGGCTTCGAATCTGCTGGGATTCTATAAATGTCGATCATACTGAATTTCACAGTGTTGTCCCATTTTCGACATTTCTCTGTCCTGATGATATTTGGAAGCAAAAGCAAATTTACTAGGCATAAATATATTTCCAGAGTATTTGATGACTTATGATTAATTTCTGACAATGAATGCTTGTAAATGTAAGTAACAATTTGGACTGACAAAATTAAAAATGTTATTTCCGCTTGTACTTTTTCGTACATTTACGACACATACGAAAAATGCCGAACTGTTACGAAACACTGTTCTTTTATTGGTAACCGGCTTACGACACTTTCCAAGCGAAAGCTCGAGAACCAGGCGATTATTAGGCGAGACTACTTCCGGTGGAGTGACAGTCAGTGTTTCGACCAACTGAGCAGCCATGGCTAGCGAGCTAAGTGGCGAAATTCTCCGGAATTCCATGGCAGAACATGATCCCAATTTTAACAGTGAATATAACCAGCAGGAATATAAACCACGCTGGGGTCCACAGCATAAAGGAGCCGTAGAATTAGCTCAACAATATACAGCCGGTATGTTGTGTTTTGTTCCTAAGTAACACTTGCTACTTGATCGATGTCACCTAGGCAGATTAGTTCATGTCACGCGCACCATGCATGCACGTAAACATTACCAACTATATTTGTCATTGAGATTTATCTATCAGTTATGTAATTTTATTGAAAATGTGAGATTTTGTAAGGCATTAACAACTGCATAAAAATTTAAAATGATATTACACAACAGACAGAAAACATTGCTTAGTTGCTGAATAACATGGCCAAATGAGAGTCAGATCTTCTGCACTATAATCAGTGCTTATATTAAAAGGCATGATCAAGTGATAATATTCAGGCCTCAGTTTCGCTTAACTTCATCAAGTCCCTCCTTAACCCCAACTTAGAGATTTTCCTGAACTTTTTTAGACTTCTTTAAGTTCTCAAGCATATTTTCCATCTGTGATTGGGGAATGTTTTAACAAGTTTCATATAGTGCTGGTATGTTCCTTGAAATACTTTACTGGTGTCAGAAGTAAACGAAAGCCTGGTGTGGCTGTCCCGAGTTGGGCTTGGGCCCAGTAAGATAAGAGGGGGAGGAGTGTAGTGCGGGTGTGGTAGAAAGACCCACAGTTGGCCCGGTTAGCTTAGTAGGTAGAACTCCAGAATGATGATCCAGGGGTCATGGGTTCGATCCCCACACCGGCACACACTTTTTCCTTGATATACTTTACTGGTGTCAGAAGTAAATAGAAGCCTGGTGTGGCTGTCCTGAGTTGGGCTTGGGCCCAGAAAGATAAGAGGGGAATGAATGTAGTGCTGGTGTGGTGGAAAGGACCTACATGTGGCCCAGTTAGCTCACTAGGTAGAGCTCTGGATCCGTAATCATGGGTTCGAGCCCCACATCAGGCACTCACTTTTCTCTTGATATACTTTATTCAGTCCCATTTAACCACTGTCAAGTATATCATCAGTCTTGTTGCGTCGATGCTTCACCCGTTATGCAACTGTTCCCACCCGTTGTCAGTCAGGGGTCCAGATATTTTTTGTGAATTGAGTGAAAATTCCCTAAGATAATAAAACTTGATTGTTGTTATTTTTTCAACCAGAAAAAAAAAATGTATAAATAAATTTTTACCTTTTTTTCTGAAACTTGCTCATATAGGGCCTACTGCATTTACATAGTGAAACGAAAATGTTGTTGGAAATTTAACTCTGGTAAAATAAAGTAACCAATCAAGGACAATTGTTTCATTGCACTGCTGAGTCAGCCATTTAAGATAACTTTTACCTGTCATTTTTTGTAAAAAAAGAGATGATCAAATATTGTTATTGTTAAGGCACCAGGGCGATTTTGTTTTATTGGTTGGACTCCAGCTTAACTTATATTAAAAGATGATCAACGAATGTGTAAGTGTAGCTAAATAATTTATTTATTAATTATTAAACAATTAAACAAAATAGGTAATGAGTCTATTACTACAGTATGAACCGCAGAGCAAAGTTACTGCATAAAGAATAATGGCTACCCTGTCAAGGTGGCTCGTTGGCTCATTCTGTATAAGAATGTCTTCACAAAACAACTAGTGATTTCTACGATAAAACAAAGTGGCTACACAATTTATTACAAGGAGGGTTTAGAATAGCTTCCCTAGGAATAATGATGATGTAATCAAAGAAATTTGCAGAAACTAATGACATTCAAAGTAAGATGCAGTTGGTTAGTAAGAATGTAGCTAAATCACATGTATAGGATTGGTTGTTCTGTCTTATTAACAAGAGCAACAGTCTTTATCCTTGTGCTTATGCTTACCATCAGCTGTTAAACTTTAGGTGTAATTTCAAAGGTGAAGTAAAAAATAAACATTTATGAATGAAAAAAACATTTGTTTTAATACACCTAATCCTGGGGCCTTATAATATTAATACTGGTCAGAGCAAGGTTTTTTGACCTGCTGTGGGCCGGTGCATCCAGATCTTTGCATTTCAAAACAAATGAGACATAAAAAAATGCCTAAAGATCATTAGCAGCAACATGCCAAAGTTATTTATTGACACCCAGAGAAAATCTTCTGAATCCAACCAATCAAAGAACTTGATTCTTTGGCACATGGTCACTTCTGTAAATTTGACAGTTATATCATATTCAGAAAATTAACAGCGTATGAGTTTATCAAGTCTTTAGTATACTGTGTAGATTCTGACTTTGGCTGCACTGTGAATCAAAACAATAGTTCAGTGAAAAAGCTCTCGAGGTAAGTCAACCTCCATCTTCCCTGTTTGTTTCTAGATATCTAAGCATAGCAGGGCAAGTACTTGGTTATTTTTTTCAGCCAGTTTGGATGGTTATAGATTATTGAAGCCTACATCTGATAGTGTTAACATTTGATAACTCCAGACATGTGTGTTACTAAATGCACATTGTATAATGTTAGACTAAATTCACATTCGACTTTGTTTTGCCCTTGACTATATTTTTAATAATGTAATAATCGTGTATGAAAAATATTGAAATTTAAGTTCTTGTTACATGTTATTGATGGTTATTCCTTTGTAGATTTCTTTACACAAGACTGATGGGTTTTGGGTCAATACCTCACTTTCTTTATGATTAGATCCCACGTATATACACCAAGACGTGTTAGTAGTCATCTGTAGTCCAATATGTCTTACTGTAACTTACATTTGAACCACTCCATATGGCCTATTTAAACATTTTCATTAAATTATACATTTGTTAATAAACAACATTGAACTATGGTGTTTTCTTAAACCCACAAATGACCTAATTTAGAGTCCCAATTGTTATGGTAACCATACCAACTAACATATTTGTGACAGATAAGTCAATACAGACAGGAAAGAAAAGAATTTAAGCTCTTGTTGATTTAGTTGTGGTTGTGTATCATGGGTAGAATGTTTAGATTCAACTGGCATGCTTGACAATATCTGACAGCAAATGCATAGATGCAATTATTTTTTATGTGCATAGAAATGATGCTCTGACTGGCATCTTAATATTTTTTTCTTTAATTAGATAACAGCTGGAAATCTACTACATTCGATTCAAGATACCTCAAATTGCTAATTTAACAGATGTTGGGGCTATTTTGAATGTAACTACCTGGCAACTTACCAACTTGAATACATAGCAGTTTCACAAATAAGCTTAAGTGTATTTTCACACCTCAGAAAGTGACAGCAGCTATTAACAATCCTCTTTTACATTGATTGATACCTTAATCAGAATTGCAAAGACCAACAAGCATGCACTTCATCTTCAATGTAACATGAGTATATCTTCCTGTTACTATGGCTTGTAACATAAGTATATCTTCTTGTTACTATGGCTTGTAACATTAGTATATCTTCCTCTTACTATGGCTTGTAACAATAGGATATCTTCCTGTTACTATGGCGACATCAGTAGATAATCAAATGACATGCTTTTAGATTAAATAAAAACAAAATGTTGCAACTCTGTTCAACCTTTTAATAGCTGTTTTTGAGCTCACCAACCTTCCATACAACTGGGCATGAAATAATATATAATTCATGTGCACTGTAATCCAATAGTTGTGTATTCAGTATTGCATGTGAAGTGCAGACTATAATATGTGGTTTTATGTGCATCATGTACCTATGCATTGTTTTGACAAAGTCTCTTAAACCCTTTACTGGCTGGATACAACATTAGGTTGCCACGGGGTATGATGTATGTGATTAAGGTAAATGGAGTTTCCAGAAGGCAAACTGTTAAAGTTTGCAAATCTGAAATTGTTGATGAGAGTAGTACCTCCGCGATCCATGATACTCTACAGTTCTTGTGTCAACATAAATAGACTCTACCCACTATCATCTTTGTTATATGCAAAATACTATATTTAGGTGATATAAAAATTGTTGTTAAAAATTGATAAGGTATGGGTGAAAATCGTTCAATAGAATAAAATTTGCATTAATAACCATCGTTTCCTCTGTTGTTGTTGTTTTTAGAGGTAAATGGGGTCTAAAATTGGCCTCCAAAATGTCGCAGTCAAATTTCTTATTTCCAAAATAACTTGAATAGGTATAGATTAACATCCTTTTCTTATTTTCTGTCCCCAGGGAAACGCCTACAGGAGACCATATGTGTCATTGTCGCCATTTTGTTAGTCATCATCAACTTTGTGGAGCTAGTTCTTCATTTCCGGATAGAGAACAGTCTAGCTATATTTGGAGCTGCTTGTAAGTTTGATCTTTAAAAGCAGTTAAAAGTTGTCAGATAAAACTGATAAAGCTCATTTATATTTATAATAAAGAATGTATTGACATATATATTAAACATTCCCGAATCAGACTTTTTTGTATTTCAACATAAGGCATTTTTGTTAAACATGTGTTCAGTGATATAAATATGTAACCTCACTAACCTGCCAAGACAAAATAACAACAATAAAAAAGCTCACGTCTTGTTACCACTCCTTTTATGATTATTTTTGTGTAACTCACTTTTTGCAATTTATCATATGCAAAGTAAGAAGTGTTTGTCACTCAAAGTTTTTTTTCCGTTTTATGTTATTTACCTTCGTTTTTCTTCTCTCTGTTCAGTTCTAGGTATTTTGACTGCTGACTTCTTCAGCGGTTTAGTTCATTGGGGTGCGGACTCTTATGGATCCGTAGAAGGGCTCATTGGAAAGGTAATTTGTGGGCGCCCATTGCCAGGCAGCTGATGTATAGCTTCGCAACCTATCACTGCATGCTAGTTCTGAGGGAGGGTAAAAAGTCTTTTAGGTGATCTGAGATGCAGTGGGAGTGCTTTTCAGATAGTTGGGACTATCTAGGGTTCTTCCACCAAAAAAAAATAATTAAATGTCACTAATCTATAATTACTATATTTATGTCACTGGGGTGTATTTAAAAATGTCAGAAGTGAATGTCTCAAATATCATTGACAGATTATTTAAATACAATATTTTTAAGCGATAAATGAGGACTTGTATAGGTTTCTTATCCTAGATATCCTAAATAAAAAAAATCCTTTTATAGTTTTTTATTTGTTATTTTTATTATGTATTTTTATGAATTGTTCATTTACTGCAATAGGCTAAAAAAATACAGCATACTTATATTTATATTAAAAATCCCTTTCCCATATTGCTACCGTGTCTTTAAATGTATTATCATATACTTTCAGTCATTTATCCGACCATTTAGAGAGCATCATATAGACCCTACATCCATCACCAGACATGATTTCATCGAGACAAATGGAGACAATTTTGCAATAGTGATAATACCGTTAGCCAACATGGCATACTCATTTCTTACGGAGAGCGATGAACAAATACAGAGTTCTTACAACTGGAAGATGTTTGTGTATCTATTAGCGATATTTGTCAGCCTTACAAATCAGGTACGATATTATATAATACTGTATTAAAATTAGGGCTGGCAACGTTTAACACATTAACCTGTTAACCTTTTCAGCACTTCAACTGGTTAACCGGTCTATGTACCCTACATATTACCATCATATATCTGTTGAAAGAAAAGAAGATCAACCATTGCTGTTATTAACACAGTACTTTAAATCACATCTACAATTACCGTAACAGTATTAATTAGATCTATCATTGTGAAGTAAGAGCTATATAAATGCATAAAAAAAGAAATTATGTTATTCTTCAATAGTTGAAATGCATTCGATAGCTTTTAACTTACTTATTTCAACAAAAATATACTATGTATTATAAAACTGATTAACCGGTTACAGAATTTGTAACAAATTAAACTACCACAGATGAGGTTAACCATTGCCATCCCTTAAAATATCAATTTTTAAGATGTACAGGTTGTTCATGGCCTAGTGTAGAGTTGCAGATTTATAACTTCTTTGACACCTTGTCCGTCACAGCATAAACCGTAGTCCCTGTCGGAGCAAAAAATTTTGGGGGGAAGGTTTCTCAGCTGATTTGTTCAGTGCAGTGCAGGTGATTGTACCCAGACATTTGTCTGGGGTCTTCCTACACAAATAATTGCTAAAATCACTTTCATGACCAGTATTGTGTCACTTATATATCAAAAACAAAACAAAAAAATTAAATGATACATTTCTAATAATCTATTATTAAAAGCATGATATATAAATTTAGAAAAGTTTCAAACAATTGGACAAGATGTGGTTCTCATTAACAGGGATTGTTGATATTAGTTGGCCAAAAGTTTAGTTCAGGTAACAATAGGGCAAATTAAAGGAAATATTTAGATTCTACTTCTTTTAGATTGCTTTTTTGCTCAGTTTCTCTTTTCTTGTAGCATTAGTATAACTTCCTGTTTCTGTAGAAAGATCAATATATGAACTCACAACATGTTGCCATTGCAAGCCTCAATGTTGGCACTGATATGGAGACTTTGTATGACCTTACAATCACACAGTTGGTTTCAGTAACAGTGGGGTATATTGACTCAAAGTGTTGACATAGTTTAAGGTATTTTCTTAGCATTAAGTATAAGTAAGTTTTACTAAAGCTGAGTGAAGAGTAAATATGAAAATATACGAGTTATAAACAATATTTTTTATTGCATGTATTATGTACAATATGTTAAATAGAATCCATTCTGCTGTCCAATATCACAAATTTGTTTACTCAGCATGTAAAAAAATGACCTACATAATTAATGTTGTATGACCACAGGATATCATTTTGTCAGTCATTTTTACAACTATGTTTTTCCTTTATCATCCAGCCTGTAGATATAATGTTCATACGTTGATCCTTGTCATGCTCAGACCTTAATAATAAGATCAGCTTGATATGGGTAAATATATTATAATTATAATAGAGGAACATGATTATGTACCATAATTACATAAATTAATAAGTTCATTATGGCAAGTACTCCATAAATCAAATTGTAGGTGATAATTACTTCAGACACAAAAAATTGCCATGAAAGATTGTTTGAAATATTTGTCATCTTGAACAACAACACTTTTATACAGGAAGTGTTTTGCTGCCAATATATCAACCCTGTTAGCAAATAAAGACATTATACTTTTTACTTGTTTTGCATATTTTAAATACACTTGATAAAAGTGTACATCCAGATCAGCCAGCTTCCAGGTGCAAACAGTCTATCAGAATATACACTGTTTGTTTCAAAGTCTTTTGTTGCCATCGCCTTAAGTTATAAGTAAATATCCAAGTCTTTATGATACTAGTAGGTTGTAAACAAATTGGACATTTTATGGGTTGTACAAGAGAACACAATGCTACATGCTTCATAAGACATGCAGAATCTACCTGATCAATTATTCTCTTCTTTCATAAATTGTTCACACAGACTGATTATTAGTTCACATAGACTGTAACCTTGCTATTTATATCTTTCAACATTTGTCCTATACCTGGGTTACAAGTTAGCCTAATCAGTTTTATATATGAGAGAATGGTGTTATCTGGGTGGGAATTATACCAGCACTGTATGTATACATGAAGTCAGGTTTTATATAAGCAAGATCTAAAATAAATGTAAAGTTCATTTACATAATCTGGCTTACCATCATATGCACTTTGAATGGACAAAAACTTTGCTAAATAGGTTATGTAGTACCAGTATATGATATCCATCTCTGAGATCGTTTTGATTAGTAGCATATTAATTTTCCAACCTTTCAGAGTAGAGTAGATTAATCAAAAGTTGAACATGACTGGGGACATTTACAATTTTATACCAGTATGGGATCAGAATAAATAACTCTTGTATAAGAGAGGAAACTGTTATCTGTCGTATTTATGTTTATTTTACATTGTGTAATACAGGATAGAAATAGTACATGTCTGAGTCTTGATTGTGTTCAAATTAAGATCATTCTACCCCACTTTGAAAATGGCCTGATAATTGATCCACTTTATTTAAGTGGCCATCATTGTACAGACTCTGAATGATGCATTGTTTGTCCTGAAAACATCCTACATTGTCATAAATTGTTCCAACAAAATTATATTTAACCACATGGGAAATGGATAATGGGAGTTTGAATGTTGGAGCTGTGGTCAATGACATAGGAGTGAAGACACACATCTGCATGCCACATTAATAAAATTGTGATCTAATTATGTAGTTAATAAATTCAAATGACTATGATTGTCATCCTACCAAGTGTGGACATCTGATGCATTGTGATCCGAAGTATAGGAACATTTGTTTACACAGAATATCAAGGAAGAATAACAGGACTTGTACAGGATGTACCTGTAATAGCCTGAATCATTGTTAAATTCAACTCTACGTGCCAGGTTGAAGTTTTGGATGCTACTGCTAATTAACTAATATAATACTTTAAAGGACTTCAATTAGTCCAGCAGGGCGCCCTTGGTCCAGTGGTTTGAGTCATGACTTAAAACTCCTCACCCCCTCACTGGATTTTGAGTCCTAACCTGTGGTGTGCTGGTGGTTCTACCCAGACATTTTTGTTGTCTGCCTCCACCAATAATTAGTTAGACCTTGCCAATATCACTATAGTTGTGTCGGTGCGATGTAACAAAAAACAAACAAAGCAAACACATAGTCCAGCATGTTGTCTTGTAAGATCTCTTGTTATGCTTGTTTTTTTTTTTTAAATTTTCTTCATAAGTTACAATGGCAATGCATGTGGTAGTAATGTTAAAGATGTAAATCTTCAAACAGTTTGATAAAATAATGTCAAAACCTCTTTATTTATTTTAAAGAGACAAAGTTTGTAACTGGTTTGTCACATTTGTTCCTGCAGTTCCACAAATGGTCGCACACATATTTTGGCCTGGCAGGCTGGATCACAGCCTTACAGGACTGGCACGTCATCCTGCCACGACGCCATCACCGTATCCACCATGTGGCACCACACGATACTTACTTTTGCATCACCACGGGCTGGCTCAACTTCCCCCTGGAGCAGATTGGATTCTGGACCAAGATTGAAGGCCTTATTGAGATTGTGACAGGTACGAAGCCTCGTGTTGACTGACATGAAATGGGCCAAGAAGTTGTAGATTGTAGTCTATTTATACAACTCTTCAGTACCATGTAATGCTGTGTGTCATTTTAAGGTCGGCAAAATGTCATGGTTGAGTTGATGTTACACATTGCTTAAGTTGACATTATTCCATGAAAGTAGCACGCATTTTAAGCTTTTTAAGATAGTTTGATAGTAGACCCAACAATGAAAACAATATTATTTATCTGATTTATGTTTTTAAGAAAAGTTACACGAAATGATAATATTTTTCGGCGCCTGAGCCTAGCTGTTAGGGTCACAGACTCTGTCAGGGCAGGAAACTTTCTGTGGGGAGGTCTTCCAGATGAACCTATGGTGGGTTTGTGGTCTTACCCACACATAAAGTCTCACATCACCAGTAGTTAGCTGGACCTCTCAAATATGACCTTTGTTGTGTACAGTGCAAACAAAAAATAAGCAAAAATAAACTTCAAAGATAATGTAATTGAATAATTAACTAAAGTGTTTATATTTCAGGAAATCTGTCTGTTTTGTGCATCTTTCAACTTCTCTAGCACATTTAGTTGACCTTAAATTGCATAATTTGTGTGAATCATATTCAACTGAGATGTTTCAGAACTGAAGTAATGTCTCCATATGTATTGTGCTTTGAACATACATTGGGGCTCCTGCTTATCATCTTGTATTATCTTTCCAATACAAAAAATATTTATCAGGGTTTATGAATGTTTGGCTACTACTACGAAATGGCTAATGGCTATCTTTGTATTGCTTATCTTGCTATTTTTTTAGTTGCAAATTCTTGGTGAACTTAAATAATGTTAAACTTGTAGCAGCAAACTTTCTGGCACAAATTATAATAGCTGAATATAAAATAAACATCTCCAGTCATACGTGGACTGTGATTTTCATATTTTCATGTAATTATACTTTGGTTCGAAACTTTCTTTTTTGTACTTTATATGCCCTGCATCAGAGAAACATATAAATAACCACTACTCTTTCCACTAGTAAATACTTTACTTGGCTTTTTCCTGATACTTATAATTCTTTGTAATTCTTTTAATCCTGTAAAGATGATACTCTTTTTGTTTATTTCTGTTAAATTTATGACTTCAAATAATCCATAAAATATGTGATCCAGACATTTTGAAGATTAGCAATGAGGTTTGTAGTAAATGTATTTGTTTAATGGTATAAATGTTTATAACTGAAATTGCCTTATAGACACTTGTACAGGTATAAGAATGAAAAAGCCTGTAGTTTGGAAGTGATATGCATATTTACTCTGTTAGGTTTTTATAACAGCCTGTGTTTTACATACCAGTAAATTTTGAGTTTTCAATTTTCACTGCTTGAAAACACCTCTTCAGTAAGCAATTTATCAAATGTTTTCAAGAGACATTGCCTCACTTAAATAAAACAAGGTTAGTATGTAAAATGCTTTCTATTAATGTTTTAAATTTAGGGGTGGCTTACAAAAGAAATTGAATTAATAGAATGAAGACTTGGATCTGAATGTTTGATTAAAAAAATAATGTGACATGGTTATGTTCCTTTAGTTATTTATCATTGATTATTTTAAGGTTGTTGATTGTTTTAAGTTAAATTATGCACCTGTTTGTGTTTAAGTTGTTTTTAGTCACTTCTTTATAATATGAGTCCCAGGTTGACAGAAAACCACATGTTTATCACTTGCTTACCATGTATGGACACTTACATACTTGCTTCATTCTTGTTGTTATTATCATTGTAAATGTTATGATCATTTGGTGTTGTTACAAATAATGTACAATATGTATGATACATGAATTCGAAAAAAAAGAAAACATATACTCAAGTTAATCTTTGTTTGCTGTGTTAAGAATTTTTTACTTTATCAATTTGTTTGAAAATAAATTACAAATTAGAATGATACATTGAGCTATAACAATTACAAAAAAGTGAAGATTTGAGTGTTAAAATAAATTTATTAATTATAAATTGAAATGATATATTGAGCTGTAACAATTACAAAAAAAAAGTGAAGATTCCTGACTCTCTAGGATGTACATTCAGAAAATCTATTTCATTATAATAAATTGTAAATTATTAAAAAATAATCAAAGAAACTTCGTTGATAGACTATTGTAAACACTGATATATTTTAAGCTACATGTAAATGAACTAGAGTTTTTCCAATTATTTGTTAATGTTTATGTAAACATGTTTCTCTTCATTTGTATCAATAATATTTAGATTTTTTAGAAAGTGTAATATGTTTTAATTCTTTAGATTTTTTACAGTGTATTCATTTTTTATAGTAATCCAACTGACCTAATTTATATACTGATTAATCACTGTTTAGTGTTTATGAACATTTGTAGTTTTATATGTTGTCTAGCTGAGTTAACCAATGGGATTTTTTTTTTTTTCATTTATAAATTGTTGCACATCAGTTGCAAGAAAATGAAAGAAAGCGCACACATTTTTTGTTCTACATGGGCTCAGAGAAAAATATTAATATTAATATTGTTTTGACTACGTATATATTACCAATTATTGCACACATTTTAAAAAGTTAAACAGTTTTCAACTAAGGTACTGTTTTGTCTTTCAAGCCGATCAAATGTTAACGTCACGAATCATGCTTGCCTGGAAACAAAAACTATTTGTAAATGTAAGATCAATCATCCTTTGGTTTGCTCAGATCTCGTCTTACTTGTAACTTGAGCCTTAGTAACAGATTTATTTTTCACATGATCTCTAAATATATACATAGTTAATTAACTGCGTCAAGTCTTGAAGAAAAATGTTGTTAAGACCATGTTTCAGATTGCTTGTTATTGATTTGCTTGTAATGAAAATGTCAAATTGCGTTTTACCTAATAATGTTTGCAATAGAATTGGTTAGAAAGGACTCTCTGTGTTGGTAACTCCTTCATTGTCTTCTTTTTATTTTGAAAAATAAAACCATTATTATCAGAGTAACTTATAGATAATAAAGGAATCTTAAGTCCTTTTCATAATGGGATATCAATTTATGGTTTGTTTACAAACAGTCAGACCAATTAAGATGTTGAATAAGTAAAATGTCTTTGCTGTCAATAAGATTTAGACAATTTGAATGATTTAATATTACAGAATAATTAAAATTTAATTTCAAGAAAAGAGCTTTGATTGGTTTTCAAAATTTGCATAATTTTTTAGTATTCAGTTCTGCAAGTTTAGTTTTTGCTAAATGAGCTGTAGTTTCAACATAAATATTAAGGTAAAGAATGTTGTATATTTGAAAGGGTTGAAGATACATGTGTTAGTATAATTTGGTACAATTTGATCCACAGAGTAAGCTATATACTAGGTAATGTTGAGAAATTCTAGAGAAAATGAGATCAGATGAATGTAACTAACTATATTTTTTCTACAAACGAACTTATGAATAAGTTTCATCATCATACATGTTGCCTTAGATATTGTGGTACTATGTATTCTACATGTATTTATTGTTGTTACAGATGCCTTTATATTTAGCTTGTAATGTTACACACTGCTACTTTGGTAACTTATTTTGGGCTTGTGTAATTTATTTTACTTTATAGTGTTTCCCAAGTTATATCTTTGATTTTTGTACTAATTTAATAGCTCCTTTGTGTTTATTATAGTATTTATAATTGAATTACAATCATCAAGTACATATAAAAGCCATGAATAACCCTTTTCAGTGTCTCTTCAAAAACAAAAGGAGACTTCTGAAAACTTGTTCTTGCTTTAAACATATTTTGTTTTTTTCACTATTTAACAATGCATAGTAGGAAGGAAAATATTATTGAATCGGATGCAATAGCTTATCTTGTTCGCCCTTAAACAGAATGCATTATCTTAGGAGATACGTGTTTTATTTGCCCAGTTCATCAACTATTGCAGGTTATAAACGGATCAAATTTAAAACTAGTAAATGTTATATAAATCTGCCCATTATTGTTTAAAAACATTTCTGAATTGTGTTCTTGTCATCTTATTTCTGATAATTCAATATCAAGAAATGATGCATCACTATTACCTAGCACTGAAATATGTTGGAAAGAAATTTAAGTCAATTAAAAACTGCCTTATTATGAAGATAATTAAGCTATTTAATAGACTGGTTTATTAAGTACTTGCTCTGTTATGTTGATACATATACCATGTCTGCAGAATGTGTGCTAATTGATATTGGTGATTAGGTTTTATGGAAGTACCTATAAATGCACTTGTTTACTCCCTCACCTGAATGATTTAGTAAATCATATTTTTGATAGTATGCTTATAAAGTGTTATAATTTTATATGATAAATATGCACATGAAAACTGTTGTTTGCTTAGCTGTGTTAAAGATTATGTTGTTGCTAGAGTAACCTTCTTAAATGAAACTTTTTTTAGTATTAGTGCTTGCTTGGTTCATACTTGTACAAGTGGTTAACTGTTAAAGAAGAAAGTATTTTTATTTAATTTTTATAAAAGAAATTGTTCATGTTACTTGTTAGTGATTAAGTATTAAGTATATGTTTTAAATATTTAAATATTTAAAACAATATAAGTTTTCAGATGTGATTTCTAAGCTTCCATTGAAGAGCTTTTGGGGGGAACATTTGAAAAAAAAATGTAATTCTTCTACAAACATACAACATTGTCTGTTCTTGAGATTTTAAAATACTATATTAAAATCTGCACTCAAAATTAATGTATTTGGTTATTTATAAATAGGCTAATTTAAACAAATTTAACATTTGCTGATAATATTGGCTTATTGAAATATCTTGGAAACCTATATGCTACTTACATTTTGCTATATATTTACATGTTTGTTATTATTACTGTTAAAGAATAGCATCACTGTATTGAACAACTTTAGTGCTGAATTCATGGTATACAACTTAAAAACAACAGCAACTTACTATAAACACAATCGGATCATGTACACTAAAATTCAAAGTTAAATTTGTTAGTTGAAGGTTTGTTGAACTAATTCAATAATTTCCTTATTTTAAATTTTCGCAGACCTTATAAAATGCATTGTAATGTGGCTAACTTGTACATTTATCACTGAATTGATTATGAATTCATTTATTTAAAATACCTTTTGTATGATTTTTAGGGAATATAAAGAATTATTACTTTCTTGCAGCTTTTATGTTATGTTTGGGATAGCTGGAAAATGGATTCATTTGTGTTTTTATTTTGTAATCATGTAGTGTGTTTCCTTTCTTCAAAATTTATGATACTGTTTGGCTTTATTTTGAAAAATAAATAATACAAAAAGTTCATATGTGCATTTTGCATTGTTGTTAAACAATTGTTAAGTCTGAATTAAATATTTAATAAATACGAAAAAAACATTTAAGATTTGTAAGCAATAGATATTATATTCACCCTTTTATTGATACAAATAACACAGTTCTCTTACCCTATAGTGTCTTATTGTAAACGTTTGTAATCATGTGATCTGCTAGAAATCGTCAGGATTATTATCATTCTTATTGTATCCTTATGAACTATCCATATAAGTTGTTATACGTGTACGTGTTTGCATATGCTGTATTGTATCGATTCTTGTTTTATCAATGCCTAGCCTGATATAAAGATTGATTTTCATGCGATTTGCAATAAAACCCTCTTTTATAAGGAAATGTTCTTGCCTTTTTATTCATGTACCATAGCATTGTTTGCTGTTACCCGGTATGACCTTGTACCGCACCTGTTTACATGAGCTTTACTGCTCACATTGTGCAGGTAGTGTACACCTGTAGGGCCTCAGTAGTTAATCTCATCGGGAACTTGTTACAAGTGATCTTGTAAGACTATCAATTGTTTAAAGTGACATGGTCACAATTTTCCATATTAAAAAAACAGAGTCACACGGTTTGCACTTTGTATGCATGTTACTTTACTGCATCACAATTGAGCCAATTAGCATACTGTTCATGACAGGTGTATTCACATGACATTACAGCATGCACAGTTCATAGATTACTGGATTGTTGAGATTAAAACGGCTAAATTTAATTGGAAAGTTTCGCAATTCTTAAGGCACCTCACCTGCCAAGGATGAACAAAGCTAATCGCCCTGCGTATTGGGCAAATTTGTTGTAACAATGCATTATGGTTCTGTAATGAGATTTTGAAAGTGCATCCTAATATTTTAAATGATCGATTTAAAATAATTTCCGATTGTACTTTTTGTCTTGATGAAAATAAAATAGTTGTATTATAGTTTATGTCATATGCACATATTTTTAGTGAAATATAAAAATACTAATTTCTCAAAACAGTAAATCCTGACAAATAGTTATTAACAAAAATATTTTATTTTGAAAACTTAAGTGCACCACAGCTTAAAGAGGTTTTGGAAATATGAAACAAATATTCATACGAACTTCTTTCAAAATATCCCGCATAACCGTAAATTTTACTACGGGAGCCGCAATATTGCAATTTCAATTCGTGTCATTAAGAAGATTTACCGGTGCAAGTAAAGCATCCGGCACGACCAAGATTGTGTTGGGTTTTTTTCAAAGATTTTATTTCCCAAATTATATAAGTTCACAATGGCAGGTGCTTGGGAGGATATCCAA
This sequence comes from Sinonovacula constricta, assembly GCA_007844125.1. Lineage (NCBI taxonomy): Eukaryota > Metazoa > Mollusca > Bivalvia > Cardiida > Solecurtidae > Sinonovacula > Sinonovacula constricta. The sequence goes on from CM017565.1 coordinate 21,997,191, forward strand.
GCATTGAAATCTAAAACAAGTTCTTATAGAGCGAAGTTAGAAGCACGGAAACGAGAACGTGAAGGTCTCGCGGCTGAAATTTCACAAGCCACTTCCTCCGTACCTTTAAAGACTTTGTGTCCATCTACAGGAGAAGGTAAAACGTCTTTTATGTAAAAAAAGAGCAATAAATAAAAGAAAAAAAGCAAATGGTGTACATGGGTATATTGGGAGAAAAAAAGAGACTATTTTTGAGCAACTGTTATGCTTTCCTTTCAGTAAAGCAACCAGACTGGCCTGTATGTAGCAGTTTCACTGGTAGTTCGTTCATAGAGCCCCTATGGGTTCCGGTCGAGTCGTACCTCGGGTCACTTCGTACCTGCTTTTTTCGGTCACTTCGTACCTTCGGACGGGTCACTTCGTACCTTCAGATGGGTCACTTCGTACCTCTATTTGTTTGTAGCGTTACACGGTTTGGCTGTATAGATACATAGGCTAAAGTCATATAGTACCTCTCCATTTTATAAGTTTTCTATTGGAAATGAATGAAGATACATTTGAATTGATATTACAATATTTATTGATTAAATTGCCGTTTTTTGGTATACGATTTCAATAATAAATATTAATATAAGACGAGCTGTTAATGTTATACTTTTGTTGAAAGTTATCAATTTGATATAATTTTACAGGTTTGTTAAAAGATTATCTCTATAAAACACCAGAATAAAGTAATTTTTTATTTTATTTATAATAAAATTGGATAAACGTAAATATAAAACAGTAAAAAACAGATACATTCTTTAATTTATTGCTACTGCAGTTTTTCACACTTTATTTAATTAGCGTGTTTGGATCGTTCAAACTCGTGTTGGGCTAATTGTAGCTATTATGTAATCACTTAACATTAATAAATGAAAGTTGCATTAATTGGCGGCACACTTTCTTTTAGTTCCTAATCATTGGTGAATAGTTTTTAAAGAATGATTACATTGCATTGATTGGCAGCTCACTTCTTTAATTGAGTGAATTCGGTCATAAATATTGGTATAAAAGTAAGACTGCAATGTCACTGGGCAACACACAGGCAATCATGTCTACAGTGTACTTATGTGTGCATTGCACAAGCAGAGTCTTAAACCACCACCAGGCCATTGCATGTGACCGGTGCAGCAGTTGGCAGCACAGAGGATGCGGCGATACAGGTTAGCTAAATTTAAATTGTACTTGGAGTGCTAGGTTGAAATGTTTTGTTAATTTATAAAAAGAAAATTAACAAGTTTTTATATAACTCATTAAGAAATGACATATTTTATAATTACAGGGATTTCTCGGTACACATATGGAAAGATGAAGAAAGGATTAGTCGACGTATCATTTGTGTGCACCAGCTGCAGAGACCTGTCGGAGGCGATTCCGCCCATTGCAGAGAGCACCCGATATGTCTCAGAAGAAATGGAGGAGTTGATGCCAGACAGGACAGAGGCGGGGGAATGGGTAGACGGGCAAGAACAAGACCAGGAAAGACATGTTTCCATGGAAGTAGACTGGCCCCAGGAAGAACCTTCACGAATTCAACCTGTTCCACTTCCAGAAATTCTAGAGGAAAGTTCGCTAATCGACCCTACAGTGATAAATGAGCTGGAAGAAAGAGACGCGCTCCCAGAGTTCGTCATCGTGGAGGAAGGAACCATTAGGAGGGCGTCGCGTCTGATAGAGACAGTCGGATACTCATACACGAAAAAGGTATAATTAAACACAAAACGTAACTTTACAATGAAAATTGTATGAAACTATTGAATAAATATAAATACATTATTAAATTTCCGTACGCCGCTTTTATATTAAACCCTACAGAACTAAATGTAGTTTGTTTATACATATTTTTATTATTTGTCTTCCAGAGGGACACGACGAAAGGCAGCTACTGGGTATGTAGCATTCGTAATAAGAACACGAGGTGTCCGGCATCAGTTATACAGACTGGAAATTCATTTCAGAGGGGCATCCATAACCACAACCACTCTATGGACCCGTCCGTTACAGCAGACACTCAACTAGCCAAAGATGTAAGTAACCATGAATCTATATTATATAAATATAAATATATGCAAGATATTTTAATATCTATGTAGATTATATATATATATATATACATATTTATATTCTTATATTCTTATATTCTTATATTATATTAATAACTATATAAAACTTATATTTTAGGTGAAGAATGATGCTGCAGAAAACATTTTCCAACCAGCTATGGGTGTTGTGGAAAACAAACTACATGCCATTCCTGAGGGGTTTCCGCACATCCCCAAGCCTGAGGTCCTGGCACGGAAAGCAAATAGGTTCAGACAGAAGATGCGTCCAGCTGATCCTGTAGACGTAAACTTCGAGGTAAATAACACCATTTGGTAACTTTTCTTGTTTTGTTTATTTTTTTATTTTTAATATTTATTTTTATTTAATATAATTATGTTAATTTTTTTTTTATAAAAGTATTTTTTTATTTCAGCTTGCAGAGGAGCATCTCCCAGATGGATTTTTACGGACCGATTTGACTGTAGATGGCGCTAGGCACTTGATCTTCGCCACCGACAGACAGCTAGATCTTCTCAGCCAAGCAAAGACGTGGTATGTTGACGCAACATTCAAGGTCATCAGGAGGAAGGAGGTGTTTGATCAGCTGTTTGGAATTCATGCTTTCGTGAAAAAAGACGACAACACAAAACAGGTCCCTCTTGTATTTGTCTTCATGTCAAGGCGGAGGAAAAAGGACTACAAAAAGGTGCTGAAGGTATGTATACATTTATTACTTAACTATTATTAATGAACAAAAATGAATTTACATAAATTGAGCAGTATTAAGCGCATTAAGTTAACAGTGTTAAAGGCTTTTTTTTATTTGTAGAAAATCAAGAAGATGATGCCAAAGACTCCTGTTGTCTCAAGCTTCATGCTAGATTTCGAGGCGGCAACCTGGCAGGCGTTGAGAAGAGTTTTTCCACAGGCGACAATTCGAGGCTGCGCATTCCACTGGGCACAAGCTGTCTGGAAGCGAGTACAGGTAAAATACAATTTATATATAATTTTAATAGTTTTAAGTAAACTTATTACATCGATAAGAATAATAAAACTTAAATATATAATTTTACAACATTTACAAAATGTGTATAACATTATACAACTGTGTATTAATATTTCAGGGACTTGGATTAGCAACGAGCTACCGAGACGACGTGGGCTGTCAGAAAGTCATCAAAAGGTTGCTAGCTTTGCCGCTTCTCCCAGCACAGCACATTGAGGCGGCATTTGAGGAGCAGAAACAGATTTCCAATGGAAATCAAGGAATGACGCAACTCTGTTCCTACATTGAAGACCAGTGGATAAATGGCAGTCTCTGGACTCCAACGGACTGGACCGTGTACGGCATGCTCGTGCGCACGAACAACGACTGTGAAGGTAAACACCGTTACCGTTACTTTGTCCATTTTAGCAATATGAAATATAACTAACTATACCAACTATAACTTTATTAACAAAATACACAGCAATAATATATGTTACTACTATGTTCTTTTTTTCAGGTTGGCACAGACGTCTAAATAGCCGCACACCAGCCCCGCCCCCTTTCTACGTTCTGGTAGAAAAGTTGTACGAAGAAGCCAAGTATGTAGAAGTTCAGGTTCGACTTGTGTCTGAAAGGAAGCTTACAAAGAAATTAAGGAAGGGCCACAAGACCATGCAAAAACAGATTTGCGGTTACTGGGAGAAGTACTCAACAGGCGAGCTTACACCCATTAAGCTTCTGAAGAAGATCGCACGAGTGTACAATCCCGTGTAAATAGGTTTTAAATAGACGGCCGTGTAAATAAAGGTGAACATTTATATTTTTCTGTGTCTGTGAACTTTTCTTCTGTAATGTATTGTCGCTCTATTTTTAATGTGCAATTTTTAATGTTGACAGATGTAAATAATGTGACAACGCTTGATTACTTTTATTCATTATCTATCATGTTAATGTGATGGTGTGTTGTGTAAATAAAGGTTGCTTGTCAAAACTTGTACTCGTGTCTAATATAAAATGTGCTATTGTGTCATGTATATAAAACAACTATTTATTTCATTTATTATTCAAAATTTATTGTTCTCTGTCTTCTTCATGTGCTATCGATTTAAAGTAAATAAATGTCAAACCATCAAATTTTCAAATTATTGTACTGTATTGTATTTTATGTTCATGCACATTGTGTAATGTAATTAAAGATCACATCTATTGTTTTCCAAATGTATTTATTCGTTATCTTTTACCTTCATTTACTAATCGGAAATGTTAACTCTAAACAACACATAAATGTATAGGTTAACCCAACTTTATTTTGAGAGACATGATATGCTTTTTACACCACCGCTAAGTGTGAAGAGAAACACCCTCAAGGCAAGAGAGGTGCGAAGCCCGTTTATCTATACACACAAATAGAGGTACGAAGTGACCCATCCGAAGGTACGAAGTGACCCATCCGAAGGTACGAAGTGACCGAAAAAAGCAGGTACGAAGTGACCCGAGGTACGACTCGACCGGCTCCCGCCCCTATAGCTCAGTTGGCAGAGCATTATTGGGGAGGTCTATAGTGGTGGCTCACTTTTGCCTCTCCTGTTGCATTTTGTGCCATGACCTACTGCAGTAGCCAGTTTGTATTGTGATATGCAACAGTGCTGTAGAGTAGAACCGGGGATGAGATTTGTGGTGAATCTCATTCAGTCATAGTGTAAGGAGGGAGGAGTGTAGCAGTTTCACTGGTAGCTCATTCAAAGAGCCTCTATATCTCTGTTGAGCGACCAGCTAATATTTTGGAGGTCTGTCGTTCGAATCCAGGTGAAGGCTCACTTTTTCTGCTTTTGTAACATGTACGTCTTCATCACTGGATACTTTTACTCATAGTCATAAACTGATATATGCTGGGACATCTTGCACTTTTGGGGGAGTGGTAGTGTGACTGAGTGTTGGGTCTTGGTATTTTGTGAATGGGCTGTAGTGATATATGAAGGTAATGTTTGTATTTGTATTCTTTTCATATTTAAATATCCTTTATGTTTAAAGGAGGGAGGTAAAAAGAGCATAGATTTTGCACTACCTTGCATTATGTACACCCCAACTTCATACCGAGATTAAAATGAATATCACTTTATTAAATCCATCCCCCTTCCCTCCCTTTCAAATGACCATAAGTCATATTTGTTCTCAATTTTAAAATCATTCAAAATTATTCAAACTTCTTCATTATCTAGGGTATATTTAACAGATATATTCAAAATAATCGTAATATTAGGTTAAATATATGTCTGGACAAGTAATGTGAATTGTCCTTCAGTTAGCCGGCAATCAGTAATTTCAGGGAGAATTGTCTTGCTAGAATTTCGCATGGTCTCGAGATAAGGTTGCCTATTAACTTCTTTTCCTTATGACCTTTATTATAAAGCCCTTCTGCTTCTCCATAAAAAAAATGAATTTGTCCACCATTATTTGTCATATTACCTTCTGTTTTAGTTAAGAGGCCCCCTGTAATACTCTGAAGATATCTGTCACTCTGCAGTTAGAATCTCAGATGTTTTTATTTTACAGGGACAAGAACCAAGGTTCCCTCCAAATTTTTCGCTTTTCTTGTAGTTATACCTTGAATATGTTTTTATGCACAATTATGTCCATTTATAGGTAGTCAATGTGATACCTCAAAGAATGTAAGTCCAACTCCTAAAGCTGCCCCAGTTATTGTGAAGACTGAGCCAATAAAGCATGACCCAGAAGTTGAGAACCAGTTGCTCATTGTCCTTCAGGAGCTGGATGTGGATGCCAAGTGTGACTCAGACTTTGTTACTGACAAGACTTCAAAGGCTCTTGGCAGAAATGTCAAGAAAGATCTTGTGGAGAATCTTCTCCAGAAGTTTGCAGCCCAGCAGATGATTGTGTAGGTTGAAATTTAGATTTGACATATTGTTTTCTACAAAAAATATCTTGGCAGTCAGTGTGTAATACTTCATACTGCTGCATTTAATAAAACAGAAATTTTCAGTTCTGGTTACATTTCAATATATTCATTAGTTGATAATAATTCTTTAATTTTTTTTATTATATTAATTATTGATAACTACTGAAATTGAACAGAAAAAAATACAATCTTCATTTGGGCTTAAATAAATCTTTGTTTATTGTCTAGAAGCCAGATTACTTAAAACACAAATGCATATCATTATTTTTTTTCTCTAAACATTAGGGCTGTTGTAGTTTATCTGTATATTGCTATACTGGATAATGCCAATACAGTACTGTGAAACACAATGAACATACTGTTTTTTTAGGATATTTTGTGAACCTTGTTTGTTGCCACCATTTTGTGCACCAAAGATGCTTGTATTTATGAAAAGCGATCACTGATAAACAACTGGAAATATAGCCTGATGTTACATACATGTTAATGGAGTTCATTCTACTCTGCTTGGGAAATGCGGTTTACTCGATTTGCATTTGCAGTATTCCTTTCAATAGGAATTTTTAACTAGGTTCTGAGACTGGACCTGGTAGGCAGCACTATATCTGCTTCAAGTGGACACCATCTCCAGATAACTGAAATACTGTAGGTGGGACGATAAACCCAATAAACAAACAAACATAACTAGGTTCTGACTTTTGACTTGACAATTTCATTGCAGGATTTAAGAGAAACGTATATTGCGTAGAAGCATGAATCTTAATGGACTTAAAATTTACAACAGATAGTCACATTGTTATAGGATAAGTCCTTGCAGAATACATTATTTTTACCTTTTGTTTGGCAATGGAATCGAACAAGACTGTTGCAAATTCTAAACAATGTGGCCCTGCCGATCAATTTTTTGAAAGAACGCCAAATTAAAGAACAAAAGGTCATTGTGGTGATTTACTTTTAGGTAAAGGCATTTTGGTGCTCATGTAAGATACAGTGGATACTGATACACCATCATCACCTGAATTCACTGGATGCATCGCATTACACTGACATGTTTTCTTTGCAGTTAATTTGTTGTTTGATTGTTTTTACTTTGCCATCTTCTAGTCCTTTTACTTTCTTGTTTCTGTGTTTACCTGTTATAATGCTTATAACATTATGTCATATTGCACTCAGGCATTTGTTATTCATTCTGCTTATTATGATTGAGTGCAAAGCTCCTTATAATAGTTTGATTAAATATGGCAATATATTGTGGTACATATTGCAGTATGCTCTATATGTATGGCAATATATTGTGGTATGCTTGAAGCTTATCATGACAGTCCTACTAAACATACACTAGGATGTTTTTGTGTTAAAACAACAATAGATATGTTCCATACTTATAACATTTAAATACATTTACAGGCTTTCCATCTCTGAATCTAAAATACACTTGGCCAAGAAGATTGTTATACACTCTGTAGACCTGGCTAAGGTAAGACTTTTCCTATCTGCCCTAGTTACTGAATTATTATTCTATCATTGTATGTGACTTAGACAATCTGTAAGAATGTTATTGATATACCTTATATAATTCATTTGTTCATTTTACTTACACAACTGTCCCCTTGATGTCAGGATAATTTTCACTGACACAAGTATCCTCAGATTTCATTGCTCAGCTAATTTTTTGTGAAGGAAGACCCTTCACATATGTCTGGGTTCGTAGAACCTCCACCAGGTAAACTCAAAGATGTCCTTCATGGAAGACTGCAACACTAACACTCTGCCACCGGTGTCTGCTGTCATTATAATATGACTAGAAACAGTATATCACCATTTATTCAAGGCATACTATCAAATCTACATTAGGTGAACAGCATTTTCTGTACCTATAAGCTTGTTGATGGAATGTAATATCTTACAAACAGGCACATTTGTCTTGGAACTTTTTGAAATTGTCTTCATTTTTTTTTTCAATCACTGTTTATGCCATTGTACTTTTATTTATTATATCAATAACAATGGTTGGATAATCAGTAAGTGTTTTTGTTTCAGATATCAGCATTCACTAATGAGTTAAATGATGTTAATGACATTAAAAGAAAAAGATACAAGTAAGTGTCAATCACATATGTGAATGTAGGAAAAAGTATCACTACCAATGATGTATCTGCTTCATTAGTTTTTATCTTGACTTTTTTAAGTTCCTTATTGAAATTACTTGCACCTATGTTTTGACAATAAATGTGCTGAGCTTTATATTATATAGAAAAATATTTTATTGTAATTGTGTTGCATAATATTCTGATGAAACTCAATGGCTTCATGTGATCCCATAATCTAAACTGATTGCATAGTTGGAGTCATTCACCAACTTTTGATGCTGTACAGGGACATGGTCCTACCTGGCCAGCCGGGGTTGGAACTGTCCTCTGAGATCTTCCAACTAACCTTTATGTGTCACATGTTCGTCAGGGGTCCAGAAATTATGCTATTAAATCTTACTTCTTTACATCAAGATGTATGTTTAGCCTTGTTGTTTAACACATTATGATGTTAATTCAGGACAGATGAGGCTGAGCCGGACCAGCCTGTCAGCAAACAGGCGAAAGTATCTTCACGAGTGGAGCCCAGCATCAGTGTAGAGGTAATGTCAGAATAAAGAATCAGTGTCAATGTTATGTAGGGTTAAAGAATCAGTGTAGAGGTAATGTGGGATTAATTAAGAAGTGTAGAGGTAATGTGGGAGTAAAGAAAGGTGTAGAGGTAATGTGGGAGTAAATAAAAGGTGTAGAGGTAATGTGGTAGTAAAGAAAATGATGTAGAGGTAATGTGGGATAAAAGAATCAGTGTGGAGGTAATGTGGGGTTAATGAATTAGTGTAGAGGTAAAGTGAAATTAAAGAAACAATGTAGAGGTAATGTGGGATTAAAGAATAATTGTAGAGGTAATGCAATGGTAAATGTTTTGCCTGGTAGGCACATATCAAGCTTACACAAAAAGTGTAGATCAGTGCAACCAATTTTGCTAGGAGTTGTCTCATCAAGAGACTTAATTTACTGCTGTCTGTCTATCTATGCACTGTTTTTTATTTGCACAAAGCTGTTAACAAACAATTTAGAACTTAGTACGTGTATTAACAAATATGGCAGGCTTTTGGCTATTTTACTTTGTTAGGCATATTTTATGTATGTTTTTAGCTTCATTGGTCAATCACCTTAGTTTTTTTTATGCCCCCGGCATCTAGTAATTGAACTGTAAGTCCGCCCGTCCAGTTAACCAATGTCGGCAAGTTGGATATTTCTCAGTTCCTACAAAGAGCAGTTGCATGAAAGTTTACACACTTACTAAACAGTGCACAGGTCATAACCCTAACAAGTTACATAACTTTGTTTCATGGTGTATGTCCTCTTTTGTACTTAGAGATTACGTTTAACCTGTTTCGGCAAGTTTGATATTTCTCAATTTCTACAATTTTAAATTTGTGTTCTGACAAACTATGCTACCGGGAGCAAATGTGCTTTCTGAAGATAGCGTCTTGTTGAATTTGCAACTTTAAGATTTTCCTCTTGAAAAATTTAGGGTTATTTTTTAAACTGTTACTAGTTTGCACATGCATCAAGCTGAAAAGAAGTCAGATACACATTTGCAATCATCTTCAACTTAATAGACTTATTAAATGTAAGAGTTATACACAGTATTTCTCAAAAAGGAGACGTGGCGATGATAGCTATAGAGGTTTATCTCAGGCTTGGTTATTGCTAGTCAAAGAGAGTAGCTGTCATTCTTCTGACTGCTGTGTGATTATGTTATTTGCAGAGTTTGCTGGCAGCCCAGACAGCTAAGGAGAGAGAGAGTAAGAAGTTTACAGAGGAGATCCAGCAGTTGTTGAGTATACCCACGGCCAAGGAACAGAGTCTGATGGAACGCTTCAGATCTCAGGGAGGTCTGTATGGTGTATACTGTCACTGTATTGTAATTATGTCTAACCTTTTGACTCATGTGGTGACTCATGAGGTACCTGTGACTGAGCGTTTGGAGTCTCTAGCTATCACCTCTTCATTACATGAGTGTGCAGTTCACCAGTTGTCCAATGGTTATTGGAACAAGTGTTGGGAATAACTCAGATTTGCTGAATGATGATCATTCCTAAGTGTATATAATGACTTAAACTCCAGGTCTGCTGACGATCAAGTGACTGGAATTTAAATATTATACGAGTACCGCAAACCAAAAACCAAAGCAGTTTACCAAGTATTTTATTTAAGGTGATACAATAACATGTTAGTTAATTACTAACCACCACTATACAGGGGAGTTACAGAAAAATGTATCCTTAGAGTTTAGGCTATGTCACTTTACAAAAAAGTTGGGCAAAAGTGAGGAAAAATGTCTTAAACATTCCCAGCAATGGTAGACTATTTCAATTGTCAAATCAAATGTCAATTGGGTTATTTTTTTATGCTAAGATATGAACTTTGTACATTAAGCAGCCATTTGATATTCAGTAAAATCACCCATTTACGACCACCTTCCATTTTGACTCAAAGTGGTCTTAACAGTGAGTTGGTCTTAAAAGTGAGTTTGGGTGTGCATGCAAAAGTGTCTGCATGATACGTCTCTGAACACTGAAAAGGGGCGTAAAACAAAAAACAAACGCACTTCTTTTAAAAATGTTTTTAACAAAAATCGTGCTTTGTCATTTATATTATGAATATATTTTACTTATATAAATCATTGATGCAATGAAAATTACTTACGATAATCATTATTGTAATGAATAAACTGTGTGAATATACACATTGATACAATGAACTATGTGTCATGTTAGCGCACATGTTTTGTCTGGTAATGCACAAAAGAACTATCTCACAGACAAGTTAATTGTTTTTCACACATTCTTTGATTGGTGTGAATTGTAAAGTGCTTGAATGTTTCTCTGTACTGGTCAGTAATGCCTAATTGACCTAGATTGTTAACTGAAAACACACTGGAGGGCATTGTTTTCCCATTAATGAGTGCAAATCACACTATGTTACTGTTGTTCTGGTCAAAATGGTCTCAGTTGAGATCAGTCTTTACATAAGAATTACACAATATTTTCTAGAAGAACCAGTCGTTATGCTGGATTAGTGACATGCCCATTATTGTGGTCAGTTTTCTCATAGAATAAAATGGTTGCTTAAGTGGCATGGTCGTTGGGTGGCATTTTTACTGTTCTTGTCTTCTGTATAACTGCAGAGCAGTATTGTTGACACCTTTGTAGGTTTGTAGAATGCATATTTTGTAAAAGGAAAAGTCTGTTGTTCTAAATATGGAAAGGGTTAAGCAATAGCCAGCACTCTAAACACTAAGTGTAAGGCTCACTGAATGACTGGGGGAGTTAATATTTTCAGGTGCTCAACTACAGGAGTTTTGTCAGTTCGGAACAAAAGAGGAATGTATCAAACTTGGACAGAACACTGCCCCTTGTGCCAAACTACATTTCAGGAAGATCATACACAAACATACAGATGGTAAGAAAATATTTCACAGCGTTTAGTAATTCCACACAATGTATAAAATAGTTTAGAACCTGTGTACTGATTCTTCCCAAAAAGAGAGCAGTTGAAAGGTTAATATAATTTGTAAGAACTTGTTTCCCAAACAACTGTAAATAAATAGGTTTTAACTCAACCTTAAGTGTGTATATATGTAACTTAGCGGTGTTCAGAAATAATTCAGCACAGATTAGTGAAATAATTCAGCACACTGAAGAGGAATAATTCTGAACAGTGTGTAGATATAATTTAGCACAATAAACTGGCATGTAAGTATATTATTCTGAACAGAGTATAGCCATTATTCAGCACAGTTTGTAGAAATGAATCGGCACATTGTTTTGAAATAATTCAACATTTTATATAGAATTAAATAAGAAATAATAAAACTCAGTGTATAGAAATTATTCAGCGTGGTTTATAATACACATAATTCATCATAGTATATTAATATAACAACTTGTGGCAAGACCTGATAGCGCAATCGCTAGAGCATCAGCTCCAGGTACGGGAGGCCCCGGGTTCGATCCCGGGCCACAACATATCAAAGCCATTAAAAATGGTAGTGGTATGCTCCCTTGCTCACACTCAAGCAAATATAAGGGTAGTTCCACAACTGCTTGGCTTGGTGTCAGAATAATGTGACTGGGTGTGTTATCATGCTAGGTGTTCATGGCATGAGTTATTAACTCTACATAATGGTGTTATTATATATGCATATATTAGGAGTTTTGTACTATTTAAGTAATAAATCTTTACTCAATGCGGTATGTGTACTTTAAGCCACAAGTACGTACCCATGAAATGATGTAATCCAACACTAAACATGTGTTAATATGTTTATATTGCTATGTTATATTGCAAAAATTAAACAAAGTGTACATTCTTGTTTTAGAGTCTCTTGGAGATTGTTCTTTCCTGAACACCTGTTTTCATATGGATACTTGCAAGGTAGGTTTGAATTGTTGTAGTCTTAGTGCTGCAATTTATGTATGGTTTTATAAAAATTGGGAATTAAATAAAGTAGGTTATTATCATTCATGTTGAAATTTAAAAGAAGTTGATTGTTAATTTTGATTTGAAAGCATGTCCTGTTTTACTTTTGGGATAAAAAAGAAGTTACTTCAGTGGAAAACTTGGTGCAGGCCAAGCTTGAGTTGACCTACAATCTCTAGGTTCTCACTTCATGGATTTTTGTCCCAGTTTAGACATTATTTGTGTGATTGTTGATGGTGTTAGACAGATTGATCTTCGCCATATGTCCTTATGTGGTGCAATGCTATACCACTGAATGAAAAAAAAGAAAAAAAGAATTAAAATAATGACATAACTTTAAGTTTACTAATTACTAAAAGACAAAAACAGAACTAGAGGTGACTATAACATGTTGTAATGTTTTTTCTTCATACTTTGTTCATAGTGAAAAACTTTAATATGCCAGTATGTACCATTGCCTGGCTTATGAAACCTTGACTGTTTGTCTGGCAGAAATATGCATACTATTATGCAATTATTACTTCATTATCTTTAAAGTTAAATTGAATTTTTTTATTGTTCAAATACTTCCCTATGTAGAGGTTTTCTTGCAAATCTTTGATCCACCATTTGCACTGCCAAGACATTTGACTAATACTCCCAAATAGCTGGGCATCTCTGTAATGATAATAATAATTGCTTCATCGATTTTAATAAGAGGAAAAACAAAACAAACAATGCATTGAGTTAAAAAAATCATTGTTAGATACATATGACTTATAAAACTGTTGATATGCTGTATAAATAAGGCAAACAAGTAGATGAACAAGTGTAAATGATTTATAATGCAGTGTATTTGTCTGTTCAGTTATAACCACTTCTGTGTTTCAGTATGTGCACTACCAGATTGACTACCCAGAAGAGACACTTAAGAAGAAAGAGATGCAGCTGGCCATGCCTAAAGCTATGGAGGGTGGGGACACCACATACATGTTCCCTCCACAGGTAGGGAGATTTACCATGTTTAAAGTCTTGGAGGGTGGGGACACCACATACATGTTCCCTCCACAGGTAGGGGGATTTACCATGTTTAAATCCATATTGGGTGGGAACATCACATATATGTTCCCTCCACAGGTAGGTGGAAATACCATGTTTAAAGCCATGGAGAGTGGGGACACCACATACATGTTCCCACTAAAGGTAGGGTGAAATACCATGTTTTAATCTATATTGGATGGGAACATCACATATATGTTCCCTCCACAGGTAGGTGGAAATACCATGTTTAAAGCCATGGAGAGTGGGGACACCAAATACATGTTTCCTCCACAGGTAGGGGGATTTACCATGTTTTAAGCCATGGAGGGTGGGAACACCACATACATGTTCCAACTAAAGGTAGGGGGAATAATTCCATAGTGAAAGCCATATAATCTGGGACACCTCTTATATGTTCCCTCCATGGCGAAAGCCATATAATTTTGGACACCTCATATTATGTCCCCTCCATGGCAAAAGCCATGTAATGTGGGACACCTTAAAATGTTCCCTCCATGACAAAAGCCATGTAATGTGAGACACCTCATATATGTTCCCTCCATGGCGAAAGCCATGTTATATGGGATACCTCATATATGTTCCCTCCACAGTAGGCAGGTAGGGGTAATTACATGCCTAGAGCTATAAATGGTAAGGACACTACAAACATCTTTCCTGCAAATATAGGGCAGTGGCTGGGGGTAATATTCTTGATGTGTGTAAGGTATTGTCTTAGAGAGCATCAACTCACTGGAAAATCCTGGTCTATCCTACTCATGTGTTTAAGCCATCAACCAAATTTTATTATTCATATTTATTGTATTGTCTATATAACCATTACTTGTCAACTCTAGAGATGGTTCTTTAGTTCAGTGGTTTTAATATGGCTTTTATACATTATGGTTTATCAATAGCAGGTTTCAACTCTGCTACTGCAAATAAAGCTATATCTACTATTTCTAGCTATGCCATGTTGGGCTTTCAGGCTTGAGAGTCACATTTTCATTATTTTATTCTAAAAGACAAAGAAAGTTGATAGTTAGATCATTCTACGATGTTGTCATTACAGTGGATCCAGTGTGATATCCGTATACTGGACATGGATATTTTGGGCAAGTGTGCTGTCATCATGGCTGACCCTCCCTGGGACATCCACATGGAGCTGCCCTATGGCACTATGAGTGACGATGAGATGAGGAAGATGCCCGTACCACTCATGCAGGATGATGGATACATATTTCTCTGGGTCACAGGCAGGTATGGGTCCAGCATTCTTTGCTTTCACACACATCCCATTGTCATGGCTATGGCTATAATTATGACATCTAGCTTTGGGGCCAGGTTTTGCATAGACATGTCCATAGAAACAATTTTGTCGAGCTTTATATAAATTTTAATGAAACTTCATAATTAATATTACCTCCATGAGAACTTGTTCTTCTAGTTAATTGCGATCAGAGAAAAGTTGTTGGAATTTTTGCCCCTTTTAATTGATATTTCAGACTTTGATATAATGTATATACAAACAGATTCAGGGTAGGTGTATTTGTTAGTCCCTGGTTTAGGATTCTATTAATGAAGACCTAGATGATAAATATCTCAGTAGAACCACCAACCCATCACAGATCGACTGAAATTCCTCATCAGATAAAATTTTTGCTGTGATTATGACAACAGCATATTTTGACGATGTTTTCTAAGAAAGAAAGTATAAAAAACATTTCTTTATTTCTTATCTACTTTGCGTAATTAATTAAAGTAGAACAAAGTATTAGCTGTTGTTGAGGTCAATGATGAAACCTAAGTCTTTCCATCATTTGGCATAGTTTCTTATTCTGTTTCAGAGCTATGGAACTTGGCAGGGAATGTCTGACATTGTGGGGGTATGTTTCTCAAATGTTGATTTTTGTAATCATCTTCTTTAGAAAATTATTAAAATGCATATCTTCTTACTTAAAGAAATTTATTTGTATCTAAAAATATACATACTTAGGTATGTTTTCACTCTTGAACGCTGCTGTCAGTCCATCCATGAGTGTGGTAGTCTGCTCATACAATATGTTGAGAACATAAATCTTCTCGCACAGAAAGACAACACTAGTTGGATCTTCGTCAAATATAGAAAAAATATGGCCTGTTATGGAATTGATGGTTTAGATGTGACATTGTCCAAATCATGTTTCTTTACTGGTTCTGACTTTTTAACCATTTTTCCACTTTATTATCAATTGTCACTTAATTATGGTTCCCATCTTACCAAGACCAGTAGTAAGATGTTAATCACCTCATTTATTCAGGCATTTGTTAACATGTGTCTGGTTCAGACAGTTTAGGAAGTTGATTGTACATGTGGGGAGTTCCAATGAGAGCCACAACCAGTAGATATTTAGATAGCCAAGAATTTTAATAAGATTTGTTATCTGCAAACATGTTGTGGTTTGGGTTTTTTTGGTCTATTTTTCAAATCCCCAAATATCCCCATCCCTGTTCTTATATAAAGTTGCCCTGTTTTTCTGCTGTAGGTACAAGCGTATCGATGAAATCATCTGGGTGAAGACCAACCAGTTACAGAGAATTATTCGAACTGGGAGGACAGGCCACTGGCTCAACCACGGCAAGGAACATTGTCTTGTTAGTATATATTCTTATGGGAACAGATTTCTGTGGTAATTAGCAGGACTTTTTGACAGATATTTCTCAAACTTGATCATCAGCAGCTATGATGGGGTTGCTTTGTTGCTTAGGTTAAGGTCTGCATGAAAGTGCTATTAAGTGTATATCTCAATAACCAGAGGATAAATTGGAATGAATCTTTACTGATGTCTTTCAAATGTCCATACAGACTGATGTAATCAAGTTTGATAATTCTGGATAGATTTTGTGAACAATATAGACTCGCTGCAACTCAGAAAATGTTGTGCATTTATATGCATGTTAAAGTTCTGCATTCAAGTACTATTAAGCTTACATCATACTATCATGCAAGCTATGCTGTGACTGCTCTTGATTTTTAGTTATTTTAAGTCATTTGTTATTTATGGTAAGAAATTATGAGTGTCTAGCATTTATGGTTGGGTATATATAGATTAGAGGTTCCCACTTCTTTAAGTATCGACTTTATGGTCATTATTTAAAATTCCTTAAGAACAAACAAACATACCTTGAGGATTCTTAAAATGTGTATTTAAACAATATACCTATGTGATACATATAAACATTATGTTCAATTCCATTCAGTTCAACAAGTGTTTATATATTAAGTGTATATAAGAGTTCATTGACAGGAATTCAATTCACCTGTTATTCTTTCCAGGTTGGTGTTAAGGGTAACCCCAAAGGTGTGAACAAAGGCCTAGACTGTGATGTGATCGTGGCAGAGGTAATATTGATATTTTTACTCAGATTGCAGATAGTTTTGTACTCTTGTGAGGCACTGTTAACACAATTATGCTAATTCATTTTACTCCCAGCTGCAAATAAGTTTTGACTACTATATTAAACATAAACCTATAATATCAATAAATGAACTTACAGCTTTAAATTTAGCCAAGTTATGCTCCTAATACTGGCACGAAGAGAAATGACACAAGCCTAGGGTTGTAAATCCAGGTCTAGAAATACCATTACTGTTAAAAATGGTACTGCTTTCTTTTTGTGGAGACAACATGATTTTATACTCTAAATATTGTTAAGAGTACATTTAACCATATTTAAGAGTACAATGTAATTCTTTATTTAATTCCTGGCTTTTTGTATTCTAGATTTTAAAAGTCTGTTTTTAGGTGAAATGTACTTGACTGTTTGAATGCTTAAGTATCACTGTATTCGCAAACTACATACCTTTAATGGGAATAAAGTGGATAGTTTAAGTTTTCTTTTTTATTCATCCCAACATCACAGATATGTTATTGTTGTGTTAAGAAAATGGAGGCACCGCCTTCTTAGCCAAGCAGTGCATGGGGTAGAGACCCATTTTTCATCATGAGCTGGTTTTCCTACTGTCCTATAGTGCATTGGAAATAGGACATACCGTTAAATAAGCCAAATTATGAGGATAGTATCCATTGTTTTTGTCTAGGTGCGAGCCACAAGCCACAAGCCAGACGAGATCTATGGCATCATTGAGCGTCTGTCACCTGGGACCCGTAAGGTGGAGCTGTTTGGAAGGCCGCATAATGTCCAGCCGAACTGGTAGGTAATCTTATTGAGTAATCATGATAGAAAGGTTAGCCTTAGTTTTTTTAGAGGCCACATAATTCCAACCAAACTAGTTGTCACACTGTGTAATCATGGTAAGAGGGGGCTGTCTTAGTTTATTAGGAAGGCCACCTGTTTAGACAAGGATTCTGCACTACTCATAATTTTACTTGCTGTGACTCTTTCAGCATAACTGAATATATTTTTGCTAGTCTGACATTATAATTATTCACTTTATAAGAATTACAAAACTGACCTTGATTCATTCTATTACAGGATTACTTTAGGTAACCAGTTAGAAGGTGTACGACTTGTTGATCCTGAGATTGTGAAACGATTCAAGGAGAAATATCCAGATGGTAACTGTCTTGAGGCCCCTAAAGACAAGTTTAACAACAGATAGTTGATAGTGTTGTAGTGTCATGTGGGGTAGTAAAGTTATGGTGTTCGTCTGTGATCATGAACAGAGTGTAGTTGATCTACAAATTAGATCTGGTGTTTGGGATGTAAATATGAAGTTACAGAGGAGAAAAGGGTAACAACAAATATGAACATAGTTGTGTTACACAGGGACAGAGCGAGTCTTAGGAAGGGCTGTACTGTACACATATATGGTGATGTGTTGGGAGGAAGTTAAACAACAGGAAGAAAATGTTTGTAATAAGGTGTCAATAGCTTTATGCTGTTGTTCATTTGAGATTTTGAATACAGTGTAGTTGACCTCTGCTGTTAGCTCAGAATAAAGATTATCTTCTTGTTGATATAGATATCATGAACCTCCAATGCAATGCCTAAGACAATTGGAATTTCTCCTTTGGGATGCTAGTAAGCATCTGCAAGAGATCTTCATTGACTTTAAATTAGAAGACTATTAATAAAAGATGTACAACAACATGGTACATGAAAGTATGTTGAAGACTTATTAGTATAATTCACTGTAAGACATTCTGTTTTAACATAAACATTTAATGTCCATGAGATATTTTTTTCAATGCAAGAAGTTTAAGTGGAACAATAAACAAACATTTATTAAATTAATTGTTTTTGTTAAGGATTTTCAAGTGTACATGTATGTGGTATTGAAACTGAATAAATCATTAATGACAAGTATGCGTTACGGTGTTAACATTCTTAACAATATGTGCATATGTAATTGTTTTTTGATAAGTAAGTGGATGATATGGTCACGCTTGCGACACTGTCAAGAATAATTGCTGAAAGTTGAAATACACTTGAACTGACCTTAATGGTGTATTGCAAAACATTTCCTGTGGCAAGCCGTGGCTACAAGCACTCCAACAGTTTTTCACTTAATTATCTTGTTATGTCGTTGTTTCTATTTCCATCATTTGTTAACTTAAATTATGTTTACATGCGCCGACATTTCTACACTTCTCAATTTTCGATTGTTTTATAACGCTTTTATTGCAGTTGTAAGACATCCTCCTTAAATCACAAATGCTTCTTTGCTTTTAACTCTCTTATCATCTTTTTTATTTCTATTTGTAACACTGAAATTTTTAGTGCCTTTTATACATTCCGTATTCGTGTTTTACTTGTAATTTTGCATGTGCTGCCATCTACCCAACGAGATAGCTAATTGAAACATGCCTGCACGACAAAGACATTCTTCAATGTTATCAAAACTGGACACTTATCCCCAATATTCGTTACAATGCACCGCCGTTTACTAAGCTGTGAATTAAACATCTTAAATTTAATGTATTTCTATTTCATACAACTCAGTTCAGATGAAAAATATCTATTTGGATAGTGCCTATGATATGAATATTAACTGACGCATGGCAAGACATAACTGTTGCTTCTTGTCGTGTGAAGGTCAATCTACGTTCCTTCGATTTTCACCATCAAAAATGAAAATGTAGACAAAGACTAGAAGACATGTAATACTAAGGCGGTCTAAATAAGGTAAAAATACATTTTGTGATTTCAGTTAAAATAGTAAAAGTCATAAATTGACAAACAAGAAATTATCCAAAAAAATGCGAAAAAAAAGGGACAAGGAAATCATGAAGCTGTAATAGGGAACATCAAGATTTCAACTTTACCGTTACTAAAAAATATTGAAACTTTAAAGTTCTAAAACTATGAAAAAGTGAAATGTGAATGTCATTATATCAAATCAGCCAAAACATGCTAGGCCCTCTCTGATCAGTTTTGTTAAAGCTTTTGGTTGCTAAAAGCTTGGCAATACAAAAGCTTATTTTTGCACGAAGATATCAAATGTGGGCAGGTACAAGCTGAAGAATAAATGTGTTAATTAAGTTAATAGAGTGGACCGATACAATCAATATTGAGCTAATATTTACATGAAGTAAACAGTCAGATGCAACAAGTCAGCTTTTCATTTGCATGAAGTTAGAAATAGAAAATAGTAAGGGCGGATGAAAGCATTAAGTCAGCTCAAATTTTCATAAGTTAAAATAACGCGGGCCAATACATGCAATATGCCAGCTTTCATTTACATGAAGTTAGACAAAGAACAAAGCGTGGGCTAATGCATACAATAAGCCAGCCTTCATTACCAAACAGTTCGAAAAAGAAAAAAGTAAGGGTTGATACAAGCAATACATTAGCTCACATTTGATGTCAGAAAAAGAAAAACGCGCCTGGGCTGATGCTTGGAGTAAGTTAGCTCACATTTTGCATGAAGTTAGAAAAAAAGAAAAAGTGTGACCTGGTGCAATCAATAAGTCAGCTTATATTTGCCCGAAGTTAGCAAAAGTATGTTCGCAAAATAAAATATGTGTATGCAGATGCAAGCGATAAGTCCACCCTCTTAGCACGAAGTTAGAAAAAGAAAAAAAAGTGTAGGCTTATGTACACCAGCTCACATGAGCAAGAAGTTAGAAAAAAGAAATTGTGAACTGATGCTAGCAGTAATCAAACTTACATGGGCATAAAGTTAGAAAAAAGAAAAAAGTGTGGGACGACGCAAGCAATACGCCAGCTCACATTGCAGTTTGAGCTTATGTAACAGATAGAAGGATAAGGATTAGCAAATAGATTACAGTGAACTGGCTCTCCTAGACGGACAACCCTTGTAAAAATAATTGGCCTCCAATATTCACACGTACACAGTAAAAGCGATACACAAACAATCCTTTATTGAAACTACAATCTTGGTCGCGGGGTTTGGTGTGTTTTATGTATGTCTCACCCATGTGTGGAGTGAGTAACATCCATTGATCTATTCCTGCTTGTAGAAGTCAGAAAATCGGATGATTTAAAGGTTTTAAACATTTTCTCACGAGTACCTGGGTAGAAGTCAATAGAAATAGTACAAAGGGGCGCCAGTGACCTGAGTTGTTAGAATCGCCGACTCAATAGACAATACTCCAGGTACGGAAGGCTCCGAGTTCAAGCCTGTGCCTCAACATACAGGAATACCTACTTGCATATAAACGTTAAAACCAGTTTTGTAAATAACTGTTGGATCGGTCGGATTTGATCCTATCTTTAAGTATACGTTTTGATAAAAGACTTATCACTTTTGTGTGAAGATTCCTGGTTTAGGTTTTATGGTAGTTTAATATCCAGAAACCTAGGTCATATCAAAGCTATAAAATTACCACACTGACTTACAATTAGCCGAGTGGCAGCCAATCTTCAGGCTTTCTTAATCAGAACCGTTCTGGGGCCTTTCATACTCTTTTAAATATCCGACAAACGTATGAAAAAATGTTTGGAAATGAAGCGCGGTTATTACTAAGGCAACTGCATGACACTTTTTCGCTCTGTTCGTTCTTATTTCATGCGCTAAAACTCAAAAAAATCAACAACAACTTCATAAATATAACACAATATATTTCTAAAATAATGCAACTTAATACAAGCAAAATCTAAATAAGACTTATGAAAAATTGTGTGATAAGAATCATTTAGCAATGGCGCTTATTTCACAGTTATTATTAACATATACCTTGGTGAAAAATCTAAATTATGTTTATTTTTTAAGATAAAACCATCAGTTAGAACATGGTGATTAAATAATAAACATAACAATTGTCCTGCATTAATCTTATTTACGTTGATATAACATTGACAATTGATTAGATCGGACTAGTTTAACCCGGTCATGTAAGGCTAACAAGTGTCTATTTAATAACTTTTTATCTAATAGTGAAACGGCCCTTTTCAATATAACCTTTCTTTCACAAGTCGTTAAAAAAGGTTTGGGCATTTTATTGATATTTAAGCATTTTTTCAAAAGTTGTTCGATTAAGGGCGGATCACGAATAATAGTGACCGGTTCACCAGCGCATAGTGATCGGTTCACCAGCTCATAGTGACCGGCTCACCAGCTCATAGTGACCGGTTCATCTGCTAATTGGATTCTCTTCAAGTACCAGAATATCAATACCACTTTGCTAATACTATTCAATTAGAATCAAGATGTTTAAATTCTTTTAAATGGTGCAAATTTATTCGATTCCACATAATATGAAGTTCTAATTATAATTTGTATTTATTCGATATGACCGATACATGTAATTATCTAGTGTTCCCGGCCTATGAGTACCTCTTACTGGAACACACAGTACAGAAGCACATTGTTGATCTTTAAAAAGTAAATATCTTGCTTTCGTAACTGCCCACTCCAAAGGTAAAACAAAGACATCTGTATCAGCTGCCTGGAGCAATGTGCAGTACCGAGTTTTGGGCCAAGGACTTGCATCTCTGGGGCTCGAAGCCATGTTCCCCAGATCTGGGCTACATCGTTCTCGGGAGCTCGAACCCAGGCTACACAGATCCGGGCTCGTACACAGTCTTCCCAGATCCGGGCTCCATCGTTTTCGGGGGCTTGAACCTAGACCTATTTATCATTCAGTATGTCCGGCATTCAATGCTATAGTGAATCTGCCTAGTTCAGTAGACTGGTCGTTTGTCACACGCTGAGTGACAATATTTATCTAAAAGCTTAATGGCTATGTTTAAAATCTACTGGAATCCTCTTGTGAACCGCAGGTGACAAGTACCGTTAACTGTGACATGAAAACTATCCCACGGTCACTTTGTAACAAGTGTTACTGTTTGTTGTTATTTACTTATTTTCTAATGGCGACCGTATCTTCCTGTACGTAGTTCTAGTAAGACATTGTGAAAAGACAGGGAATACGGTTGAAAATGCAGTCTATAAGCTTTTAAGCACTCAGGAAGCCTTCGCTCATTTTCCGCCAGAGAAAGGGCGAGGTGTTCTGAATAAAGCTTTAAGGTCACTTCTTCCTGTGTACGAGGTTTTGATAATGTATGGGAAAGTGAATTCTCAATCGGTACTAGGTGACTCTTATTAACATTTCTTATTAACATAAATTCCAAGATCGTATTGAAAGAGTTTCTTCTGGCCGTTGACATGCCCGTTACATTTGCAGTTTTATTTAAATCCCAGAGCATTTATTACACAAGGGGAGAAATAAAATGTAATACATGGATACAATTTATCGTAATAGGTTGGTAAAACTGATTGAACAAGGCAGCCGTCCATCACCAGCAAAATCTCGCATTAGAGTGGGCAAGTAAGAAATAGTAACTGCAATGAGCACTACATTATGATAATAAAAATGCGATTGAAATGGCTTGATATGCACTACAGACAGGACAATGATTACATTGTTAGCATCATCGGTAGACTGTAGGCTACAGGTTTGTAGTACCCTTCTACGTTTATCCCTCCCATTGGGCACCTTACGCCCAGCGGCTAGAGTCAGCAACTCATGAATAACGCTCAACTGTTCGTGTCCAAGCCGTGGCGAAAGCTTTCAGATGACCTGAGATTCAACGGTAGGTCTACCTAGAGGGATGTTTAAAGTCGACATTAATAATAGATAAAAGTTGCAGTAATGGCTAAATATATGTCCAAGGGATGCAAAATAGAAATAAACTCAATTTCCCATCGGTAAGTTTATGTTATTTTACAGTTAGAATGAAATGTAAAAAAATGAATTTTCTTCCTATTGTTCGTATTCTTTCCATCAAAACATTGTTATCTTGTTAAAATCTCGTACACTAAAGTCCTTTTTATAGAAGCAGCGACCATGTGATCTGAAAGGCACGTGATCTCTGACGTAGAGATTCTCAGAAGGCATATGGCGCCCGTCTTAAACATTGCGGCCATCTTGGATTTCGGTGTGTCGTTTATTGACAAATTGTGTCCTTGCTAGTGTATATGCAAATTTTAATGCGTGCAACACAAAGTGTTCGATTTTGCCTAAAAATGGGACTTGATTGATTAGCTAAACATGCTTTTTTCCTTAGTACTTAAACAATCCAAAATTGGGTCTAATTAAACAAGACTCTTACTAAATGGCAATAGAAGAATCCATTATAAAAACATTTTAAAGCAACTGCATATAAACTGCACTTTTATCGGCATGTAGTCAGGTACAATTACCGTTTGTTCGCCCAATGTAAGGCCGATATCAGTTCGGGGTTTAACCACCCCCGTAAGCAAGTAAAATATCACCTTGATTCTATTTCCACTATTTATCTTACCGCGAAAAAAATGTGGCTATAATTGCAAAGTCAACTGTACTCTGAAAGTACTACGACTGAGGCCATGGTGAATGGTAATTGTACTTGTAAATGGGGAGATCTACACCGATCTCAGGCAATTGTTAAAAAAAGATAATTGTTCAAAATTTAAGCAGAATAATCCACATTGATACTTATTTGAGTAATTCCAGTATACAAGACATAGTTGATATGAGGACGGTAACTAAATAGGGAAAGAAGTTAAAATAATTGTAACACAGCCTATATTGGAGGTCCATCAATCCGAATGGGAATGTTGTGGGTTCGAATTAACACACCATGCATACGTACTGGTTGTAGCGGACAGTCAAGAAAGAAGAAAAAAACATAAAATAAAGTGTTGTTTATTTTTGGTCTATTTTAAACAGGTCTTGTAGCCGTAGGTTCATAGGGTCGTGGGTTTAATCCCCAAAACTTGCGGTATAACCAAATGTTTTACATCAGAACCGTGAGTGCGGTATGGGATATAACACATATTACTTCCTGAGAAACACAAATACTGTAAGTGCATTCTGGTGCGTTTTTCAGTCCGTTTTCACGGTTAAAACTTGCATTATGTCATAAAGTCAGGTCAGTGTTTGGAAAGTCAAAGATACTTGCTATTGCCCGAATTTAAAACTTAACGGCTCAGGTTTGGCCTGAAATGAGGTAGCGAGATTCAAGTATTGACTCTAAAGTTGATACAAGCGTTCATCGGTAGGGTATGTTAGTAAAGGTAGGCACGGAGGGAATGTCATTCAAATAATTAAATTGAGGGAGAAAATTGTTTTCCTATTGGATTGACGTATTTTTCTTTTCTCATAGTACAATAGTATACGACCGCAGACATTTCAAAGTGATTATAACTGTGAAAAAAATCAAAGAGAAGACGAGTTTGGTGAAACATTGGGTCGTGACTTTATAATGATTTCCATAACTTTATGGATTGTTTGACGTAAAGTGAGTTTTTATTTTAATGATAATTATATTTTTAGATAATTTGTTATATTAATAAATTATAGATTTTCTAATCTACTTAGTAAAAAATGTTATTAAAGTATATACATACTTCCATTGCTTTATGCATATGTTATGGTTGATAATATATTAGCTATTATTGTATATTTTACGGAGATACAATGCAAATGGATTGTTGAAATAAGTTATTTTTTATCTTAATATATAGAAAATTAATAATTAGGAAATAATTTAAGGTGACTTATTTTTTCGTTTATATAAAGATAATTTTAAATCATGTTTTAATTAATGTTAGTCGATTATTTATTATTGATTTGCACGGAGATGTGGACTGTTAAAGAAAACACCTTTAAAACAGTAAAGTGATGTTACTTACAAGTTTTTATAGATATGTGGAAAAATTGTCGAGTTAAGCCTCTAATAATGTTATTCTGTCGATTTTTTTTAGATATGTGGATTGTTGAAGCGATTTTTAAATTGTGATGTGAATTATTGATATAGGCCTATTCCAGGTATTTGCGGACTTTTAACAAAATTTAATAATTTGACCGTGTTAGAATTGTTCGTGAATGCTTATATAATTTATGTAGATTTTTGTTTTAATTAGTCGCCCCATCAACAATCGTTCAATTTCGAATAAATTGATTCAGTTAAATCAAGTACAGTAGTGCATGCATTATGATAGTATGGTGTCAATGGTTAACATGGCGGATCCTGTCTTATTATAAATGAAGGTTTGTTGATGGGGACAAACAAATAGTGGTAAAATGTGGCAGGTTGACACATCCTTTTATCTAAAGGTGGATGAGTGAAGTATTAAGTCCCTATTTTAATCACCCTTCCTTTACATTTCGTATCGCCTCAAGATATTGGACCTTGGCTATTGATATTTGAAAAGTCAATAGCGAATCAATATGAAAATATGGTGTAGCGTTTGTGTCATTGAGTTGTTTAAACTAATTATTTTTTACGTTTAAAAAACAGAAGTATATGGGTAAAAAAAAGGATTAAAAATCAAAACAAATCCCCGCAATGTACTATATGTATATAACGTATAATGAATAAAATAAATTCACGTTTCATCCGTTCACTAGGATGTTGAAAACATACTTTCCAAGACTGCTAGTTATTGTAAAGGTAATGTTAATATTTTGTCTTTGGAATACATCACAGCGAAGCAATTATTATCTTTATAGTGACGTCCAGTTGTTTTGGTAAGAGGAAGAACCCAGACAAAACTCTGGGTAGAACCACCTGTGCCACGCTGGTCAGTGTAAAGACCCTCCCACTTAAAGTCCTGCGCTACGACCGGGACTCGAACCATAGCGCTGAGAGGCTGAGCACTCAGAGGAGTTATAAGTCGGCGTCCTCTACCACTCTGTCATAAGCGTCCAGTAATGTTAAAGGTGGTAATCCGACAGTTTGCATGTATAAAATACATATAACAATATCGAACAGCTACTTTAGGAAATGTGGGCATCATTTTTGTATACATACATACCTTAGTCTTAATAATACAATTTTGAACACTAACTGAATAGTTTGACAGAACTAATCACATAAAAAAATCATATTGTGTGTGATTTCCAACTGTATAAAAATCGCGATAGTGGCCTCTGCTAAAAATAGATATCGACGTCAGAGCAGGATTAACCGGATGACTATATAACTTGATATCAAAAGTAAGTGGTCACGTGGTTTTCTAAGTATAAAAATAGCTATCTCTGCAATTTGACTCGGATAGGAAATATTTGTTTGCAATGACCAGCACTGATTTATGGTTGACTGTTCACACAGATCTAGGACATCAATGAACAGCATTGTGCAGGACCTTTTCAGATAACAATGACTTGTTTGGTTATTTGAAAAAATAAATGTTGTTCCAAACTGTCCGATACAAACTTTAATGTGCAATCATTTTACTATATATAGTGGCTCAAAGATGACATACATATGTAAATTTGGAAAGCAATCTGTGTGGTTCATTGTAGATATTTGAATTAATGCTCAGCGTTATCAACTTCCCTTTTCTGAACCTCTATTATCCTATTGGGTGTAGCGTGGTATAATTTATTCATTTTGGGTTTCATCACATAATTAACTGTAACTTGAGGAAGTATCTTTAAGACTCTACAACTATTTAACATTTGAGACAGGGACGGACCCTGAGACTGACATACAAATGAATTAAATATTAGATTGTTAATTTTTACATCATGCTTTAATTAAAATTCCTCATTATAAATGCTTTAATACATACGATACCTTGTTTCATTTGTTGTAAAATTACTCAACAAAACGGATCGAACGATCCCTTTTAAAGCCATTTAAATGGTAAATGTCACTTTGCGTGTTCAGTTTTACCGCAAACCTCGCGTGTCTTCATATTCCGCGAGATTTCAATGAATGCCGTGTTAATGACAATAATTTAAAATACAATATAAGTTCAATTTATCCGATTATATTAAAGTTTATTTAAAACTCAATACAGGGTGGGAATGGCTATTGCACCACAATGCATTAGTTTCGTTAGGTAATTGCTGTTAATTGAACATAGTGTGTATCTATACAAACGTGCACGCATATAATTAAGAATGCAAGAGACACGCCAACTGTTGTTTGCACGTGATAATCGAAAGATATCGTTCAAATTAAACACACATTGCCTAATACTTAGACTTTGTTTGATAAGAAATACAAAAAATCCTTATATCTATGTGTATGCAATAAAATCGATTACAGTATTTACCTGTTAGGTGACATGGACATTATCAAGCCATCTGTAAGTCCCTAACTGTATCGAAAAATGTACTTTTGAATATCTGTTCATATGTAATACCTCCTTTTGACACTTTTATTTCAGTATGGCTTATACAGTTTAATCGAGCCCTAAAGGAAATACATGTGTCGCGCATAATCCTGATGGCATAGCGACTGTTATTGCTATTTCGTATCCCTAACAAGTTGACATATAGATACTCGGATTGTGTTTCCTTGGGATCCACTCCATAGCCTGATAATCCGGATCAACAGTGCCTCGAATAGTGTACGATGTTATCTCTTTGATAATCCCGGTCATTAGTCACGTGTACCTGACATACCGGGTGTGTTTACCATGTGCACTGTGTTTAATTAACTATCGTGAACTTACTAGAGTATCTTTATCCTGTGTTGGATATATTTTTGATTGATACATTGGGACATACTGTAGTAACGGGCTATTACTTTAGTAAAGATACACCGTGCACGCAAGATAAATGCTTTTTTGTTTTGTTTTAATTTGCCCAGCGAGGGAGCTGTTTCTAAATCGCCACACATAGCCAGTGAATAGGCGACGTGGAGAGAACACGAACAAGAAAGGCTGTATAAAGTGTTGAAGAGGAAAAGATGCGCAAGGGTTGAAAAAGAAAAGATGCGCAGTGTTGGATTGTTAAATTTGATTTATTGAACAATCAGCGATTACGTGATATAACATTGGTAGGATTGGTGTAATCGACGTACTAGTTAATGGTGTGTGTAATGACGTACTAGTTAATGGTGTAAGTGATGACGTACTAGTTAACGATGTAAGTGACGTACTAGTTAATGGTGTAAGTGATGACGTACTAGTCGATGGTGTAAGTGACGTACTAGTTAATGGTGTGTGTAATGACGTTCTAGTTAATGGTGTAAGTGATGACGTACTAGTTAATGGTGTAAGTGACGTACTAGTTAATTATGTAAGTGATGACGTACTAGTTAATGGTGTAAGTGATGTACTAGTTCATGGTGTAAGTGACGTACTAGTTAATGGTGTAAGTGACGTACTAGTTAATTATGTAAGTGATGACGTACTAGTTAATGGTGTAAGTGATGTACTAGTTCATGGTGTAAGTGACGTACTAGTTAATGGTGTAAGTGACGTACTACTAGTAGTTAATGGTGTAAGTGGCGTACTAGTTAATGGTGTAAGTGACGTACTAGTTAATGGTGTAAGTGATGACATACTAGTTAATGGTGTAAGTGACATACTTGTTAATTGTGTAAGTGACGTACTAGTTAATGGTGTAAGTGATGACGTACTAGTTAATAGTGTTAGTGACGTACTAGTTAATGGTGTGAGTAAGTGACGTACTAGTTAATGGTGTAAGTGACGTACTAGTTAATGGTGTAAGTGATGACGTACTAGTTAATGGTGTAAGTGACATACTTGTTAATTGTGTAAGTGACGTACTAGTTAATGGTGTAAGTGATGACGTACTAGTTAATGGTGTAAGTGACGTACTAGTTAATGGTGTAAGTGACGTACTAGTTAATGGTGTAAGTGATGACGTACTAGTTAATGGTGTAAGTGACATACTTGTTAATTGTGTAAGTGACGTACTAGTTAATGGTGTAAGTGATGACGTACTAGTTAATGGTGTTAGTGACGTACTAGTTAATGGTGTGAGTAAGTGACGTACTATTTAATGATGTAAGTGACGTACTAGTTAATGGTGTAAGTGATGACGTACTAGTTAATGGTATTAGTGACGTACTAGTTAATGGTGTGAGTAATGATGTACTAGTTTATGGTGTAAGTGACGTACTAGCTTATAGTGTAAGTGATGACGTACTAGTTAATGGTGTAAGTGATGACGTACTAGTTAATGGTGTAAGTGACGTACTAGTTAATTGTGTAAGTGACGTACTAGTTAATGGTGTGAGTAATGTACTAGTTAATGGTGTAAGTGACGTACTAGTTTATGGTGTAAGTGACGTACTAGTTAATGGTGTTAGTAATGACGTACTAGTTAATGGTGTAAGTGACGTACTAGTTAATGGTGTAAGTGATGACGTACTAGTTAATGGTGTAAGTGACGTACTAGTTAATAACGAGTAAATAATTGCATTTATTTTGTGTTTTGGAGGCTTTAAGCGTGGCTGTGGTGTAGTACTGCTTTACTGACGTTTCCATGCTGGTAGGTGCGAACCGTTGGTGATATTATTAAAGAAAGTCTCTATTTAGTCGTTTTGATAAGCATGAAATATACTTACTAAAACTTTGCTCACAATCTTTTATATATTATACATACATATGGTCGTAAATTGTGTAATTGTGCTTTGGTTTAGCAGGTCAAATTAAAGTGAAGCCGCTATTTAGACGATTGGACACATTTAAACCAATTTTAAAAGAATGGAAGCCACTATTGTAATTGTCTTGATCTGACTGAAAACTTTGACAAGACTTCCTCTCCTGCTATGTAGAGAAGAACAATAAACAAAGTAGGAATGGTGAAAGTATTCTACATAACAACGAATACCAAGCACAG
Source organism: Sinonovacula constricta (assembly GCA_007844125.1). Classification (NCBI taxonomy): domain Eukaryota; kingdom Metazoa; phylum Mollusca; class Bivalvia; order Cardiida; family Solecurtidae; genus Sinonovacula; species Sinonovacula constricta. The sequence goes on from CM017565.1 coordinate 22,027,698, forward strand.
TCTTACGTTTAACTGGAAACTTTAGTAAAGGTAAATTTTGAGATGATAGTTTGAACAGCTGTGACAAAAAACTGACATCAGCAATATATCTACACAGGAATAGGCTACTAAAATTGGGAGACAGCTTTGGCTAACATCTTCAGCAATTTATGCCTTAAACCAGAGTCATCATGGCTGAGAATGGCGGGAGCGACGAGAAAGGAGGAAGTGAAGAGCAGGAGGTTTTGAGCAGCAGCGGTAAATTCCGCCGGCATTCCATGTGTGTGTCCGCCGGGACGAACGGCTTCCATCGCCGGCCTGTAGAGCTGTACCTGGTCCGGATCAATCCAGGCTGTCGGGTTGTCTGGTTCTACATGCTGCAGGTAAGTGTAGCTGTAGGTTGGTACGCGTGGCTGTCAACAAATGGATTGTCAAATTGCATCGGTGTTATATAGTCTTTACATATTCTCGTATATGCATTTAAAAAGATCGCTATTCTATAAGTACTTGTCTTGATCGTTGTTTATATCCATTCCTTTTTCAATATTGTAATACTTGGTTCACCGATTATTCGATTATCTTGATTTAATAGCATACGCCAACAACCCTGCAGCTGTGGTAGAACAATTAAATCATGCTCAAGGATCCCGATTCGAAGGACGATAAAATCGTTTATACCTCAAAACATTCGTGGCTCAATTTATAAATAGACCATGTACACAGATTTTGAAACTGGAGACTTGTTTTCGTGTCAATTTGTTAACTGGCCGAGGCTAAACTATACTCTTAAATATAAAATGACCAAGGCTAACATATACTCAGGGTATAAACTGACATAGGCTTAACTATACTCAGGGTATAGACTGACATAGGCTAAACTATATTCAGGGTATAAACTGACATAGGCTAACCTATACTCAGGGGTATAAAATGACATAGGCTAATCTATACTCCGGAGTATAAACTTTCCTTGGCTAATCTGTACTCCGGAGTATAAACTGGCCTAGGCTAACTTATACTCCGGAGTATAAACTGGTCTAGGCTAATCTATACTCCGTGCATAAACTGTCAGAGGCTTAACTATACTCCGGGTATAAACTAACATAAGCTTAACTATACTCCTGAGTATAAATTCGCATAGACTGAATTATACTGCAAGGTATAGACTGGCCTAGATTAAACTGTACTGCAAGGTATTGACTGGCCTAGACTAAACTATACTTCTTATTTCACAGTATATCACATAACATATCCCTCCACTCTTATCACATGTCGTTCCGATATATTTTTGCCTAATTTAGTATCTAACTTCATTTGCAAACGAGTAAGAAAATGTAAGCCAATGCCACCGTTTTAGGCTCAATCTATTACCTTGGCGAAATAAGTCTGGGAGCATATTTTTACCTAGCTAGAAAAAAATGTGTTACTTCATATTATATTTAAAATACTTATGCTTTTATTCGTGTTGACTTAAAAGATCTATGGTGTAAGACCATGAAAATCGTTATAATTTTGCGAATAATTGTCATACTTATCCCTTTGTATAACCTTTAACTGAGCAGGTATAATCTGGCCTACGGAGATATATTCCGATCTTACGGGGTATAATCTACCCTGAGCAGGTATAATCTGGCCTAAGGAGATATATTCCGATCTTACGGGGTATAATCTACCCTAAACAGGTATAATCTGGCCTACGGAGATATATTCCGATCTTACCGGGTATAATCTACCCTAAACAGGTATAATCTGGCCTACGGAGATATCTTCCGACCTCACTGGGTATAATCTACCCTGAGCAGGAATAATCTGGCCTACGGAGATATATTCCGACCTTACTGGGAATAATCTACCCTAAACAGGTATAATCTGGCCTACGGAGATATATTCCGACCTTACGGGGAATAATCTACCCTGAGCAGGTATAATCTGGCGTACGGAGATATCTTCCGATCTTACCGGGTATAATCTACCCTAAACAGGTATAATCTGGCCTACGGAGATATATTCCGACCTTACGGGGAATATATATTACGACCTTATGGTGTATAATACATCCTGGGCAGGTATAATCTATTCTGAACAGGTATAATCTGTCCTGAGCAGGTATAATCTGGCATACGGAGATATATTCCGACCTTTCGGGGAATAATCTACCATGAGCAGAATTAATCCGTCCTATGGAATATATATTACGACCTTATGGTGTATAATACATCCTGAGCAGGTATAATCTATCCTTAGCGGGTTTTCTATGTCCTGAGGGGTTTAATCTATCCTAAGCAGGTATAATATGTCCTGAGCAGGTATAATCTATCCTGAGCAGGTATAATTTATCCTGAGCAGGTGTAGTCTAGCCTGAGCAGGTGTAGTCTAGCCTGAGCAGGTATAAAATATCATGAGCAGGTGTAATCTAGCCTGAGCAGATATAATATGTCCTGAGGGGTTTAATCTATCATGAAGATATAATATGGACTGATCAGGTATAATGTATTCTGAGGAGTTATAATCTGGCATGAGACAAAAATATGTTATGGGGAAGTAAACTATGCCCTAAGGAGGTATAATCTGGGAGGTGAGATCTGGCCTGAGGAGGTTCATTCTAGCCTGAGAATGTATAATCTGGCATTGAAAGTATACTATGTCCTGAGGAGGTATTCTCTAGCGCTGGGAGATGGAATCTGGCCTGAGGAGGTTCAATCTAGCCTGGGTAGGCATAATCAGCCTCAGCGCATGACTCGACGGTAACGCTGGTTTGTCGATCCAAGGCCGGTAAAAACATGGAAGGAACCGGAAAGCTGATCAGACCGTCAGCTTGTGGAAAATCTACTAATTTATTTTCACACGTGTAGATCTTCAATGAAGTATATGCAGCTTCAATCACCTATAAGCTGATACAGACAACTGAGTTTCTAAAATATGTTAGTCCTCTCAAATGGAGAAAATGACCAATGGCCCTCGGCCGAGCGGTTAGAGTTGCCGACTTGTAACTCTTCAGCCCCTTACCACTGTGGCTTGAGTTCCGGTCGGGGCAAGAACTTGCATGTGGTAAGGTTTTCTATCCTACCTCTGATGTACTGGTGATGCGATCTAAACATGACTCGGGTCTTCCACCACCTATAATTAGCCGAACGTCGCCAATGTGACCATACTCATGTCTGTGCGATATCTTGCAACAAGAAAATCTTGTTAAATGTACTTTACTTGAAAAAAAAAACACATAAAAAGTAGCGACAATTCAGCGCTTTACATCTATCACTATATGTGAAAGACATCGCTCGGGCGTTAGCCAAGCTGACGGTTGTGTTCGATTTTTATTGTTCTTGAACATTTTGACAGGAGGTTGCATAAAACTTACTCAGCTTTTGACTACAGGTATGTAAATAGACTTTGTACTGATTGAAAATGCTCACAAAAACAACAATAAAAACACATGGAATTTGTAAGGATGAAACTTTCCAAGATTATGTAAAACAAAATCGACCCCATTATAAACCCATTTACTTTTCAAAATCGGCCGCAGGTAGCATTTATTTCCTCACTTAATTGACAATAAAATCAATACAAAGACGCATGTCAGTTATTCTTTTTTTCATGGCACGTGTTTTCTACATCGGCCGTTCAATGGACAGATAAAATATTCTATGATTTCTTTGAAAAGTGACATTTTAGATGATTTATTAAAACAAAATGTCATGGCGTTTATCACCCCAAATATACATTACATTTTCCATTAAGATATATGTAAAACTTGTTACAATTACTTGTAGAAGAATCTAGTATTTATTATATCCCAAACTATTGGTTTACGGATGTAATTCAACACTGCTGTTTCATAAACAATTGGTTTTAACATGCAAGTTACTTTATCTGATAAAAGTATATCGAAATCTTTATATCTAGATCCTAATGACTTAGGGTCAATAAACAAGTTTTCACGTTTTATTATGGCGTTTCGGAAATGCCATACAGCTTCCATCAAATTGTTTGATTTTTTTTTATCAATGAAGCGATGTTTGAAGTAGCATAATGGAGGTCTTCACACAATGGCAGAAGGACTGGTTTCTTTTGAACTTGTAAAAAGGTTCCCCAGACCGTCTGCAAAATATATTAGTGTCGACCCCTGCTTAGGTTGGTATAATATGACATGAGAGATACTGCCTGGCCTGAGGGAGTCGGTATAATCTTAGATGAAAGCGTATAATCTCGCCTAGGAGGTGTAATCTGACCTAGGATGTGTAATCAGACTTAGGCGGTATATACTGACCTAAGAGGTATAATCAGACTTAGGAGGTATATATACTGGCCTAGGAGGTGTATTCTGACCTAGGAAGTGTAATCTGGCCTAGGAGGTGTAATCTGACCAAGGAGGTGTAATCTGACCTAGGAGGTGTAATCTGACCTAGGAGGTGTAATCTGGCCTAGGAGGTGTAATCTGACCTAGGAGGTGTAATCTGACCTAGGAGGTATAATCTGACCTAGGAGGTATAATCTGACCTAGGAGGTGTAATCTGACCTAGGAGGTGTAATCTGACCTAGGAGGTGTAATATGACCTAATAGGTGTGATCTGGACTTGGAGGTATAATCAGACCTAGAAGGTTTATACTGGGCTATGAGGTGTATCTGACTTAGGAGGTATATACTTGCCAAGGAGGTATAAAACCGGGGTATGAGTTGACATGAGAAGGTATAATCTGACCTGGGTCACTTTATCTCCGGATATATTATGAACCGGGGTATGATATTGCCTGAGAAGGTATAATCTGCCCTGGGTCACTTTATCTCCGGATATTTTATGAGCCGGGGTATGATTCGACCTGAGAAGGTATAATCTGCCCTGGGTCACTTTATCTCCGGGTATATTATGAACCGGCGTATATGGCCTAAGAAGGTATAACCTGACCTGGGTCACTTTTTTGGTATATTTCCTGGTCTGAGGCGGCGAAGTCAGGGCGGTTAATTTGGCCTAGGCTTTTCTGTATAAATTCTGGACTGTGGCATAACTTTGCCTGAGGCGCGAATACACTCTGACTATGACACCTCACGTGACCTTACTACGGCGATAAGGATAAGACTATCGTAACGAGGCGTGGTCCAGAAGACCCTTGCCTTTTCAAAAATTAGTTGTTGTTGTTGTTGTGTTTTAATAAAAACAAGTATTGTCTACTTCTGCGACGGTATACATGAAAACATTATTTAACGTACCGCGTGGAATGGTGATTATAAATTACAAATATTTCTTAACAAGATAATCAACGTCAATTTTGAATTAAGATCCTATACTTGCTATGTACACTGTTTAAGTTAAACTAACATAAGATATATATTTTATATATCTTCAATATATCAAAGTAGGAATGTTTATTAATCGAAATGAATTACGTCCCTTTAAAAAGTGTCTAGCGGATAACTATATTTAGCTCAGATGTCTTATTGATTTTTAAGCAAAGTCGCGAAAAACATGCGCGAATTACTTAACAAAGACTATACAGCAGACAGCTAAAGTTGTTGAAAACTGATCCATTGGGAAAAGGAAAAACAACATATAACAAAATCTTAAAGGTCTAGTCTTCCAAATTTAATCACATCTTATAGATAAATGTTATATTCATTCATGCCATACGACACTCCTCCACACTACATTTTGCTATTAAGGGACGGTTTTGAATGGTTCGTAATTATAATGTAAACTAGATCTCAATGCTACACATGCTAATATTTTTGCATGATTTTGACGCACATTTCTTGATGCAGCAACATTGCATGTAGATCTAACATCCCAATAACAGTTTAATAGATTACATGTACTTTACAAAAACGACAACAATACAAAAAAAACAACAACAAAAACACAAAAAAAAACAACAACGAAAGTTTGGTTGGGAGATTTTATAACGTACATACAAATGTGTTTTTTTCTCCATTGTAAATCATACCTATTTACCTCTTTCAACGTATTGAAATCAGTCTTTCGTCCTTTGTGTACACATACAATTTGTCGAGTACCCTCATTCCATTCGCAAAAATCTGTCGCTATCCATCGATGTTTCTTGTCAGTTATAACCACTTTTGTATAAATTGTAAACACCATGTAATGTATTGTTATTTACACCTTGAGCTATAGAAGTCATTGGAACTAATGTTGGTAAGGTTATACTGGTAATTACGGTATAAAATGGTTTATAATGATTTATACCAGTATGTTATAGTATAGTTAATAGTATCCTTTACTGGTATATAACTGGTATTTAATTGTTTATACTTAAAATCTGCTTCAATGTGCGTTCTTTGTTTGAAGCCTATTTATAAATTATGTATGCAATCAAAGTAAATCACGAACAATTTAATTTCCAAACAGCAGTGATGTTGTACAAATGGAAATATATCCTTAATATTTCAGCACAGTATTCCCCATATCTTGATCGACATCGACTTCTCGAAAGGCGAGAGTCAGCTCCCAGCTTCGTTAAAGAAACAACCCCACCGGGAAGTGCCCATCTTGGTCGATCATGACGTCTTTGTCTTCGAAGCGTGAGTAATGATTATTTGTTCTTACTGGGTGGCGCGCTCGTGGCGGAGTAATTAAAGACACCAACTCAGGGCGAGAACTATCATATAGGGACGTCTCCCAGATAACTGGCGGTGTGTCGGTGGTTCTACCTGAACATATGTTTGGAATCTTCATTACAACATTCAAACAATATTGAATAAATTCATGGACGAAAATGAATACCGCAAAGAGGTTTTAAAGCTAAGACGTTCAGATTAGTTGCAGAGCACCAAAGCAACCACACCACTTCTCTTACTAGCAAAGTATGTGAGAAATATTCTTTCATCTGTTTTAAACAACGAATGTCTGTTTACATCCAGCTGGTTTGATCGCCGAATCTTTACGGAAACTAGTAATGTGTCAATTCAGTGTTGCCATATAATACTCTTCTTATCAAACTTCGTTTGTGTGTTGCAACATTAAATTTTCAGCTATTCTTAACAATTTTCTGCATCGATAATAAGGTTGACTTATCCGACTATACAGAAACAAGTGCAGATCCTGTTCAGTTCAGCTCAGAGAGCCACTAACTGACAGCATATGTACACAATTTGCATAAGCTTGGTTCATGTAATAAGCTTATACACACATACGTAGAAAAAAAATCAAGGTACAGGCTTTTATTCATATACAGAACGGGTCACGGTACAAGCTTAAACACTCACACGAAAAGGTTCACAGTACAATCTTTAACACACATACAGAAAGATTCACTGAACAAGCTTAAACACACATACAGAAAGGTTCACGGTACAAGCTTTTACACACATACAGAAAGGTTCACGGTACAAGCTTTTACACACATACAGAAAGGTTCACAGTACAAGCTTTTACACACATACAGAAAGATTCACTGAACAAGCTTTTACACACATACAGAAAGGTTCACTAAACAAGCTTTTACACTCACACAGAAAGGTTCACAGTACAATTTTTAACACACAAACAGAAAGGTTCATGGTACAAGCTTTAACACACATACAGAAAGGTTCAGGGTACAAGCATTTACACACATACAGAAATGTTCACTGGACAAGCTTTTACACACATACAGAAAGGTTCACGGTACAAGCTTTTACACACATACAGAAAGGTTCACGGTACAAGCTTAAACACACATACAGAAAGGTTCACTGAACAATCTTTTACACACATACAGAAAGGTTCACGGTACAAGCTTTTTCACACATACGGAAAGGTTCACTGAACAATCTTTTACACACATACAGAAAGGTTCACGGTACAAGCTTAAACACACATACAGAAAGGTTCACTGAACAATCTTTTACACACATACAGAAAGGTTCACGGTACAAGCTTTTACACTCATACAGAAAGGTTCACTGAACAAGCTTTTACACTCATACAGAAAGGTTCACGGTACAAGCTTTTACACACATACAGAAAGGTTCACGGTACAAGCTTTTACACACATACAGAAAGTTTCACTGAACAAGCTTTTACACTCATACAGAAAGGTTCACGGTACAAGCTTAAACACACATACAGAAAGGTTCACTGAACAATCTTTTACACACATACAGAAAGGTTCACGGTACAATCTTTTACACACATACAGAAAGGTTCACGGTACAAGCTTTTACACATATACAGAAAGGTTCACTGAACAAGCTTTTACACACATACAGAAAGGTTCACGGTACAAGCTTTTACACATATACAGAAAGGTTCACTGAACAATCTTTTACACACATACAGAAAGGTTCACGGTACAAGCTTTTTCACACATACGGAAAGGATCCAGCTGGTGGGGGGAGAGGTTCCCTGAAATTAACAGTAGCATCCAAAAAGGTTTTTTTTTAACATTTCAGCGTGAAAGATTAAAATAGATCATTCAGAAGCAAATTATACATTTACAGAAAAATAGCAACTTCGGCTACATTAAAGTTGTTCATCAGTGGTATTGTAGTTTCTAGACGCTTCTGAAATGTAGGTAATGTCTCTGTTACATTTCAAAAGTTTCCTAGGAGAGCATGCATGGCTAGCACCTCTGGTGCTCGCTCAATCAGGACCCATCCCCACTGAAAAGAAACTCCTGGATCCGCCCGCCCCTGATCTTTATAAAACACGCCTAATAGTTCTCTAAGATGAATGTCACAGTATTCATTCTTTTTCACAAGGAAATGACCGAAGATTCCCAATGCGAAACATCGTTAAATTCAGTTTCTTCTCGTGCAGCCCCGCCATCCTGACATATCTTGCCATGAACTACACTGACTATGCTGGGTACGGCATTACCATACAGACCAGAATGATGTGCGAATCTCTCATCAGTTGGGCAAACGCAGAACTCCACAGGTAACTAGACAATCTAACCCCTGGAACTCATTTGTCTTGACGTTGATATACATCACACAACAATGGCGAAACCCAGATAAAAATGTTGGAAGAAAAGGAAAAATCTGGACAGGCCATTGCTATTTGGGGAAGAAAATTCCATTCTTGTATTTAACTTACATTTTGTGAGCTTTATTGTTTCGTATTGCAACTCCGTTAAGGGTGTACGCTGTCGTTATTTCGTACTTCAACTCCAACGGTTTATAAGCTTTTGTTATTTCGTACAGCAACTCCAAGTTTATAAACATTTGTTATTTCGTACAGCAACTCCAAAAGTTTATAAACTTTTGTTATTTCGTACAGCAACTCCAAAAGTTTATAAGCTTTTGTTATTTCGTACAGCAACTCCAGAAGTTTATAAGCTTTATAACGTCGTTAATTTTTAGGCTTCTTTCTATTCTAATAGTTTGTACAAAAGGATTTAAATGCATTTTGTTTTAGGTTTTATTTTTTCATGTATTGAAAGATTATTCGGATATGCAACTTCAATAACTTTGTAATTTTGCATTGAATAACACCGCTTTATTTTAATGAAGTATTTTTCTGTATTCTGATATCAATGTGTATGTTGTGTTGTTGTTTTTTTTGCCACAGGGCCGTCGGGTTCAACTATGTGTACCCACAATTCTTAGAAAAGTACAGCCTGTCTCCGGAGAAAGCAAACGAAACTCTTATTGAATCTGGACTGAAACAATTCAGCCATCACTTAGAAATTCTGGAGAAGTCTTATCTACATAAGCATCGTTTTCTTACCGGAAGTCGAATAACAATCGCGGATTCATTCGTTGCTACGGTGATTCTACAAGCGCAATGGGCTGGTACCCGTCTCAGCATGTGGCCAAAGGTCGAACAGTGGTTGAGCCGGGTGAAAAATCAAGTGCACTGGGACACAGTCCATATTACGCATTCTGGGTTTCTTAAAGAGTTAGAAAGGGCAGCGCTGTTTGACTAAGCCAGACGACTACAATTGGACTTCTCGGATGTGTCAATCTACATGATTTCTGGATTCTAGCAGCATTTATCCTGTAACTTTCAAGATTTATCATCCTAAACTCTCTCTATGCTGATAAAATAGACTTTGTTGCAAAACAAATAGTAAAACACCGTTGTTTCATTTTCTGTTTTAAGGGCGCGATAATAATTGACTCAGATGTCGACAAAACATGGTCATATAAAAGCAAACAGTCCAAATAGAATATTGCGTGATACATGATTTTTTCGCAATTCAATTCTATTCAGTTAATTCTAACAATACAGGTAGAGTTCATTAGTTATTTATTAAGACTAAAATAAAGGTTTGTACAAAAATTATGCCCACACTCTCAAAAGACGTGTTATGATATCGTATGTATTTGATATAAGCAAACTGTCGGTTACCTCCTTTAAGATAATGTATGATTATTTATAATATTTCAAAGAGGGTTCATAATTCTTGTCTTTATACATTATTCCATGTTACCCCATGAGGTACAAGTGTTTGTTATTTCGTTTATTTATTTATCTTTTGTGTAAAACTAAAATATGAACATAGCAATAACATTAATATTCAATACATAAAACGGATATACATATAACCCGTTTGGGAAGCTCGCGCGCGTGCGTGTAATTGCATATATGTACATGTATGTTTATGTGTGTTTGTGCTATATGCCAGTACGTTTACTGTATTCGTTTACGATTTTGATAAGTGTAGAAATCTTGAATCATGATTTGTTATGTTCTTTGTTTACCTAGTGATTGTGCAAACTGCAGTTAGATCTATTATCTTTGAGAAGAAACTACCAATTGAGCAGTTAGACGGGTGTCTCTCCAACAAGGTGTGGGTTTGACTTGCACGTCAAATGAAAACACGACGTATTTACTCAATCATGACAGAGACGTATAACAACAACATCTTATCTACGTCTCTGATCATGATAACGGTTAACTGCTAATTATTATATTGTTCAGCGGCTAAACTTGAAATTAATAACTATCACAGACATTTTTTAATTGTTGTACACTTCGTTATTTCAATGCTAAATCACTGCTAAGTCGTGTATGTATTCCTACGTTAATGTGTTACAATGTGTAAAATGCATGATCAGTTACTTTAACATTTTATATTGTTTTATGTATGATTCATATGTGAACTAATAGGAGGGAGGAATGGACAGGGAGGGAGCAAGAGAGAAGTGAGAGAGGGAGACGGAGAAACGGGAGAAAGAGAGTGGGGTTAAAAGGGACATTACTGTAGCTATTCAAACTGCATTGCATTATCTCCCTTTTGGTGTATAGTCACTGTAATAATCAATCGTATCTACTCGGCGATCTCCGACAAGCTTCGGATATGTTGACGGAATTACCCGAGGAGTTCCGAGTGTGTAATAATGTCTGGATATTTTAACTTCAAGAACGCTTAGACCATAATGAAACATAATTTACAGTCGTATAAGATATATCTAACAGCATATGAAAATACCTGCCAAATGGACAAATAGTATATTTCTTTAAATTTGAAAATACAGAATGTTAAAGTGTTACGTCAGTTTCGTTATAAGTTGTTTATCCCACTATGTCCATTTTGATGAATTCTAACTGAAATCTTCGGAGACACAACCAAGTACAAGGCAGAACCACAGACGAGTAACAAAAATATCAACACAACAAAATATTGGAGAATTTATTATATTAAAGGCAAATGCAATAACACAGAAATTTTGGGGATTTTTTTATAGAAAAAAAAATTATTGAAAGAGCTTATTCACTGGTAAGTTTATCAAAAACGAATGAATATGGGAGATATTAATTAAACTGTAACTTATATGTATTATCCAACGATTTCTTTTTAATAAAATAATAAAAAATCTGGCTTAAATTTTTATTTTAAAAGTTTGTTTCAATCTCCACTGCTGTCACGGATCTTTCTTTAAAAGCATGCTTGCAATAAAATAAAAGTTGTAGTAGACATTTAGTATGCTCAATGTTATTTTTAATGTATAAACCTGATACTAACTGTTATGCAAATTTAAAAAGCATCTTAAAAACTTGAATAATGTAAATAGAAATAAAAAATGTTAAAAAACAGCAATAAAACAACATGAACATCTGGATGTATTCTACTTTATTCTAAAAGCCATAGCATAGTTGCTGCAATATTGCTGGCGGGTATGTGAAGGAATACAAACAAAAGAAGTTTCACAACAAGAACAAATGAATATATATCACATGTGTGTTGTTCATAGTAAGTTTAAAAGAGGAAAGATAAACGAATACATCTTTAACTTGAATATATCACAAATTTATAAGGATGTGAAAATTTACATTACACGGTGACAGACATATTGTTATATTGTCTTTTTATATATAAAAAAACACACTGTATACCGGTACTAAGATCCTAATTTAAAATACAGATTTATGGAGTGATCTGTATTGTGCACCACATGGAAAACTTGGCACTTTTTGATACTGTTTATTTGATGTAGACGTTAATAAATCCAATGGAATATACTTGAACTGGTTTTTTTTTCTATATCTTGCTCGGTTAATGCCGGAGGTAGCGACGCTCAGTGAAACCCTAAGATACATAAAAGTAAACTGCATAAAAAGAAACAACAAACATTACAGGGGCAATGACAATATTCATAGCATCATAACATGTACATGCAACATGTTTGTCATATTTAATGAAGAAAAAGCAATCTGATATTAAAGTTAAAACTATAATGGTTTTTGAATAGTTTGGTGGTATTTAAATGCCTGCTTCAAGGCAAAACAAATACAGTAAAACCTCCTTAAAGGACCACCTTCTTAAGAGGGACATTTTAAAAAAGAACCACAGGTGTCCCTCTTACCATGGTATTACTGTACATCATTGAATTCAAATATTAAAGGTATAACACATGTGTCCTTAGATGTTGATTTTAAAAACTATTTTACATGTGTTATATGATATACAAACTCTAAGTTAGTAGATACCTTATATGTTTGTTATACATGTGGCATGGCAACATTGAAATGGCACTCAGTGGTTTTGACAATATAATGACACAACATCAGAGATTGTTGGGACTTAAATAAACACACACAGAAATCCTGATTCTTTCATAGTTTCTAAACTGTTAATTTACAGAAACCAGAATAGGCATGAGTGTCAGATCAGAGTTGCCAAAATAATACCTCATTTATATACACATGCAAATGTTTGTACAGGTTTTTAGTTCTATAATGTTTAGGTCAACACTACATATATATAATAGATTGATAGTCCAAAAGTTTAATAAATACCGGTGATTTCCTGGATCCATGGCATGGACACTGGAACTGACATGTACACTTCGGGATAATTTGAGAGACACCTTGCTCCAAAGGAGGTGACTCCTAGTTGGACGAACAGACCTGAAAAAACAACATATAGTACACAATTACAACATACAAAGTTACCGGCAAGAAAACGATATCATCATTTTCCTGTTGTAGTCCTGTAGTCGTCTTAATAAACAAATCAGTTATTTTTTTCTTACCTGATATAAAAATTTTCCTTAAATTTAGTAAAATCTAAGAAACATTTTATGAGTAAAATTTAAAAAAAATTCTTGCATTTAAGGGAATGTTCTAAGATTTATGGTATAATGTAGCATATTTATAACATAATGTACATGGTATAATGTTGCATCTTTAGGACATAATGTACATGGTATAATGAAGCCTATAACATAATGTACCTGGTATATTGTAGCATATTTATGACATAATGTACCTGTTATATTGTAGCATATTTAGGACATAATGTACCTGTTATATTGTAGCATATTTAGGACATAATGTACCTGGTATATTGAAGCATATTTCAGACATAATGTACATGGTATAATGTAGTGTATTTAGGACATAATGTACATGGGTTTAATATAATGTATTTATGACATGATGTAGACGTTATAATGAAGCACATTAAGGGCATAATGTACATAGTATAATCAATATTTATGACATAATGTACATGGTAAAATGTAGTGTATTTAGGACATAATGTACATGGGTTTAATATTATGTATTTATGACATGATGTAGACGTTATAATGAAGCACATTAAGGGCATAATGTACATAGTATAATCAGTATTTATGACATAATGTACATGGTAAAATGTAGCGCATTTATGACATTATGTACACGGTAAAATAAATATATCATATATATCATATATATCATACATACCTCTTTCGTTTCTGCAAAACAGAGGACCGCCGCTGTCACCCTTCAAAGAAAATAGAGGAAATCAGAGTTAATAGATGGCACTGTCATGACACACTCTACAAACCAATAACATGCCATGAAAAGTTAATATATGGAATGGTTTCCCGCCCAGTTACATCATCCTGACATGCAATTGACATACTAGTGAAATTCTGCGAAAACTTTACGTATGGAATGACTCCCCGCCCGGTTATATATCATCCTGACACCCATATAGAATGTGGCCCCGCCCACTTACATCATCCTAACACACAATGGACATACTAGTAAAATTCTGCGTACACTTAAGATGTTGAATGACACCCTGCCCGGTTATATATATATATATATATATATATATATATATATATATATATATCATCCTAAAACACACTGGACAAACCAGTAACATACCGTGAACAATTAACATATGAAATAATTTTTTGTTAATTGTGTATATGGCTTACAACTTACATAACATGCCGGTTCATTCAGGTTTGTATTATCCACGCAGATAGCATCATTGCCCAATGTATAGCCATCGTCGGATATCAGTTCATGTATCGTGTGGTTACATGTAACAGGGTCTAACATCGACACTCGAACCTTCTTCAAATCCCCTGTAGAGATACCTGCAGATTCAAGTTAGAATTATTATTATACATAGGAACATGTATCCTTGTATCTAAAAAAATTTTTTTCTTTTACATTTGACTTGCATGTGAATACCTTTGTCCTGTGCATTTTAACATTTTGGTATATGTTGCGATGCTCATAGGACTTTGTCATATATTCTTATTCATTCAACAATGTTACTTCTGCAGTGTGGCGGTCATAAAGAATCTCCCCATGCATGTAATCTATGTTGTCATTTAATTCATCCTATCAGGATTGTTACATGTATTTCCTTTGAGAGACACTGGACTTTGATTCCTCAATTCCATCTTCACATGAACAGGATGCTACAACCATTCACTCTTCTCTAGTCATTTTTTCTTGATTAATAAATTAATCAACATTTTTGTGTAGTTCTTCTAATAAAAAATACTCTCTCTCTTGTAAATACTATGTGGACATTATTTGTCAGTGACGCCACAACCTTCAGCACAAAACATCAGCGCTCGGACATTATTTATTCAAATAGATCGGATTTCTTTTCATCTTGCATTTGGGAAATGCCTCAGGAAGTGCGAGGTTAGAGCTCTGTAAAACCGGTTAAAGCACCCCAGTCGGTCCCTTTTGCCGACTGTCCATTCCAATGCGGTAACTGACCGTTCCAATGCGGTAACTGTTGGGTTGGCTCTTTTTGTTTTGTTTTGTGTTGTTCTTTTTTGCATGTGAGTACCTTCTGGTATATGTTGTAATGCTCATATGTTTCATATACTCTTATTATGACGTAGCTATTATGTTTACATAACTAGTTTTGTTTATAAGAAGTGCTTAAAATTAAAACTTGCATAGTTATATTATGACACCTTTATTAAATTGTGTTAGATTAATTACAACTGCTTGCAGACTTCTGCTGTAAAGTTGTTTACTAGCGGTCATTTTTACATAGGATTTCTGGGAAAGTTACAGCTCCGCAGAAATACTGTAGAGTTCATGCAGGGGAAAACGCTAAACACTTACATAATTACTACGGTGTGTAAAACTGTTTATTTTTGGTACGTATATGGGGACTTCACAACTGGCATCCATTATGACGTGATTTGATCGATTTAAATGATTCAGTATGTTTTCGATCAAATCTCATCTCCAACTCGATCCAGTGATAGGTGTTTGGATCGAATCATGATTGATTCTTGAGATTCAATCCATATTTGATCACTTTTCATCCAACTTCGATCAAGTTAAGGTTAGGGTGGAATCCAGTTTCAACTATCATTTGCGGGTGGAATGCTGTTTGAATCAGTAAGATCGAGGGTGTTACGAACAAGACAATCCTGTTGTCTAGGGTTTATAAAAGGGATTTAACGTAAAAGGGAATGTTTGCTACTAAGTGTTATAGGGATATAATGCAATTGGTGCTAATTATTATTAAGGTCCCTTCCTTTATTCTAGGAATAATTTGCATTAGATAAATGCCAATTTGTATTAGATTATAATTGAATCAGCTTACATATATTGTATACATATATTATATATACACATATATTATTTAACTGTCGTTTATGGAGTTACTCACACGCATACTTGTAAAACTGGCTAAAAAGTTAAAAATACGAGATTATTGCATCGGCGCATAAATCATTTGAAGAGAATACTTATTAATACTGTGCTAAGGCATAGTTCTATTTTTAGATGCTAAATTAATTGGAAGGCTGTTATTAGATTCTTGTCGGAACTGTTGAATGTTGACTATTTATATTATTTGTAAGATGCATCAAGCTTGAACAATTCTACAGCAAGCTTTATTTAAAACATAGTACTACTATTTCGTATGTGTGGCTCCTGATCTACAATCCCCATTACATTTAGAGAGAAGGAAAGAGAACAATCACGCTACCTAATATTTAGATGTTCTCTTAAGGACCCTAACAGTTGGGATATTACAATATCATGTTAAAGGTCTGAGAAGGGGTTTCATGAACAAATTGCTTTACTAATAAATAAATCCCAACATCCATACAAAATAAACCTTCAGCAGACTTCAACAGTGTTTTATTGTTTAAAAACAGATATAAACAATGGACTTGTTATATAAAATGTCCAACGCTTGCAGAAAAAGTAAAGATCCTGACCAGACTCAGATTGAACTGCCTGATCTGTCTGGACCGACACTATTGTCATAGCATGGACTGTTTGCTTTCAACATGTTACCAAGTTTACTCGAATAGAAAGGTAATGACTGGTAAGCAGATTCAAACAAACGATCAACAAACATGACTACAGAACGTAAATTAGTTAAAATTATATGCCCTCAAATTTATGGTTATTTAATAATATTCTTATATGTACAAAACACTACTCGAATTTTTCTTACCATATCTCATTTGAAATTCGTCTCTTCCAAACCCACTGATGTAACATTCTGCATTGTCGTTGTTCTTAATGTTTTCCAAGTCCTGCAGATCAGCCAGACATATTGGGCGTGTGAAATTGTCTATGATGGGCTGGCGTGCAAGGCGCAACAATGCCATGTCCTTAGTAGCTGTAAACCTAGCAGGTTTTCCATACATCTCAATCCTCGTCACACTAATTGATTGATTGTGTGGACCTGGGTTCTTGCGGTTCACCGTACCAAATACAACAGTCAGGCCAGAGCTGAAACATTTGTTTAATGTACTCTTGTGGAAACTGCATTATTTATTATATAATGTAACGTTTATTGTATAAAAGGTTACACAGGTAAAGTATCCAGTTTCTTATAAGGAACACCAGGTTACTTACTTATGCGGCATGTCAGGTAAGTAATGCAGCCTGTCATGTTAGTTATGTGGTAAATAAGGTTTTTTATGCAGTATATCAGGTTAATTATTAATCAAAACATCAGGTTACTTATGTGATAAATTAGGTTATTTAAGCAGTAAATAAGGATAATGATGCAAAACTTTAGGTTAATTATGTGGTACATCAGGCTAGTTCTGCTGTATATCTGGTAAGTTTTCCAGGGTAGTAACGCAGTATATAAGGTTAGTTATGCTGTATATCTGGTTAGTTATTGCGTATATCGGGTAAGTTACATTATGCAGTATATCAGGTTAGTTATGCTGTATATCTGGTTAGTTATTCCGTATATCTGGTTATTTTGCGGTATATCTTGTTAGTTTTGCTGTATATCATGTTAGTTATGCAGTATATCAGGTTAGTCTGCAGTATGTCAGGTTAGTTATGCTGTATATCAGGTTAGTTATGCAGTATATCAGGTTAGTTATGCTGTATATCAGGTTAGTATATTAGGTGAGCTATGCAGTATACCAGGCTTAATGTAGAATTTGTTTAGTTTTGTGGTATATTAGGTAAGCCATGTGGTATAATGGATAAGTCATGTGGTATAATGGATAAGTCATGTGGTAATAATGGATAAGTCATGTGGTATAATGGGTAAGTTATGTGGTGTATTACGTTAGTCATGTGGTATAATGGGTAAGTTATGTGGTATAATAGGTTAGTTTTATCACTTTTGTCACTTTTAAGGTATACTGGGTTTGTTTTGTGGTATATGTGACATTAACTATGACATATAACTCTGGTGCAGAATACACTGACTATAGTTTGTATTATATCTACTTTAAGTGACTGACTAAACGATTTTTTAAGACATTTTGTTTACTTCCAATTTAAAACAGTGAACAATAACAAAAAGAAACATTTTATAAGTGCAAACAACATTACGTAAAGTACCTGGATATGTCGTCTACGCAGTGTTGTGCTGTAAGCACCCAGTCGCCGCCAATGTAAGTGCAGCCACAATTGAAGTCACCATATTTTAACAACATACACTGGAAGGGAAGGCTACCCAGAGGCACGCTGTCTCCAAAGAATATAACGTTTGCTGGGCCTGTCACCACTTGATTATCCATGTAAACAGATGTGCCACAGCCTGAAAAAAATAAAATGCTAAACTGCACATTGTGGTCACAGCTCAAGAACTTTAAAGAACTATAAAAAAAACTTAAATTACAGTTTGTTAATTGAAATATATGAATATGCCATTCAGAAGCATCAAAATTAATATAAAACTTAAAGACACCAAATATGATTTTACTACATGACTTTCCGAAAGCTTAATTTTAGTTCTGTTAAGAATAGTTTTGACAAATCATATTAATACTTGGTATACGCAGAACTTATGGAAGGGGATATCCGCCAAAATTCAATTTCTAATTTACAAATTGCAACACTGCATATGCTTAAATTTGCTATTTGTTTGCACAAACACGTTCGTTTTACACGTATCTAATTCACTTTTCTCGTATACAATTTAGAAATTACAAATCTTAAGTCCCAATTATCAAGTCACAATTGTTATGTTCGCTTACAATTTACAAGTTACAAATCTCAAAGTCACAATTGTCAAGTCACAAATCACTAATGTACAAGTTAAGAATTGGCAACATTCAGATGCTAGGTGGCGGTACCACATAAATATAGACGTTACTAAGCTTAAAATAGGACGGAATATCATAACTTAAAAATAGAACGGAATCATAAATGATTCTTCAAGGGAGATACAATAGAAAACAGCCAACGTTATTTTGCGTCAAATTGAACGCTTTATCTTTTGCCAAAAGTAGTTATAAATTATTAAAATTCTGCAAGTAATTTTTTCCATATAAGTCATTGTTCTCTTAAAACTACATTCAAATTAATTTAACATATCAGACTTTCCAGAAGAACATACTCTCTCATTCACATTCGGGATTGTTTATAATGCATTGGAATGGAACTACATCAAACAGGAGTATATGCATCAGAATTAATTCATCAGAGAACCCTGTGGAGCAGGAACATGCTAGGTACTGATGGTTTTGTCCAGTTGATACCTGGCTAAAAATAAGGAAGGTTAAAAGCTCTCTGACCAGGTAGGCCAGGTGGTAGAGCACCTGATTACGGAGGAGGTCTTGGATTTGAATTCAATACTGTGTACTGTTAAAGGCATCTCGAAAGGAATGTGGTATCCCATTGAGCTAGGCCCTGACCTGTTGTGACCAGACCTGGTAATTGCTGGTCATCACTGCAGGGAGTCTCTAGCCAACATAGTACTAATCTGTCACTGTAAAACCTCTGATGGGTTAATGCAAAACTAAATTACCTGCTAGTATGGAAGTAAGACTGTAGGCTAGTTTTACACAAAGCCATAAACATTAATGTGGCAGCCTGGCTTATCAGAAAACAGATGCCCACACATGTTGGGTGGGGCAATAAATGGGGGGGGGGGGGGGGGGGGTCACTTATATAAGGGTTTTGAGATGCCTTTTATGTGATGTATAAAAGTTAGGATGTAATAAGATAGCGGTATTTAGCATGCGTGGTGTTGCAATTTAAAGATAGAAATAGTACTTAGAATATTGGCAGATATCCCCTTCCATAGAACTACATCATGTTCTCTGTAAGTTGGTATAATTTTCTTAAAGTCTGTATCTGATTACTTTCACTAAATTTATGCAAGAGCGTTGTAGAAGCATTTTTAGTATTAAACATATAATGATGTCATTATATTTATATATAAAATCAGTAGGTGGTCAACTGAAAGTGGAATGACCTTAATAAGAACAGTTTAATTTATATGAAAATAATGAATGAAAAAGGAAAGCAAAGCAAATAACATACTTGGTAATTGACATTCCAAAGTCAGCTGATAGCACACACTGAAACATACAAAATGATCGATACAGAACAATAAGATGTTTCCCTTATTCTATAACAAGTTGAAAAAAGACCAACTAACTAGGTCCCAAAACACAATCAATCAACTAAACGCATAACATAAATTAAATAATAGTTTTAAAATCCACATTCTGAAAAGCGGCGACTGGAAACATTCTAAAGAAGCAACACTACAAAAACAATCAAACCCTATCAGCTATCCTACAAGTGAACATATATCGCAATTAATGTATATAAAATAAAGCATACCTGTTGGCTGGTGCCACCTGTAGACCATACACAGCTGTAGAGGAGCCCGGCTCAGCCTCTGTCAACAGCACACCCTCCGTCACCACAGTCACATTGTTGTAATTGATAGGCCATGCTCCACTTGGAAGTCTACACAACAGACCAAAAATCTTTTTTGAGAAATTCAGAAGAACATACACAGTGAAGATATTTGAGTTTAGGGGGTTATATTATTATTATTATTTATTTCACATACTTCAGATTTTGTTAAATATTTTAACCTGTGGTAAGTAGACATGTTGCTAAATATTTTAAGCTGTGGTAAGTAGATGTGTTACATAAGACTTTATGCATTGGTAAGTAGATGTTTTGCTAAAGACTTTGCACTTGCTGTTGGTCTATCATTCATAAACACCCTACCCTTGACACTGGTGTGGTAAGTAGATGTTTTGCTAAAGACTTTGCACTTGCTGTTGGTCTATCATTCATAAACACCCTACCCTTGACACTGGTGTGGTAAGTAGATGTTTTGCTAAAGACTTTGCACTTGCTGTTGGTCTGTCATTCATAAACAGTGTTAAACACCTTACCCTTGACACTGGTGTGGTAAGTAGATGTTTTGCTAAAGACTTTGCACTTGCTGTTGGTCTGTCATTCATAAACACCTTACCCTTGACACTGGTGTGGTAAGTGGTAAGTAGATGTTTTACTAAAGACTTTGCACTTGCTGTTGGTCTGTCATTCATAAACAGTGTTAAACACCTTACCCTTGACACTGGTGTGGTAAGTAGATGTTTTGCTAAAGACTTTGCACTTGCTGTTGGTCTGTCATTCATAAACAGTGTTATACACCTTACCCTTGACACTGGTGTGGTAAGTAGATGTTTTGCTAAAGACTTTGCACTTGCTGTTGGTCTATCATTCATAAACACCTTACCCTTGACACTGGTGTGGTAAGTAGATGTTTTGCTAAAGACTTTGCACTTGCTGTTGGTCTGTCATTCATAAACACCTTACCCTTGACACTGGTGTGGTAAGTGGTAAGTAGATGTTTTACTAAAGACTTTGCACTTGCTGTTGGTCTGTCATTCATAAACAGTGTTAAACACCTTACCCTTGACACTGGTGTGGTAAGTAGATGTTTTGCTAAAGACTTTGCACTTGCTGTTGGTCTGTCATTCATAAACAGTGTTATACACCTTACCCTTGACACTGGTGTGGTAAGTAGATGTTTTGCTAAAGACTTTGCACTTGCTGTTGGTCTATCATTCATAAACACCTTACCCTTGACACTGGTGTGGTAAGTAGATGTTTTGCTAAAGACTTTGCACTTGCTGTTGGTCTATCATTCATAAACACCTTACCCTTGACACTGGTGTATCTCATTTCTTACCCTTGTCCAGCTAATGTGCAGAGTGTTGCTGCCAACGACCATGTGGTATCGTTAACACAGACTGGTACTGGTTTACTACCATGTTCCACTGAAACCGTCCTCAAGTGCTCGTCTATGGTGACTGAAAAAAGAGAACACTGTGAATGAAACCAGATTTTGCATTGTTCAACCAGCATCTTCTGTTGTGACAGTAAGAAAATATGCAGTTGTAAAATCTAAAAAAAAAATCAATTACATTGCATAGGCCGCTTAAAGATATTTTTTAAGAATTGCATTTAGCACTTATATACGGTATACACCCTTTGCCAGACGAGAAAAGACAATACTGACGCTTTTCTTTTCTTTGGCTGATTCTTCCATTTATTAAAAGGCTTATTTTAAGACTGAGCCGGTTTAACAATCCAATGAGCAGAGGGGATTATCTTACAAGACAGCTATGCTCTTTCCATGGTAATAAGCATCTATACTTTTTTTTTTTTTCATTGGCGACCGTTTCGATATGGTCCGAGAAACAATTGAAGAAAGGACCAACACTATGAAACCATTAGCATTGTGCAGCCAGTGTTTGAGCCAGGTCAGAAAATGATGATAGATATTCTCATGGATCAAAACGAGAACAATGCCTGTTGCTATGTATCACTACATCGGAAACATTAGAGTCAGCCCTTTACAAGTCCTAAAAGGCTTTAAATGTATTAATGTCCTTTACTAAAATATAAGAACATCTGCATTTGAGTGTATTTATAACATGGATGGTCTCTTCAAATAAAAGTTTTTACCCAGAATTTATCGTAAATTATTAACAAAAAAAAAGTTCTTCCATGCAACAGATTTGACATCTTAAGAAATAAAAATAAAAACAAGTCAAAAATGTCAAAACCGTTAAATTAAAATTATATAAAGCTTATAAAGTATATTTTTATAACCAGTACATAACATCCAAGACCAGCTAGATTTACTGCCTATTGGAGGCTTGAAGCATATAGCACCGATAGATTTGTATTTTGGGTTTTACGGCACACCTACACTTGATGGGTCATAGTTACGGCGCCGATCGATAGATATAGTTGGTACCAAATCATACATGCCCTGCATGCATACAAGTTAAAAAGATAAGTTTCTGACTTCCAGTCTACTATATAATCACACCTATACCTCTTGTCAAGAGAATTGTCAAAACCTGCTATTGTTCATTTTGCCGAAACCCGTAAATTTTGTGGGGTGTGGGGGTTTGGGATGGAGTTGGGTTCAATAATGAGATCTACAATGCTAATCAGCTGAAGGCAAACCCACCTGATAAGGTTTGGGATGACTTAAACAGCATTCGATGCTGGAGAGCGCGTAAAATAAATAAATGTTTACATATTTCAATGAGACTCCAATGAATGTTGGACTTACCACATTTATACTCATCTGTGCCATCCGAACAGTCCTGTTGTCCATCGCATCGCAGTGATGGGTCTATACACTCGTGGTTGAGACACTCAAACATCCCTCTCTCCTCACAAGTCTCTGAAAGTAGAAAAATGGCACCAGTTGTTTGGATTTGCTTAAATAATATTATTAATATATGTGTTATTTATTCTAGAAACAAATCTTACTTATTTCTATAAAAACAAATTATTATAGATATATGTCATTCCAAATATAAGGACCACAGACAAAAGTTAACTAAAAACTACAAATTGGTAAAGCATATAACTTTTCTTTATTTTATATGTCTCTCCATGCTTTGGCTTAAAGGTATACATACCACATGTGGCGTCTGTGCATTCTTCCATCCTTCTTGTACATTTGGATTCACCTTGAGCACAATCTGTTAGAGAAGCAATGACTACATTAATGAGTGTTGAAAACAGTTTAGCAGGTTGAACATGTAGGGTAACTATACAATTTACCATGTTTCTCATAAGCTAATCTTCACTATTACACACATGAGTGTAAAGATAACACACACCTTTAAAATAACAGAATATTTGTTTCAGGAAATAAAGTACAATTTTAGTGCCTTTACCATATGTTAAATAAAAAACATTAAGACTACAGTCATGCACTTAGGAGTAAAATATTTGGAAGTCTCGATGAATGAAATCACAATCTCGCACTCGAAAAACAAATAAATGTTCCCCTTTTGTACTCCTTAACAATTTAATGGTTTATTGTCTTTATGATAGAGACAAACATTATCTGCTGAGTTAAAGATATTTTATTCAACACCTTACCAATTGGAAAACAAACAAGATATGAGTATGCCTTATTCAACATCTACGCATGCTCAGTGTAACATGTTTTACTTTAATGGGACACTTACAGCAGTACTGTTCATCCTGACCAAAAGAACAATCTGCATAACCGTCACAAAACAGATGCTCTGGTCTGCAGTCGGACGTCGTGCTTGGGCAGAGAATGTATCCAGAGAAACACACTGAAAAATACAATTAAAAATATCATTACAGTTATACATTAGTCTTTTCTTGATGTTATAATGTTGTATAAGGCAGGCGAACTAAAGAAAGAAGACACTTGCTGTTAACATTCCATGTAACAACATAGTGACAAAAATAACAGAACACTGAATGTGCAGTAGAATGTCAACTGTATTATAGGTACAGAAGTAAGAAAAGTACCCACTCAATCCAAAAATAATAAACTTTAAAAGGAAGAAAGCATAAGAAAGTGTGAAAACAGGAATAAAAGACAGAGGAGGAAAGAAAAAATATTGCATATATCTCACACATTGACAACATAGAAAAGTACCACCAATGAGGTGTTTTTTAGGAAGAAAATGCCTACCTGAGTTTGAGCACTGAACTCCCAGGTAAGAGCTGCAGTATGAGCTTGACAATAATGTCCCATTGCAACCTGTTTTGTTGCAAGTCAGCGATACATGCGTTGCTGCCAGCCATGAATGCGGTGGGGTAGAAGTCAACCTGAGACTTTCCTCTGTGCATATATACATTTATGAATTATCATATACAACAAAGGTTATCTTTTGGTAAAAAATATGATTGATGGTTTATTATGTAGATACGTTAAGGTATTATAAGGTATAAAAAATTGTTTGTCCTAACGAAAATTATACATGGCAATCGTATAATATTAATATGATCAATTAAATGAATGCATGCATTAATATGAATATAAGACAACATTTGAAAAGGCACATGACACAGGTATTCACATGCAAGCCAAGCATAAATGTAAGATCAAATCTGTGATGAGTCATTTAACAAAAAGTGCAAAACCGACAGTTACCGCCTTGGAACAGTCAGTCGGCAATATGGACCGACTGGGGTACTTAATCCAGTTTTACAGAGCTCTAACCTCGCACTTCCTGATGAGTTTCTCAAATGCAAGCAGTGAAAAAAAAAAAAATCTATTTGAATAAAAAATGTCCAAGCGCTGATCTTTTCTTTGATAAGTAATGATAAAAGTAGTGACGTCATTAAAAATTTATGCCCATTAGTGTTTTAAATAGAGAGAGGTATTATTTCGATTAGAAGAACTACACAAACATTTTTGATTATTAGTTGTTACATTTTTGCAAAGGAACCTGGCAGGAAAACCTACTAGGGTGAATAAGATAACATAAATGAGGAATAACTGCTTATAAATCAGCATGAAATATAATGCGATATGTCATGCAAAACCAAAATCTATCATTAAACAGGTAAACAGGACTATTAGTATGCTTTATAGGGTTTATATCGTCTGGATTCATGACGTTATCAAACAATAGGTGACATCCTTTTGTTATCAAATACTGTAGAAAAATAATTTCAAACCATAAAGTCACTGTTTTGTGTAGATATTATCACAATATAATCTAGGAACCAGCTGTAATAATTGATATAATTACTAATTATGATTCAACAAGGTGTTGCTGTTTTAATACAAGTTATAAATCAGCAAATATGACCAATTGTGATAGAGGCGGTGATTAAGGAAGAGTGTAATGGCGAGTAAAGGAAGTATAAGAAATGTATATACACATAAAATCTGTGAATTGTGAATTATTTCTGATATTATAAATTGCTGACTTTCTTCATGGTTTAAAGCTGACGCATTATGACACTACATTGCATTGTTCCTTATTTTCAAATCGTACATGGTAGTAAATGTACTAAAGTGTTAAAAAAAACAACTGATACAAATAGCATCTGATGTGTACATTTGATGATGACATCAATACAGTTTTGCATGTCAACCAGCAATTATTAATTTCCTTTACTTATGCGACTAAAATATAGCCGAGAATAACAAAAGCTAACATTTCGCTATTATATTTTGGGATTCGTCAGATGGCATATTGTCTTTTTTAAACATATATTGGATTCCCTGCGATGCTTTGCTCAATGCTTTTCTTGTTAATGTACTTACACAAATCCAAAACCATTACACAGATGTGATGCCATTAGCACTAGAGTTGATTGTTCAGTGTTCATCGAGACACAGACATCATGCCAAGTCCGGTTCATAAAGTACCCAACACGACCGTATGACCCATCTCCACCAAACAGAACTGTTGCATGGTCAGGTCGATCTAAAGACATTAAAACATAAATACAACAAAGCTCTAGGAGTATTGCTAACACATATTAAATCTTAAAAGCACAAGATAAAGGTAGTCACATATAAGTCAAATGAAAAATCGACAAAAACTGCAACATGACATGACATACAAATTGAACAAATCCAACAGTTACAGTCTTAAACATGGAATGGTAACAGTTCATAACATCAATATTTTACAGGGATATCGCAATTCCAGATTGTTGTAAATAATTCTGATTCTTGAACTGTGTGAAAAGCTACAGTGACGGAATTCATAAAAATGAATGATTCTGCAATTCTTATGTATCTTTTGCCTTGTTGATAGTCTGACTGTTTTTATTAATACTGATGTCAAGTGCTCACGAACAGTATTATAAAACAAACAGCACTGTCTCCTTTCATGTTATAAGAGCTCGCCTGTTCACCATGACATTATCACTTGCACTGATTAGATAACCTATATAAATCAATATTCACAAGTTGACAGGAGTTTATGTTCAGTAAGAATATATGACAAAGTCCTATGAGCATTGCAACATATGCCAAAAATTGAAAAGGCATAGAACAATAGTATTCACATGCAAGTCAAGTGTGGTTTTACTGCAATGGTTAAATTTTCATCCAAACAGGAAGTGGCAGTTTCAGACATAATTATAAAGACATGATATAAAGTAATTTGAATAATGCCATTTTAACAGCTAACCATAATAGAGCTGTGGCTGACCCTTTTCTGCATTGAAGACAAAGTAAAAGACATGTCTGAAGAGTATTATTTTTATAATCTGCCGACTGTTTTTCATCTGATTTAAACTGTAAACCAGGCAACTGATGGGTACACAAAGTAACAATTATGAAGTGTCATGGCTAGAATTGTCTTTGTGTGAATGGTAAGCAACTGGTGTTTGTGAAACACTAATACATTAGCCATGAAATAATGAACCATGCCACAAATTCACCAGTGATCCACAAAAGCTTACCAGATTATAAACTGACAATTTGGACACTGTGATTGCTGAAGTGGACTTTCATTCTTTGCTGAGAGCTATATTATACTGACTTTTCCAAGATGTAAGGTTATTATATTGCAAATAAGCCAGTGACTAGCTATATTTAAACTGACTCTCGAACAGCAGGAAATACAGCTGTATAATTTTTTCAATCAAATATTGCTAAAACATTAGTTTAAAGAATGAGTTTATTTTTAACCACTGCATATGAGAAATACGAAGAAATCATTTGATATCAATATCATCTAAACAGACCAAAATTCTTTTAATTTAATTACTACAATTTTTATTCCAGTCGGTCAATCCATATTACCGACTGACCGCTCCAAGGCGGTAACTGTCGGGTTTGCTATTTTTTTGTTAAATGACTCATCACAGATTCGTTCTTACTTTTACATTTGGCTTGCATGTGAATATCTTTGTCCTGTGACTTTTCAAATTTTTGTATATGTTGCAATGCTCATTGGACTTTGTCATATATATTCTTATATTAAGTAAAATGCGTTCTCCTGGTCAGAAAAGATAATAAAACAATAAAACAAGATATCTATCTGGATCCTTATATTATCTGTTAAAGTGGAGCAGTTTTGCCTGAAGCCAATCAAAAGGCGGTTATGCTTGACAATATATTCTGTCAGCTGAATCTAACTTACTAATAGTTTCTTGGTCCCAAAGCAGATATATGTTTAGCCATACTTGATCGACATGTATCTGTACTAGATGATCCTTTTTTCCAATACATACATTTTATATCGCAAAATTTATGTCACAATAACTGACCTATATTAGACATAAATTTTGCAAATATTCAACAATCGTTACCTACATTGCTCTTAAATGGTTGTAAGCTCAAATTCAAAAGATACTTCTGTATAATGTATGTAATAGAAAAATCCTGATTCCTTTGGCACAAAACAATGGGCGGTTAGTATATTTAAAGAAGTGTTTTTTCATTGTAAATGTGAAGTTTTTTCACATTTTTACTGATATAGTATACTATACTTTGAACCACTAACTTCTTTCGAAGTGATTATTTGTAATAAATGTTAACAAGTCATTATGTTAAAGCAATTACTTATTTTCACTAATTAAAAATAGTTTCACTTCTAAAGGAGAGGATTTTTTTGAATTACAATGAAGAAGTTAAACCACCATAAAGGAACTCTGTATATAAAGTTACACTGTATATAAAGGTACTCTGTATATAAAGGTACTCTGTATATAAAAGAACTTTGTATATAAAGGTACTCCATATATAAAGGTACTCTGTATATAAAGGTTCTCTGTATATAAAGGTACTCTGCATATAAAGGTACTCTGAACATAAAGGTACTCCGTCTACAAAGGCACACTGTATATAAAGGTACTCTGTATATAAAGGTTCTCTGTATATAACAGTACTCTGTATATAAAGGCACACTGATTATAAAGGTACTCTGTATATAAAGGTACTCTGTACATAAAGGTACTCCATATATAAAGGTACTCCGTATATAAAGGTACTCTGTACATAAAGGTACTCCATATATAAAGGTACTCCGTATATAAAGGTACTCCATATATAAAAGAACTCTGTATATAAAGGTTCTCTGTATATAAAGGTACTCTGTATATAAAGGAACTCTGTATATAAAGGTACTCTGTATATAAAGGTTCTCTGTATATAAAGGTACTCTGTATATAAAGGTACTCTGTATATAAAAGAACTTTGTATATAAAGGTACTCCATATATAAAGGTACTCTGTATATAAAGGTTCTCTGTATATAAAGGTACTCTGCATATAAAGGTACTCTGTACATAAAGGTACTCCGTCTACAAAGGCACACTGTATATAAAGGTACTCTGTATATAAAGGTTCTCTGTATATAACGGTACTCTGTATATAAAGGCACACTGATTATAAAGGTACTCTGTATATAAAGGTACTCTGTACATAAAGGTACTCCATATATAAAGGTACTCCGTATATAAAGGTACTCCATATATAAAAGAACTCTGTATATAAAGGTTCTCTGTATATAAAGGTACTCTGTATATTAAGGTACTCTGTATATAAAGGAACTCTGTATATAAAGGTACTCTGTATATAAAGG
The DNA here is from genome assembly GCA_007844125.1 of Sinonovacula constricta. NCBI lineage: Eukaryota > Metazoa > Mollusca > Bivalvia > Cardiida > Solecurtidae > Sinonovacula > Sinonovacula constricta. Next base: position 22,057,413 of record CM017565.1, read on the forward strand.
TTCTCTGTATATAAAGGTACTCTGTATATAAAGGAACTCTGTATATAAAGGTACTCTGTATATAAAGGTACTCTGTATATAAAGGTACTCTATATATACAGGTGCTCTGTATTTTATTAACTAGCCCTTGTTTCTTTTTACTTACTGCACTGACTTTCATCTGAATTGTCTGAACAATCTTGTATGCCGTTACATACAAAATAAAGAGGTATGCACACTCGTGTATTGTCACATCTGAATGTCTGTAGAGGACAATCTGAAAACGAAAAATAACAATGTTTTAGATCCACTTTTGCACTACGCTTTTTATTTAAACCTCTAACCCAAACCATTGCTTTAACAAGTTCATCAAAACATCCTAGCATTAACATTGAGTCATGACTTCCATCGCTTGTTGTTTCATTTTAACTATCTTAAACAGAATCTGTGCTTGGACATGGTCATCTAACAGAATATGCGGACAAACAAGATTTAATTGTAGTTATGGTATCCTCAATTTATTTTAAATGTTCATATCAATATACATTCATTTTAGTAATAAAATGTAAAGAAAATATACATATTTACAAACTAAATTGAATTATATTTTACATTTATAAAAATGTCACACGTTTACAATGACACCGATTTCAATATAGACTCATCACAAAAGTGATCTGCTGGATGTGCACATGCTTTTATAATTGTAGCATATTGTATCATAACTGGTGTGAGGAGTGTATAGCACGTGTATTTTGCATAATTCTTAAGTCTTGTTGAGTTGTTCTCGTTTTCCAAATGAGGATATTGGCAAAGAATACAGAGGATCTAGACCCCAAACTTTGTAAGACAGCATATACGTGTTTTCATACTTATTATGTCAGTAATGAATGTGCGACTGCTAATTCAACTATTGTAGATATCATAGACAATGCTTTGTCATCGAGCATAACTATTCCTGTTTCCCTATTCGTGGAGTTGCAGGTCTTGTTTTCTTGACAGTCTTTAAGCTCATGTGTATTTTGCCCATTTAGTGGTCTAAGTAGTGGTCATAATTGTTTGTTAGTTTATCGTCCCACCAAACAGTCGTCAAGTTGCCTGAAGACGGTGTCTACTTGAAGCTAATACAGGGCTGATTTCACAGTGTATAGCATGCCATAAATACAAAACATGATACCACACCAGTCACATTATTCTGACAACATGTCTTGCTTGACCATTACCTATTACCTATATAATGACCATGATAACGACATTCGTTTGTCAATGTACCTAGAGAACACGCTCTGTCAATTGTGATACCTGTTTAATTTTTGATTAAATAATTTCTTCTCAATGTTAGCTCTATCAATAACTCGTACAGTAATCTTAAAGCAGTTTTGCATAAGTACATGTACCACAGATCAGCACTCCATATATATTTTAATTAATATATAACTATTGAACTATTGAGCAAATTAGCATAATTCGTCCTGGCATATAAACATGATATGAATTACTGAATGCTCAGTTAAGAGGTATACTAGGTTGTTGGAATTAAAGCTGCTAATATAAGTAAAACACATTGCTACACTTTTAATTTTCCTAATTATTAAGACAAAAAACTTTGATTTCCTTTAACATACAATCTAGTGATCGGAGATAATATATTATTCCATGTGTCATTGTGGCTTAACTATAGGTTTGCTCTTTTTGTTATTAATTCGGAGAAAGTCACTTAAATAGCTGAGTTGAGGGATAATGGAAGTGTTTCGTACCTTGGGTGAAACTACATTCTCCGGGGGTGAACACCACGTCATCTAGGCTGACCCGGCCAGGGTAGAGAGACGCGGGTGTAAGGGTCGATGCCGTAACACGAAGGGACACCTCTCGACCTCCCTCTACTGGGATGGCTCCCATTAGCCAGGTAGGAATCGGTCTGTCAGCATGATCATACCTGCACAAGCATGTTTGGAAATGAAAGTGCCCTTTCAGTTGTGAATGCAAAGCAATATTTGGCAAGATAAATGATAAAATGCAGAACAAGCCTACAGAAATATAGTAGGTTAAGAAAGTCCATTCATGAAGTACAAACATAAAAAAGCAAGGTTAAGTTAAACAAGCCCTTCACATAAAACATGCCTAAACAAGCAAGATTTCTTGAAAAAAAAATTTCGGTAACAAAAATCCTTTGCTTCAAAATATGATTTTACAGGCTTGTTTGCAAAATCAATAAAATTCACAACAAACCTACAACATGAAGTTTAAGTAGAATATCTAGAATATCCCTTTTTTCAGAATACACAAACACAAGCAATAATAGGTCTCATGGGACTCTACGCCGATAGTGTTAAAAGGGACTTAAGCAAAGTGAATGACAACAGGTAAATTAACTGGAAATCATCCTTATATACAGGTATTTGACCTGCTGGGACACTTAAAGACTGCATGGATGTATGTTGACGACTTGAACAATTTAGAAATAGCCTCTCAACAAATTAAAAATAAACTGTTACCAGACTATAAGAATCAGAACTGTTGGAATATAATACCAGTGCAAGTCTGTTTCATTGGATTCTCTATACATCAATGACACAAAGATTTGGGCAGAAGATCCTCCGGGTTGTACACGTGTGCTGTTCAACTGGTACGCAAACTCTAAGCAGCCATCTTGTTCAAAGGTGTTGAACGGAGAGTGTAGGGTACCCGACATGGTGTATGTACTAGCCGCAAAGCTAAGGAAATGCCCTGCATAAATATATCACAATGTTCTTGAGTTTTAAATGTTGAGTTTGACTTAATTCCCATAATTCTCATTAGTTAATTAATTAAATATTAATAAAAACATAAATGAAACATGCATACATAGCAATTACAAAAGCACTGCTTTTTCACAGTTACCGTAACCATGACAGAGAAGGTCTGCATAGTACAAGCAGCTTTATTCAAATCAAATTGGTTGGAAAGAAATATTACAAATAAAAGCATATTTTTTCATTCTGACAGAACAAGCAGCTTTATTCAAATCAAATTGGTTGGAAAGAAATATTACAAATAAAAGCATATTTTTTCATTCTGACATTTGACACCATTGCATTTTTAACGTATGATTTCATTTAAGTGTTCTCATTATACGTCTATAAACCACAGCCAGGGTAACAAATGCCCTCTCTCTACTAATTAAGAACATCACCACCTCTTTCCGTTTCTCTCAAATATATCAGCAGTCTGAAATATTGTTAAAAGAGGCAACAACTACTGTAATATTTATCCGATCGTAATGAAAATAACAGGTGAATTGACAAGCACACACATACACAACACACACGACAACACACACGTACACAAGCACACAGGTACACAACACACACGACAACACACACATACACAAGCACACATGTACACAACACACACTACAACACACATGTACACAAGCACACACATACACAACACACACTACAACACACACTTACACAACACACGTACACAACACACACATACACAAGCACACACGTGCACAACACACATGTACACAAGCACACACGTACACAACACACACGTACACAAGCACACATGTACACAAGCACACATGTACACAACACACACGTACACAAGCACACACATACACAAGCACACACGTACACAACACACACGTACACAACACACACTACAACACACACTTACACAAGCACACACATACAAAACACACACTACAACACACACTTACACAACACATGTACACAACACACATGTACACAAGCACACACGTGCACAACACACACGTGCACAACTCACATGTACACAACACACACTTACACAACACACGTACACAAGCACACACGTACACAACTCACACATACACAACACACACTACAACACACACTTACACAACAACACACGTACACAACTCACATGTACACAACACACACTACAACACACACTTACACAACACACATACACAAGCACACACGTACACAACACACGTACACAACTCACACGTACACAACACACACTACAACACACACTTACACAACACACGTACACAACACACGTACACAACACACACATACACAACACACACGTACACAACACACATTACAACACACACACACAACACACACTTACACAACACACACATACACAACACACACGTACACAACACACACTACAACACAACACACATACACAACACACATGCACACAACACACATTACAACACACATGACAACACACACGTACACAACACACACGTACACAACACACACGTACACACGTACACAACACACACATACACAACACACACGTACACAACACACGCGTACACAACACACACGTACACAACACACATGACAACACACACGTACACAACACACGCGTACACAACACACACGTACACAACACACATGACAACACACACGTACACAACACACATGACAACACACACGTACACAACACACACTACAACACACATTACAACACACACGTACACAAGCACACACGTACACAACACACACGTACACAACACACGCACACAACACACACGTACACAACACACACGCACACAACACACATTACAACACACATTACCTTGGTCGTTGCTGAATGTATGGTCTACAGGTGGAACATAAAATTGATCAGCCCCTCTGTATTTCCAGTTGGCAGAATGTGTGTATCCACAAATATTGTCTCTCTCAAAATTACACGCAATGGTGAACTCTAGAAATAAATATTACAACCATGTGATGTTTATCTTTTTAAATATATCATGGAGGCCAATTATTACCATTATAGCAATGTTGAAAAAAAGAAACACCTCAAAAATTTCTAAACTGCCCTAAGAATGAACCACAGGTGCACTGCAGGTCAGATGGAAGACCTAACCACATTAAGACCTTCGACCTGAAAGGCTAAGCAATCAGAGGAGTAACAAATTGGCGACTTAAGAAATTGCCGGTTTATCTGTGGTTGTTGATACCAAGTTGTGATGCATTTTCAGACCTTTCAGCATTTTTATTCTAATTCCTTTGTTCATTGGTGGTGCTTGTTTGAAGTCTTAATGCGACAATATGTTTTGTTTTTCATTAATAAGAAAGATGGTTATTTGAAATTGTACAGAATTAGCAATGCATGTTACATTCCAATGAATCCACTATTTCATTAATGATAAAACCAGCTTCAACAATATGAAAACGTAAAACGTGCCAATGCATTTGAAGGAAATATGATAAAAAGGAACAGAAAAAACAATTCCTTATGAATAAAGTACTTAAAGGAAAAGCATCAACCACTAAAACAACTATAAAATGTGAGAACTCTGCTTAACAGTTCACATAATCCTCTCTGAATGCTCACCTGAGACACATTTGTCCGGATCTTCATCGGAATTGTCGCTGCAGTCTTGGAATTTATCACATGAATATGTCGCAGGAAGGCACAATTCTCCGTCATCACAGGGTGTCGTCCTTTCTGGACAAACTGTGGACATGGACAAGATTAACATTATGGTATAAAACTTTCTAAAATAACTTCCTAGAAGTATACTGTGAAGCTTCAGATCAGACTGGATTCATGCATATAATTCAATTCGGTTATTATACTAAAGTCTTGTAGTATTACGTGTAGCCTCGGGGTACACAGGGGATGTGGACGTGATAAACCAACATTGTAATACTCTCTGGTAGTATCCCACAAAGCCTAGGGGCAGACTGGAGTCATAGATATGATTAAAGTCAATTACTGTATCAAAGTACCTTGTAGTATTCCATGTAGCCCCGGGGCAGACTATGGAAGTGGGTATGATAAATCAACAATATTAAATTGTCTATGGTAGTATGGGCATAGCTTAGGGGTACACAGGGGATGTGGACATGATAAATCAAGGTTATGGTACTCTCTGGTAGTATCCCTCGAGCCTCAAGGCAGACTGGGGATGTAGACATGATAAGTTAACACTGGTCCTCTCAATTAAAATCCCATGAAACCTCCAGGCAGACTGGGGACAAGATATTATTCATTCCATTACGATATTTAAATTCAGTTGGTATACTAAAGTCTCTAGTTTTCTTGTAGTATCATGTGAAGTCTCGGGGCTGTGGACGTGAACATGATGAATTTGCATTATTGTACCAAACTCTCTGTAAGTATTCTTTGTGTAATCTCAGGGCAGACTATGAACATAAAAATGATTAATTTCTAAAGTGGTACTAAATACTTAGGAATATTCCGTGTAGCCTCGGAGGGAATCCCAGGTGTGAAAATGATTTATTGGGAGTGTCGCTTGCAACACCATCCAGAGTTATGAGAAAGCTGGATTTCCGAAGCACACAAGGACAGACCCTACATAACATTGACTTCTTGCCATCAGTTATTCATGCCTGGGAAGAAATAGTGCGTGTACAGAATATGTATGCCTAAGGAGACTAGACGCCATTTGTGTTCATGAAATTTAAATGTTAACATTAATATTGTTAACTGTTTAAACTGGAAGTTCATTATATTGTGTAGTTGTTTGCACACCTGTAATCGTCTACAGGGTCATACTTACACTACCCAAACAGCACTTTTGAGTGCTTTGATTTTTCATTGTGGTGCTAACCACTCTGGAAATTTCTAGAATACAACTGTGGCAAGTTGTTCACATTAACATGATTAATTGTAAAATGATGTATACTTGTAATAGCGAGATAAATGCACAAAATATCAAACAGGAAGATTGCACAACCAACTCAACGTTTACATAAAAAATTAAACAACATATCTTTAGTATTTAATTATATCATCATTTGAATACTATTAAAACCTTCCTAAAACTAGATGAGTTTGACAAAGTCAATTAACTTACTATTAATTGAGTATAACTATGAGAATTCATACATATTTTTGTCGCTCTAGTTCTTCTATTAAGTAGTCTAGCTCACAATAGTAAGTACTTACTACATGTTCAATGTATGTGTCTACATGTATTTCTAAGTCGTTTTAATACAGTTCAGAGCATAAATTAAGCAGTGTTGTATAAGTGGACTTTTTCTTCATACAACTTATTAACTCTTAACAAAACTACATTTTATTCTGTTGGTTTGGGTTGTTTTCTAAAATACGATGATTTCTTTCGTATTCTTTTACATTTCACTTCTGACACTTTAGGCATATGACATCATGGCATTGTATGGCGTCATTAAATTGTTCTTATTATATATATCAGCGCTTGGGCTGTTTTATTTCAAACTACTCTCACATTTGGAATTTTTAGGTTGCCGAGGCTTTTAATCTAATGTACATACTGTACATATGTTGATAGTTTTATTACTAGATATTTTGTATGTATATACGTTTATTGTATCTGTTTTAAGTCCTGATGCAGATGTTTAATGTTAGTTGTTTCACTTTGATGGGATATTTTTATTTACACTGTTTGTTGGATAGAAAAACCTTCAGGAAGTGCCAAGTTGGCGCGCTCCACAAACCGGGTTTAAGCACCCCAGTCTGTCCTTTTTCCGACTGACTGTTCCAAGGTGGTATCTGATGTTTTTTTCTTTTTGTGTGTTATGTCTTGTCTCTGTGCTTTTGTCACATTTACATTTACCTTGTTTGCCTTTGTCTAGAGGTAGATTAGATTTAAATACATGTATCAGTGGATTTTTTGATAGGACCTTTTCCTATTTACCTATTGTTTATAATGCTTTGTTGCAGTATGGAGATTTAAACTATAACATTTAGAGTATTAGGCAATAAATGCATGGTGATTGTTTCCTCTGTAAATGTAGAAAAAAAGTTTGATTTTATCTTTATTTCTATATTCATTTATTTATTAATTCAAACTGTCTGCTGCCAGAAATATTAATTCTTTGAAAAAGATCAGTAAGGCATTCTATCTAGTAAAGCCTTTGGGTTTAAAGTTTGCAGAAATGAAAGCAGTAAATATGACACCTTAGCACCCTAGTATTCTTAGGATCTTAGTTATAATATGTTCATTCTGTAAAAGCAGATCTATTACTGGTTGACCCATCTTAAAGATAACGTGGCATCACACCAAGTGTTTATGGCTTGCTATCACAAAGAATGCATCACTTTATCTCCCCCCCCCCCCCCCCCCCCACACACACACACACACTTTAACTGCATACAAAGCTTTTGATGAAATTGGAACATAATTTACCTTGAGGAGGCATGTCGACACATTGGCCTTCAACGAGTTGGATATTGTCTACAGCTGCCACTGTGTTGGGCAAGAATATAACTCTCCCTCGGTAGGATGTGACAGAGTAAGCTTTCAGTTGTAACTGATAAATCCCAACATCTAGAGAAACCTAACAAACAATCAAGGCAGATTTATAACACAATTTATGGATATAGCAATATTTGTTAGTCTTTCTATGTCTTACAATACTGAATTGAATTCAAATGAAAAAGAAAACAAATCAAAAAGACACTATTTCATTAGGTAGAGCTAAATTTTCTTAAAGCAAATTGAAAGGTTGACTTACTATATATACTACCATTCGTTTTGTTACTGTTTTATTAATATATTAATGTTTTATTACTGCAAAGACTTGGGAGGAAATGAAAAATGAATAAAGAAACACTCAAAGCAATGAACAAATTTCGCTTTTTATAACCGTTTAAAAAGATTGAAAATTGGAATGTAGTATTATCTGGCTTTACACTGGGATCACTGTTGGAGGTTAAGGGGTTGCAAGTCGTAGTTGGGGTGGGTCTACACTAAAGAAGGTCAATTTCAATGCCTTTAAATTACAAGGAACAAGGTTAAGATGACATGTTGATATCATTTTACTTAAGCCTTACAATAGAACGTGTGCAATACAATGTACACTATATATAAAAGCCCATAATATATGCTGGTTAATGATATGTCCTTATTTGGCTCTCCTATTATTAAAAATAATACCCTTCCAGTTCGCCATTGTGGTTGTGAAAAGTTCGCCCGTTTATCATTCCATTCTCTGTAAAGACTCTTCTCGTTGTTAAGCCTATACACCTGTACAGAGAGGTTTGATACACTGCCGGTGTACTGGAACGTCAGACATGACGGTGTGGAGACAATGTGCAGCGGGGAAACAGCAATCGCTGGTTTTAAACTAGCAAGGTTGAACTGAACAGCAAACATGTTTCCTGTGTCTGAAACAGAGAGTTGTATAACACTGTTATAGATGGTTTTCTATCTTGGATTTAGCAACACTTGCTTCAATACTTTTAGAAAAATAAACTGGTTCTTTATTGTAAAAGTAACGTGCATGCTCATCATAATATGCAGTTTATACGATTAGATGATGCCGTTTAGAAATGTGTGTGTTTTTAGCTAACTAGTTAGAAGACGATGTTTGCTTTATATTCCATGGAAATTTATGTCAGGAATTAACAGCACCATATTACTGTAAAGCTATAACATGTAGCATAGTTTTGCCTTTTGATCCCATTACAAACACACATGAACAGCCTAGTATGTGACACATGACCAACCTGGTCTGTCACACACATGGCCAACCTGGTCTGTCACACACATGACCAACCTGGTCTGTCACACATGACCGACCTGGTCTGTCACACACATAACCAACCTGGTTTGTTACACATGGCCAACCTGGTCTGTCACACACATGACCAACCTGGTCTGTCACACACATGACCAACCTGGTCTGTCACACATGACCAACCTGGTCTGTCACACATGACCAACCTGGTCTGTCACACACATGATCAACCTGATCTGTCACACACATGACCAACCTGGTCTGTCACACATGACCGACCTGGTCTGTCACACATGACCAACCTGGTCTGTCACACACATGACCAACCTGATCTGTCACACATAACCAATCTGATCTGTCACACACATGACCAACCTGGTCTGTCACACACATGATCAACCTGGTCTGTCACACACATGACTAACCTGATCTGTCACACACATGACTAACCTGATCTGTCACACATGATCAATCTGGTCTGTCACACACATGACCAACATGGTCTGTCACATACATGACCAACCTGGTCTGTCACACACATGACTAACCTGATCTGTCACACATGATCAACCTGGTCTGTCACAAACATGATCAATCTGATCTGTCACACACATGACTAACCTGATTTGTCACACACATGACCAACCTGGTCTGTCACACACATGATCAATCTGATCTGTCACACACATGACTAACCTGATCTGTCACACACATGACTAACCTGGTCTGTCACACATGACCAACATGGTCTGTCACATACATGACCAACCTGGTCTGACACACAAATGACCAACCTGGTCTGTTACACTCATTACCAACCTGGTCTGATCCACATGACCAGCCTGGTCTGACATACATGACCACCCTGGTCTGTCACACAAATGACCAATCTGGTCTGTTACACTTATGACCAACCTGGTCTGATCCACATGACCAATCTGGTCTGTCACACATGGCCAATCTGGTCTTTCACATTCTTGACAAACTGGGTCTATTTCACAAGACCGACCTAGTATGACATAAATATGACAAACCTCATCTGTTACACACACAGCCAACCTGGTCTTTTACACGCATGGCCAACCTGGTCTGTCACACATATGACCAACCTGATCTGACACATACATGTTCAACCTGGTCTGACACACATGACCAACATGGTCTAACACAAATGTTACACATATAAGAAATCTGGTCTGAAACACAAATAAAACCAACCTGGTCTGAAGTCTCCAATGCCAGTAGAAAGCATCCATTGGACATCTGTGTTAGAGCTGGTCTCAGTATCCACAGACAGAATCAGCAAAATCACATGGTAGCGATCCTTAAATTTATGGTTATAAATCAGCTGGATTTTAATTATTGTGAATGTAGAAATTATCAATAAAATAACATATTCGTACTTACTGCTATTCTAGTATACATATAGCTAGTGAAATTTGCACATGTTCCAACTATTTTCTTTTAAATCGTTTCATTCTCCGAATGATTCATGAGAATTTTGTTTTTAAATTTACTTGCAATCCAGCACTGTCATCAAGAAATATCACTTAAGATTCAGATTATCATCAACATCACTACCACAATCATCATAATCATCATCAACACCATCATCATCATGATCATCATCAGCATCGCCAGTGTTCTTTTCCTTCACATCATTGTTAAGATACTGAGGGTCAGTCGCCCTATCAATTTATTGTGGTCCTTTTGTCTCTGTCTTGTGCACATCTGGGGCTGATGAGAAGAACTTTTTGTCAACAGACTTGAAAAGAGACAGGCAATGATTAAGAACCTGTTCATATTATGCCATGAACAAGGAAAGTAGAGACTGTTTTTTGTAATTTACCTTCACAATCAAGTTCATCTGCAGCTTGGAAGCAATCCATCTCTTTATTGCAGGCCTTTTCCGATGGTATGCATTGCTCTGAACAGGCAAACTGCTGGGGCTGACAACCTGTGTTCACAAGTTTTGTTTCTTTAATTGAAACTAGTAATTTGGGTTTATTTATACAACTGCAGAACAAAGAACTATAACAGCACAGGAATTTGCTTTTCCATAGTCAATTACACAATATTAATGAAAGCTGAACACTAGTTTGAAGAACAAGCAAAGTAAACAGTAAATTAAAGACTATTTCTATAACATCAAGACTATATCACTTATGTTTCAATTGGAAAAATATTAAAAAAAGATTGCAGATTAAACATAAAATTCCTCTTTTAAGCTTTAGATGATAAGTGATGAAAACTCCTGACGTTAATTACAGAAGAATTAAGTTTAAATCCAAACTTAAGTTAAATTAGATTGTAGATAAATAGTATGTTTTTGCAGATCAAAGCTGCAAACCTTAACTTTTTTTAATCAGATTAAAGGTAAAACAGTCTTACTTAAGTCTGAGCATTGGCCCTCAGTTACATGGATCGAGTTTATGGACACTGACCGCTCATCTGGGGAACTGAAAGTCAAACTGGAAAAAAGAATAAGACTTTTTCTTCTACGATTTTCACTTATACTTTACCTGCTTCTACCACTAATGCTACTGCCTAAGGTCTGTCATTGAAACTATTAAATATGTCCAACATTTTAATCATATTTTTAATTTTAATCAACAAATTGACTACACTTACCTTTGATATGAGCGCTTGACAAACACCTGTCCTGTTGTATCGGTCTGTGGATTGCCATAAAATATGTAGTCCTGTCTGTCACCAGTGTCAGTGACCAGCCAGACGTTTATCTTGCCATCCAAGGAGGTTCGGAAGGTAAAATTCATACAAGCCGACTCATATGGCAGACTATCCACGGGTGCACTAAGCTCTGACTGTCCTGTACTTGTTATATAGCCATCTGAAAAATATATTTTCAATGACATCACAACTTATCAAAGAAAATGTCAGCGCTTGGACATTTTTTATTCAAATAGATCGGGTTTTATTTCATTGCTTGCATTTGAGAAACCCATCAGGAAGTGCGAGGTTAGAGCTCTGTTAAACCAGTTTAGGAACCCCAGTCGGTCACTTTTGCTGGCTGACCATTCCAAGGCAGTAACCGTCGGGTTTACTCAGTTTGTTAAATGACTCATCACAAGTTTGTTCTTTTACATTTAGCTTGCATGTGAATACCTTTGTCCTCTGCCTTTTCAATTTTGGTATATGTTGCAATGCTCATAGGACTTTGCCATATATTCTTATTCAATACAGGATTAAAAGGCATATAACTTTTCCATTAATAAATTGATCTACAAACAGTGTGCATGATTATTACATCTTAAACTTAAAAAAGATCAAGACATAAATTAATGAGCATTTAAAAAGGCAAAAATTAAAAAGGAAATATACATCTGGACTTTTTCACTTATAAACTACCACCTGAAAGTTATAGTTTTATAACTCATTATAGAATTCTGAACGAAATTGAAGTAATAAGAATATATAGCACAAAGTCCTATGAGCATTGCAACATATACACAAAATTGAAAAGAGACAGTACCAAGGTATTCACATGCGAGCCAAATGTAAAAGTAAGAACAAATCTGTGATGAGTCACTCAACAAAAAGAGCAAACCCGACAGTTACCGCCTTGGAATGGTCATTCTGCAATACGGACCGACACACTTTATAAAATCGCAATTTAACAAACCCTTGAATGAATGATTAAAAGAGACAAGCATTTATGACTGGAATTTTTATGTTTCATGTTTTATACATACATTTTCGAGAACATTATTATTACACTATTTACACACTATTTTTCATCATATATTATATCCTTATCATATATAATAGCCTGAAATAATATAAGCCTGGATATATAAACTTTATATACACACTCTAAAATAATAACTAAACAAGATTTCTAAAGATTTTAGAAAAAAATCATTTAAAATAATTCCGTCAATACTGTTGTTTTTATGTAACTGAAATATATATTTTATATTGATGAAATATACATGATTATTTTAGGCAAATACTTTCTGATTTTATACAAACCTTTGAAATACAAAAAAATAATGATTGCAAAATGTAAAGAGTAAATTAGTGAAGTTTGCATTATTGCTTCATTAGTTTGGAAACAAAAAATTAGAATTATATCTACCAGAAATAGTCCAGCTGCCTGATAAGGAGACATAGCCACATGAAATGGCATCAAATTCACATTCAAATGATGGTTCTGAAACAGACACAAAAACATTTTAAGTTCAAGTTTATTAAAGTTTAAGTTATTATCACACACATACACATGCAGGCGCACACACACCCCCGCACACGAAAGCACACCCACATGCACACACATCCACACCCGCACGCACACATGAGTGCACAAGTGCACACACACGCACACATAATTAAACTTCCCAGAATACGTTACACTGCGGGACTGCGCTATGCTATATGGGCAAGTAATATTACACACAGAGCATTTGCATCAGCAAATCCAATGTTTCAAAAGCTGAATATAATAGCTGTATCCTTATTACATGTAACAATGGCTAACTACAATCTACTGAGTCTTATAACTACCTCGATCTCCGCATGTACATTACAGTTGTGATTAAATGATAGAACGGCACACTTGTGTTTCTTTGATTTCTCTCCATTGAGTTATCAAATACTATCATTTATTACTTCTAAATATATGTCTCAATGGAAACAACAAACAACTCAATGGAAACAACAAACAAATAACATTACATGTTGATATGTTTGTTTGCTTTACAATCTTATTGTTACTGTTACAAATAACAATGAACTAAGCAACATAATCAAGCATCCATTTTGACTGAATTTATTCTTGACCTAAAACCTGCAGTTTTGAGCTCAAAACATCAGCTTTATATCAAATTTAAATAGAAAACTAGTTCTGTTTAATAAGAAACAGGTTTTCTACCTGCTTTTTTTAAAAGCATACATATAAGTCACATTAAAGCAAATATAGTATGAATGGCTTGTGTGAGTCTTCAATTTTAATGACATAAGTACATGTCATGTTAAGTATCTCTTTTTAAAACATTAGAAGTTGTTGCCGAGGAAATCTATCGTTTGTACATACTGAATATATTGTAACAGTTCATTGCATTTACATCACAAATAATATTCTTTATTAATTGCTATACTTCAAAAGGCAGGTAATTAATTGTTTCCTATAAGTTGTCCCAGTTTGACAAAATATTTTATGTACACTGGTTTTGACAAACACCACCAGGAAGTGTGAAATTAGATGATCCTTTTGTTGACAGATGGTCCCAATGCAGTAACTGTTGGTCCTTCTATTTAATGGAATATCTCAGTGGGTTTATCCACTGTTTTTACATTTCACATGCATTTCATTTGTCTAGTCTGGCTCAAATGTAATTTACATTCTATTTATCAGAGAATCTTGTCATATTTTCCTATTCAAAGTTTTTCACCTAAATGATAAGAAACTGGGAGCCTTTGAGAGGATGTGAATTGGCAACATTAACCTTTCGGCCAACAAGCCATGTCTTTAAACCTTGTTGATTAAAAGTAAGTTAACAGTTTTGTACCCTGGCAACCAGTTTTGATGATTTGCACATCATCCACAGCGAAGTGACCATTTTGGGAAGCCCCTCTTTCTCCAACAATGTAGATCCGGCCAAGGAACGGCACTGGGAACTGGAAGCACGACGAGGTGAACCAGCTGATACTTCCAGTTGTGGTAATAATCACAGGCACGCTCACCACTTCAGTAAGGTCATTTTTGTAGAAAGTGCTTAACGTTCCTGGATGGTCGCCATACGCAGTATACCTAAATTGGTACGATGCCATGTTTCCTGCTTCACCTTCCATCTCAACGTTAAACCACACATATGACTGATGGCCAGCACCGCCAAATGAGTTGTCAAGCATGAGGTAATTTCCTGAAATTGGAATAATCATTCCTAATAATTTTACGCGGAGTCCGATAAACATGCATATGGCCATATATGCCCTTGATAGGTGACTATGAAGAGACCAGGTTTGTCGATAAAAGTGACTACATTCTATGTTTTGTCAGCTTACTCACTTGAAGTTTTCTGTTGATGTTAAAGTTAAATTGCATTATGTGTAAAACCAATAAAAGAAAATACACCATTCCATTTCCACAGTTGTCACTATAAGTTCACAAGCTATCTTTAAACGGAGATGCTTAATTGCAAACTGTATGTACACCAGCTGGACACAGAGATGCTTAATTGCAAACTGTATGTACACCAGCTGGACACAGAGATGCTTAATTGCAAACTGTATGTACACCAGCTGGACACAGATTTGCTTAATTGCAAACTGTATGTATACCAGCTGGACACAGTGTGTAAAGGTGTTGTTTTTTCTATTGATGTAATAGTGTGTAAGTCATTATTTACTATCTGCAACCATTTCAATATAAATGGTTTAATTTTGTGTTCACCTGAATATGGATATTAGGAAGATGTCTTTAGTTTCGACCTATCAGAAACCTTCAATCTGTTGGAGATAGTTTTTTAAGATCTTCCTATTACTTGCGAGTTTTTCAAGGGTTAAATTAATTTGCTTCTATCTTTTTAGGTAAAAAAGATGCTTTGGAATGGTCCAGTCTTGTGTGGGTAATAAATACCATTTGTGTCAGCAACATTTTCTTACCTTCATTTTGAGGCGTATTTGAGTTGAGTATTTGAGTGGCATTTTTTGTGCCATTATATGCTACTCTGGTCCATTTGTATGCAGATCCGACAGTACAGTTAGAGTCAAAGTCGCACAGGAAGGGATTGTCAAAGGTACACACACCCACATCTTGCAGACCACCTGCAAAACAAAGCAATGTATTTGAATATTCATAAACTATGTTTATGGTTATCAAAATGGTCATCACTGAAAATTAGGGAGTATATACTGCATCCAGTCCGGATCAGGAGGACAATAGAGGGTTTTGCAGTTTGCACGTAACTTCTAGCCAATGAATAGTTTCTACTCATACCTACGTCAAGTGCTTATAAGGAGTTTCACACAAACAAAAATGTTTTTTTGTGTAAGGTAGTTGAACATATCTCAATGTGTTGTATACATGCACTGATTGGTCGAAATGGGTTATGTTACCGGCAGTTTTAATCCTTCCTTAATACATGCTTACACATAACAAATAAAATGTGATTTTCTAGAAACATTAGATGATTTAGTAGTTTAATCACCAAAGTTCACACTAAATTTAATTAAGTACAATTTAAAACATAATCACCATGTGATATATGCATTTCGTTGTTCAATGGATTAATTTTGTTTATATACATGTAGAAGCAATGTACAGAAGACATATTTCTCACACATAGATATGTAATGTAAAGCAAAACGTAATTATTAACAATATCTGAATTGAGTATTAAGACAATGAATTATTCAAATAAAAATAACAATGTCCTTTTTCATTTCTAGTATATTTTAAAATCTTAATCTGAATTAGGCAACAGTAATGCTAAGTTTGAATGGGAGAGAAATCAAGAAACAGGGCATCACAGAAGAGGGCAACAGTTACCACATTTACCACCTTAAAACTTCCAGCAAAAGGACCATTGGGGAGCTGAAACCAGGTTTAACCCAAACATCACACATCTCCTCCAAACAAATAATATGAAGAGAGCCATGATGGCCCCGAATCGTTCAACAGAGGATTCTGGCTTTAAAATCAAACCACACAATGATATATTAAAGTTGGCATCAAGTGATAATAAGTTATTTGTTCATCAAATCCTTGCAATCATCAAGATGTCTATGCAGATTAAGATTTGAATAATGTTCTGTGAAGATTAGGTCCAAAAATTGTTAACATTGTTGTTTACTATTACAGTACTGAAAATCATGAAATTGACAAACGGAACGGAGTGGAAATGGAAATGAAACGTTTTTCGTTTCCTGTTAAAACGGAAACGGAACGGAGTGGAAATGGAAATGCAACGGAGCGCTACAAACGCTTGAAACGGTGTAAACGGTATAAACGCTATAACCGGAGCGCTTGGAACGCTAGAAACGGTAGAAACGGAAAAATCGGAATGCTCGTAACGGTAGAGTTATTTTCACTACCGCTTCAAACGTTTCTAGGTCACCCGATTATTTATAGTAACATTTCAACCGTTTCTTGGTACGAAATAAATTTAAACGAACACAATAACTGGCTTCAATTTATCAACACAAACGCGCTTTTATATGTACTCTGCAGAAAGAAATAACATAAATTATTATCAAAAAATCGTATTTATCAAACTTGTACATTACAGTTCCGAAACCGCACGAGTTGTCCAAGTCATCGTGTACCGTCAAAACAGAAACTGCACTAAAAATCACTCCGCACGATAAAACACGCAATTTAACTATAATATTGCGTTTCTGTCGAAACTGGTGTTTTAATTAATTCCAATGAATAGCTTAACATCCGCCTTGGATCGACATTCTTAGTCTCCATTGTTTATCATATGAAGATAGTGTGTACACAGCTGTCATTACACGTATGCGCGCGCAATGTCGCAGCATTTCCCGAGTTTGAATTTTCGCTAATTACTTTGTAGCTGCATGGTCCGTTCCCGGATCAACTACGCCAATCATTTTTGTGTGAACATACTTGCTTAAAGTATTTTTCATTTACAAAGAATGCATTGCGTGGTACAAAATAAAGTTACTTAATGAAATTAAACCTCAACCAAAAGAAGGTAACACATCTCATATAACACAAAAAACATAAAACAACTACACATAAAACAAACAAACAATGCTATGTATTATTGCAAGGTGTGACCCAATCAAGAATCAATAACATCCTCCCCGGCACTCAGAGCCAATGACAAGTATGATCCTAAAGTTCAACGTCTGAATAACCACAGATTGCCAAATAGTGCACGTATACAATCATCGATTGACAGTTAAATAAAACAACCGTGATAAAAACTTACATCACGATAAATATTAAAGACATAATAATCATTACCGCCATTAAATTCACCTGATCACACATGATCATCATCAGGATCCCATATTACTTATATAATCACCACTAATCATCATCAAAAGCAGCATCACCGGCATCACGATCTACATCATAATCGTCATGAGCATCAGCATCACCGTAACAGGTATTACCATTTACATTATAATCATAAACAGCATCGGTATCACCGTCATCATTATCAGCAGAAGCAGCAGTAGCAGCAGCAGCACCGTCATTTACATCATCATTACTTTAGTTACAGGGGTATGGATATGTATTTTATTTTATCTTGCCTCTTTGTCAAGAAAAGTTTCTTCTGCTTCTAATCTTAATTGTTATATATCTTATAATAAACAATGTTGTAAATTTGGACAATAGTATCAAAATTCCTATTTCTAAATGCATAGTTCCCATAATGCGCTGTTACATATATAGGATTAATCGGAATTCGTGGACCGCGATTAAGAATCTGCATACAACTTTTGACTTTACTTGACTTGCAACTATTTGAATGAGGCCTGGCTACGGCTCATTTTCCCATTCATGTCTTGAATGTTCTATGCCAAAATGTGGTCTAATGAGGGCCCTACCGGGTACTTAATTTTTGTACCCATTTTAAGATAGAAATATATTAATTTAAAATATATCGTTTTGTAAATTGATATTATGTTTCTCCATGCGCGTGGGTAGGGTTCATGCCATCATAAAGTTCTACTCTAATTGAATCCCTAATTTTAAGACATGAGCGGACACACCAACTAATTAAGCTAATTGGCAGTTTTATGACACCTTGTTTGTCTAGTGGACAGGAAGTGTGACCGTGTTTTGGCGTCTTTTCCACTTCGCAAGAACACATGCATCCTCTATGCAGCTGTGTTTGAAAATGTCACCTTATGGCAGTCGCGTGGTTTATGACCTTCACCTTTTAAAGAGCAATATGCATTGACTTACGCGAGGACAACAAAAAGGACAAAACACTAAGGTGCACGATATCTTTTTTGGCTCATAAAAGGACCTAACGCTATATTTAGTAGTACCCACAATGGTGCACCCTTTCCCCACCCACTATTTTTTAGTTTAAGAAGAGGAAACGTGGATGTGGGGATTGGGGATTTCTTATAGTAAATACTACATTAATTGTCGTGTTTTTTGTAAATAATGTTATCAAGAGAAGACAAATCAAGGAACACAGTCTAATGTATATTTTCATCTCGTGTTTATTGCAAATGTATTATTTCAATGGCTCGCCTATTCTTTTGTAGTTAATCCATACCTTAAATATAAATAATACCTTTATAAAAGTGTTTATGATCATTAAAAGGACTAAAAAGTTTTTGTAAGGACATTTATATAAGTAAAAACATGCGCAGTCTGAAATATTACTACATAGTACAGTTTCCTCCCTCCACTATCATTCCTTTAGAACTTATATTTATGCCGCGAAGGTAAATCGTCAATAACGTTGCATATTTTTTCATAGCACACGCCGTTCACGCGTACTTACCATTTTTAATCCCTAAACAGTACCCAGCGTTCACACCCTCTCTCTCTTCTAAATGGCAGCTTGAAGACAATTATCGATCGATATCATGTTGCACAGTATTGAGAGAAATAATAGGTCGGTCAATTTGAAACAAAAAAAAATCTTTTCGGCGACTTCAAATGATAGTGACCGGCGATTGTTTCCCAGAATATTCTTTGATGTTGCAGTGTTAGCCAGAGAGCCCTCCTCTCCAGAAAGAAATTACACCGCATCTAATGATTTATTTGTTCACCGCATTTATTTGTTACAACCTTGGAGAAATTAAAATCACATTGATATAATTAGCGACTTCATGTTATAAGTGCGTGAACAATATTGTTAACAGCCGTTAATTGGCGCTAATATGTGCAAACCGAAAACACAACAACACACACTTGTTTCTAAGAAAGTTGTTTGTTCTATGAGACTTTATGTATGTGCCTGTTTTCGACAAAACAACATGTTCATGTTTATATGAGATAATCATTTTAACCATGAAATGTGACTGTAGTGAGTAATACTTATCTAAAATTATTGGATATTACACGTTACTATCAGCGAGACGTTAAATCTAAAGTCCGCCATATAACAAATATCGGAAAGGGGCAAACATTCGCCTTTTATTTTGGCAGTGGGGATGGGGGTAAACGCTGGGCCATTTTATTTGAAGGACCTTTTTATTTGAAGGGGAGAGGGGGTGGCAAACGTCCGGTCTGCACTTATAGGGGCGGGGGGCAAACGTCCGTGGGCAAGTTTTAAAAAAAAAATTGTGTGTGATATCGTCTTATTTTAAGGTCGGATCACCATTACGCTTTTTTTGCGGATTAACACGTCACAGAGAAGTTAACTTTTAAGGATACTGGGTGTGTGTGGACCATATTTGAAAGTTATTTCTTGTTTGTTTATTCCGGGATATGACGTCTGGCGAAGACAAGTAGGTAGGCATCTTCTCAATACTGCACTCCCTGAATTTTGAGGATTATTTGCAGGTGCTGGTTGTTAAGGGTATTTTTTGTCTGCAATTTCCCTCCGGGTGACTGACACTGAATATCCTCGTCGCAAACAATCTACTGCCGATTCCTTTATATGTGATGGAAGACTTTTGCATCTCCCTAGAATGTTTACTTCTTTCGTCATTTTGCAAACACACCGGAAGTACTTTACCTTTAGAAATTTATTAAACGAAATTTTTAGTCAAAATCGGAACGGAGCGAAACGGAACGCTTGAAACGGTAGAAACGGAAGAAACGATAGAAACGCTGGAAGCGTTTGAAATGCAGCGCTGGAAGCGAATAAAACGAAACGGAAACGCAACGGAAGCGGAATGGAAACGGAGCGGCAAACGCTACCAACTGAAATGGAAACGAAACGGAGTGGAAACGGGAAAATTGTCAATTTCGTGATTTTCAGTACTGTATGGCCTACTAACTCTTTTTCCGATACTTTGTGACCCAATTTCGAATGATCCACAATTTCATGAAAATATTTAGTCCAATTTTGGTGAATTATTTAGGTGCATCGTGTGTTCAAAGGTATTTTTTTTCTAGGATAAGACCTAGTAACTTAAATTCTGACCTCCCATGACTAAGTAACGAGTTCATTCAAGATTTTATGCAAACATATGGGGCAATAATATGTCCACTAGAGTATTCACAATATTTTCTAGAACTTGACCTTGTGAACTACTTTTAACCCCATGTGACCCAGTTACATCTCAAGATTTTATGCAGACAAACATTTACGAAGATTTTCTGAAGACAAACATTTACCAAGTTGTGTGAGGATTGGGCCATAAATATGACATCTGTGTTTGCAAAGGTTTGTCTAAAATTTGACTGAGCTACATTTTTTGACCCCACATGGCCCAGTTATGAATTCATCAAAGATTTCATGCAGACAAATATTTTGACCAAGTTTGGAGAAAATTTGATCAGAAGCAACGATGCCGCACGACAGACCATGCATCACAGACGAATTGGTGTCAGAAAAGCTCACGCTTGAGCAGATTGTTCTCAGGTTATCTAAAAGAAAAAAATGACAAGCAAGTAAACAGAAGTTTCTAAGCAGCAACAAAGTCAAAGTAATATCACTTACGCATGCACGGCATCTCGAGAAACTGTATGTCATCTATGCCAGTAAACATATAATAGGAGTTATTAGATCGGGGTATTGCCGTAAACCTGACAAGGAGATAACCACTGTTTTCGAGGACGGGTATATGTGATGTGATCCAGAGACTTCCTGCCTCCTCTGGTATTTTGTAAATGACTGAATGTGTTCCGACACCTGGCGACCCATATGTCATGTTAACAGTCATCCCTAGTGTGGTTATACTGCTGTAGGGGCATTGTTGAAATTTGTAGCGGAAAGACATGCAATTGGTGGTTTCGGTAAGTGGGATGTTTCCAGACTCCAAGTAGAAAATGCGAAAGTTCGGCGATATGGCAAAGTAATAATCTGGAAGAAGAACATAAACATAAGATGTAATAGAAATTACACTAGTATCATTTTATGTTATACATTTTTATATAAATACAGACAGCAATTGTTCACGGGAAAAGCTACCTTGGTAAATTTAAATTTTCTCAAGTATAAAATGAAACATTTAAGCCAAAACTGTGTATTTTTATACATTTTATTCACTCTCCATCAAGCGATTATGTGTAGAGAAACTATGACAGTTACTATTATTAAACCTTCAATATTGAATCAATTATCTTCCAACATGAGTTGGCAACCTACATTGGTATCAGGCTGAGAGGTTGACTTTTGTTTATCAATGAAAGTATCTACTATTTAATTAGGAAAGGATGAAACAAATGATGTTTGTGAATATTAATCTACAGATGGACAATAAATAATATCAAATTAATATACAAATAGGTAAAACAAGGGCAATATATTACCCGTTGGGTCATCCTGACACACGTTAATCAACGAATAACGGTCGGGGTAAGTGTTCCATAAACATTCTCCCTCAAATGAGCAATCACCGATACCTAAAAAAACAACAACACAACAATCAATCACCTGCAATAAAACCATTATAATTATATTAGTTTTTGCTGGTATATATGACTAACAGAATTTTAAATGTTTTTGATAATGAAAGCCGCCAGGTCACTCACTATAAAGGTGAAACAATTGAAGGAAGGCATCTCTATTAATATTTTATATAGTCTGACATGATTTGTTTGTTCTATGGACCATTCCTCAATATGTGTGTGATTTATCCCCATATTGTTATTTTGGCAGTTTCTACTTACGTCTATCTTAATTGCTCACTAACAGTTTCAAGAACAAAACACATGGGTTCTTTTGTGTAATGCTGTCAACCATTCACCATGTCCTTGACATTGATTCTGACAGGATACACCAGTTCATGTGAAAAAACATGACTATCCATTAGATAGAGACACTATTCCCTTAGTCATAAGTACCAATAAAATGCAATAACAAATTCCTGGGAAAACTTGCAGATTCCATAGTATAATGTCTGAAAAGTTTTCTATATTTGTTTGTTGGGTTGATAGTCCCATCAACAGTATTCCAGTTATCTGGAGACGATTTCTATACTTGATGTCTGGCCCTACGTGCTTGTTTTAGTCTTATTTTTAATTTAGGAACAATCCATTAGAAAGTGGCTTTTACCTTGGGATCCAATACAATACAATAATAACACTTCTGGAAAAGTTTTATCAGGCTATAATATCATATCTTAGAAAGTTTACATACTTGCTTTTCTAGGTCTAAAACCTTTCTAGTTTTTATCCTATTTAAGACAGGAAGTTCGGAAAATATGAAAAAATAAAATATGTTCGCTGTAAAAGTTCTAAGAAGGGTTAAAACAGCAAAGTAATAACTTACTTGGGCATTTATTGTCAGTCAGTGATATATAGTTCATGTGTGTGGTCATGTTTATATGGAAGCGTATCCTATGTTCTTCCATTCCCGGTTGTAGAGAAGCACATGCAGCAACATTGGACTGTAGTGATGAATATAAGAGCTCTTCACCTTCATCTAGAATCTGAAACACCTAGATATATACAAACATCAAGGAAAACACCAGAAATATACATATATCAGGGATCTCAAACACCTGGTAGTATACAAATATCAAGGAAAACACCAGACATATACATATATCAGGGATCTCAAACACCTGGTAGTATACAAATATCAAGGAAAACACCAGACATATACATATATCAGGGATCTCAAACACCTGGTAGTATACAAACATCAAGGAAAACACCAGAAATATACATATATCAGGGATCTCAAACACCTGGTAGTATACAAATATCAAGGAAAACACTGGAAATATACATATATCAGGGATCTCAAACACCTGGTAGTATACAAATATCAAGGAAAACACCGGAAATATACATATATCAGGGATCTCAAACACCTGGTAGTATACAAACATCAAGGAAAACACCAGAAATATACATATATATGGGATCTCAAACACCTGGTAGTATACAAATATCAAGGAAAACACCGGAAATATACATATATCAGGGAGCTCAAACACCTGGTAGTATACAAATATCAGGGAAAACACCTGGAAGTATACAAATATCAAGGATCTCAAACACCTGGAAGTATACAAATATCAAGGAAAACACCGGAAATATACATATATC
This sequence comes from Sinonovacula constricta, assembly GCA_007844125.1. NCBI lineage: Eukaryota > Metazoa > Mollusca > Bivalvia > Cardiida > Solecurtidae > Sinonovacula > Sinonovacula constricta. Next base: position 22,081,986 of record CM017565.1, read on the forward strand.
AGGGATCTCAAACACCTGGAAGTATACAAATATCAAGGAAAACACCTGGAAGTATACACATATCAGGGATCTCAAACACCTGGAAGTATACAAATATCAAGGAAAACACCTGGAAGTATACAAACATCAGGGAAAACACCTGGAATAATACAAGTATCAGGGATCTCAAACACCTGGTAGTATACAAATATCAGGGAAAACACCTGGAAGTATACACATATCAGGGAAAACACCTGGAAGTATACAAATATCAGGGATCTCAAACACCTGGTAGTATACAAATATCAGGGAAAACACTTGGAAGTATACACATATCAGGGAAAACACCTGAAAGTATGCACATATCAGGGAAAACACCTGGAAGTATACAAACATCAGGGAAAACACCTGGAAGTATACAAATATCAGGGAAAACATCTGGAAGTATACAAACATCAGGGAAAACACCTGGAAGTATACAAACATCAGGGAAAACACCTGGAAGTATACAAACATCAGGGAAAACACATGAAAGTATACAAACATCAGGAAAAACACCTGGAAGTATACAAACATCAGGAAAAACACCTGGAAGTATACAAATATCAGGGATAACACCTGGAAGTATACAAACATCAGGGAAAACACCTGGAAGTATACAAACATCAGGGAAAACACCTGGAAGTATACAAACATCAGGGAAAACACCTGGAAGTATACAAACATCTGGGAAAACACCTGGAAGTATACAAATATCAGGGAAAACACCTGGAAATATTCAAATATCAGGGACCTCAAACACCTGGAAGTATACAAATATCAGGGAAAACACCTGGAAATATTCAAATATCAGGGATCTCAAACACCTGGAAGTATACAAATATCAGGGAAAACACCTGAAAATATTCAAATATCTGGGATCTCAAATACCTGGAAGTATACAAATATCAGAAAAAAACACCTGGAAGTATACAAATATCAGGGATCTCAAACAACTTAAAGAATTCAAACACCAGGGATATCAAACACCTAGAAATATACAAACATCAGGGAAAACAGCTGGAAATATACAAACATCAGGGAAGTAAAACCCCTAAAAATATACAAACTTCTGGGATCTAAATTATATGCCTTTAAACAAACATCAGGTAAGTAAAACAACCAGAAATAGGCAAACATTAGGGTTAAAAAAATCTGGTAATATAAAATAACAAGAATATATTACAAAGTCCTAGGAGCATTGCAACATATACCAAAATTTGAACAGGTACAGGATAAAGGAATTCACATGCAAGCCAAATGTAAAAGTAAGAACAAATCTGTGACGAGTCATTGAACAAAATGAGCAAACCCAGCGGTTACCACCTTGGACGGTCAGACGGCAAAAGGGACCGACAGGGGTGATTAAACTGGTTTTACAAAGCTCTAAAGTTGCACTGCCAAAGGGATTTCTCAAATGCAAGATGAAAAGAAAACTGATCTATTTGAATAAAAAGCACTGATGTTTTCTTTGATTGGTTATGACAAAAAATGTGACGACACTAAAAAAAAAATGTCCACATAGTATTAAGAAGAGAGGGAAGTATTACCCGGGATCTTCAAAACATGAGAGATCTTAAACACTTAGAAGGGACTTGAACCCGCACTGTATGAAGGTGTTACGTGACGACCTTTTGGTCACTGGTACTGTCATCCCAATTTCAATTTCTATTGTTGAGTTACATATTTTATACAAAAGGACATCTATAAAGATAGATGTGTATCCCCAAACAAATTTAGTAACTAACTAGACCATTATCGTTATCCGGGGTTGATATTGGGAGTGGGTTTTTTTTAGGGTGAGAGGTTGAAGAGGGCCGCGATAGGCTTGATAGGCAGCCAGCATAAAGTGACTTGAAAGTCATCCGGCAGTACAAACAAACATCATTCATGGTCATATCTACATATGGGCAGAAATGGCATGGTGTTGAGCCTATCAGCCTACAACAAGAATGATGTTGGGAACATGGTCCAAGCTCCGCTACCAGAAATGACTGCTACTTGAGGCCTGACAATACTGGATATTTAAAGACTTGCTGTCTGGGCACTGGTTTACCGGCTGGAATGTCGCCAGTTTGGGCAAGATGCCAGAATAGATAATTTATGTATTGCAATACAGAATGATCAGCATCTTTTGTCAGGCAGAAGGAAGCTGGGTATTTTTTTTTAACAAGATCAAAAATATCATGCAGGATAGGTAGACGTGATGACAGTTGAAGATCTAACTGACTAAATACATCATGTGCACGAGGACAGTGAGTGATTATGTAAGCCCTTTCTAAGGAAGGCGCCTTATTCATCTCATCAACCTATGCTCCACATGAAGAACATCTGAAGATTGTTTCTTAACTTGTGTGCATTGTCAGGTAAGCGCAATACCTTTAGCTGAATAAATCTTCAATTTTGGCCTTTCACGAGACTTGGCAAGATGCATTAGCACTTCAAGAATCCAGAAAGACATGGCGATTATGCCTAGGCTGGGGCGTGAGCAGCAGCATCGACCTGTTATCATTATAATTAACATTGTTTCCCTAAAGACACGAAAAAGCCCGTGTATCACAGCTTATATTCCTTGCACTCAGATAAAACTGACATAATCCAAAGGTGTAACAGAAAACATGCCAGCAGCAGTGTTTACAGCAAAATATTGTTGATTAAACAAACGATTTTCACCTACAGCAATGTATCAATTTACAAATACAGAACAGTATATTATCATTTCAAATTTAGGTTAAAGCTAAATAAATAAACAATGAAGTCCAAAAAGTTCTGTTCAAGTAGATGTTGAAACAACATGTCCTGATATTGGACGATCAACAGGAGAGTTCTTTGAAATGTACATAAGCAAAGACACAAGATCTCATCCCATAAAAAAGTTCAGGAGTAAGCAATTCATTATGAACAAAGCATCACTGGATACAGCTGGAATATTCTGAGGAAGGTCAAATGGAAAGAGAAAACACAAAGAGACTTGATGGTTGACTGGTTTTGATTGTAGAGGATGCTTAACAAAAGAAATCCTACTCGTAATGGAAGATCAGATGGAAGTTATCATGACTAGGCCTATGCATTGAAAAAGAATGGGGCAAGAAAATAGAGGTGTGAAGCACAATAAAGCAGATGTTTCTATAACCACACGACTCTGATATGACTGGAATCAGTTCTATGGACTGTCTCTAGTAAAAACACCATCTATAACAATAACGGACCATATACTGAACATGTGTGTCAAAACGTTTGGAAGATAAATTTGGCCAATGGCACAAGAAAATAGAAGGAGAGTGACAAGATCAGACATGGCTCCCAATGCAGGTGCTTACTTTTAGTTCTCACTTTGATGGGATATTTTCATTTATACTGTTTGTTTGATAGAAAACCCTTCAGGAGGTGCTCAGTTGAAGAGCTCAAGAAACCAGCTTTAAGCACCCAAGAGGTTCTTTTGCAGACTAACTGTTCAAAGGCGGTGGTAACTGCTGGCTTTTCTGTTTGTGTGTTATGTCTTTTCTCTTGTGCTTTTATCACTTTTACATACCCTGTTTGCCTCTGTCTAGAGGTAGAATAGATTTAAATATCTGTGCTAATTCCCATAAGACCTTTTCTTATTTACCTGTTAAAATGACTTGTGGGCAACAGGCCATGTGATGGAGAGTCATTTCCTGACCTATTGACATTGACCAGGATCATCCATATTGCTTAAGAGATGAGAAGGCGCTGTATATGGGAAGTCAGTTATGTGTGGGTCTTTGTTTACTAGGACCGAAAAAGACATGACATGCCACAATGTTATAAAACAAGGCTCTACTGAACACCAGCAAAGCAGATGCTCAGGAGAAAGACAAATGGTGTGAGGTAATAATACTACTTCCAATCCAGAAGTCTGCAGATCAGACACCATCACAGGCAACTTTTAACAGAGATCCCCAAATGTCTATTCTAAGCAACAGCAAAAACCTACCTGAATAACATCTAAAAGCTGCAGACTTCCCAGTGCTGAGCACATCGAACTTGAATCTTAGATATTGTATATTTTCTGTAGCTGGCATGGTTAGGTCAAACGAGACTTCTCCAGCTGCTGCAGAGGGCTGAATGTACAGTGTGTTGTCTGAAAACAGGAGGGGTCAGAGGTATCAATTCTGATGATATAGACTCAGGAATGACGTTGTTGGTTCGAGCATTAAAAGTGAGATTTAGAGACACACCGTCCCCTCACACACACCGATAAGTAATAATGCCATCATTTCAATTATAAATGACTAATAATGAGTTCTTACTCAAAGACACTGGTGAAATCGGTCTTGTCCAAGATGTGTACTGTGCTTTACACATGAGCTGGTCTAAAATTGGGGCACATACTGTCAGGTCATTGAACTCACAGGCTGTAGCAGGGTATGGTTCTGGAACATAAACAGAAAATTGCAGGTGGTAATGCTTACAAATTATCATCATCACCATCATCATCATCATCAACACCATCATAATCACCATCATCCCCATTGTTATCATCATCACTATCATAATTTTCATAATGCTGTTCCTTCTCCTCTTCCTCATCATCTTATTGTTGTTTTCTTCTTCTTCTTCTTTTGTAACATATTTGGTACTATGGGTCAAGCTAATTATATTTAAATTAGGGTGAATCGTATTTAATTTTGAAACCGTTTTTAGATTTAAGTCTATACTTCAAATTATCAGTTATGCTAATCGATAAGGATTGTACCCACACACATCACGCAAACCTTCCTTATTTTTTTATTTCCACCCTCTTTGTGGTTCTAGTCGTAATCAATAATTATGGAGTTAATTCGCAGGGTGGCTGAACACAGGAGAAGGAGAACGGAGACTGATCACGGGAAACATAGAATGTGAACGAGAGTGTGGAAGAAAGAATTCAAGAAACAGAAGGAAAGAAGTGATATTCCAAGTTAACTTTACACCAAAGGACAATGTGAAAAGGTAATTAAATGAACTTATCCACAATCACATTCAACGCAAAGAGACCAAAATGAAAATATAAAAGACCGGGTCACAGCATATACCCTATCAAAAATTTACATCCACTACTAAACCACCACTTTGATTCCAATCCCACCTTCACTCCATTTTTTAATATAGACACCACCAAAACACTGTGGTCACTATTCCCACTGTCACGTCTATATCAGTTCCACCTTCACAACCATCTCTCTACATAGACTCCACCACAACCCTACAGCCACACTGCTCACAGCCACTTTTATTCCAATTCCACCTTCACAACTCTCTTGACAATATATACCCAACCACAATAAGAATATATGACACCTATGAGCATTGCAACATATACCAAACTCTGAAATGGCACAAGACAAAGGTATTCCATATGCAAGCCAAGTGAAAAGTAAGAACACATTTTTGATGAGTCATTTAACGAAAAGAACAAGCCTGACAGTTTACGCCTTAGAACAGTGAGTAGGCAATATGGGCCGACGGGGTTCCTAAACTGGTTTGTTGCATAATTCAGATATACATTGAAATGCAGATTTATGAATAAAGAATGAAGAATGCATAGGAATATTACTAATTGACTAGAGCAAATGGTCATAAAAATGGGCTACCGCAAGAGTGTTTATTTTGAACCAAACTGAAGTTAAAATACAAAATGATATTGAAAGTATTGAATGTTTAATACAATGGTTTCTAATATCGAATGTTAGTGACTCTGATGTCCCAATGTATAATCTTTATTTTAGAAGAGATGTTTATTTGCAGCTGAAGAGACTTGCCTGCTTTCCAATATCTAATGAGCTATACATTTGATTAACTATGGAATAATTTGGACCATGGCAATTCAGAAACCCCTCCGGAAATGCAAAGTTAGAGCTGTATAAAATCAGTTTAAGCACTACAGCCGGCACCTTTTGCCGATGACCATTCCAAGACAGTAACAGTTGGGTTTGCCCTTTTTGTTTAATGACTCATCACAGATTTGTTTTTGCTTTTACATTTGGCTTGCAAGCTTTGCCTTTTCAAATTTTGGTATATGTTGCAATGCTCATAGGACTTTGTCATATTGACTTATTCCCAACCATCTCTACTACATATATTCAGGAAACAAACCTGTATTAATTTCCTCCCCTACTTCCAATCCCTTCCCACTTTCACAATCACCTCTACTGAATATAGCCCACAACAACCCTACAACCACTACTACACCAGCACTTATATTCCAAACTCACATTTCCAGTCACCTCTTCCGAATATAAAACCTTCTTCAGCTATCCACAATCCCATACTACCCTCCCTTATACTATGTATCAATACCTGGACACTGTATAACCAGGATCCTCCTGAACGACGGACATCACACGAATCCAAGTGATCGGTTTCTTTACAAATACCAACTTCACCTCTGCAGACTCAGCCATAGAGTCTGGCAGTGTCACGCAGGCCTTGAACATTCCCGTGCCTTTGTACGCCATTTCAGTCCAGATTAGCTGTTCCTGGTCGTCCGATCGCAAATATAGCCGCAACATGTCATCAATTTCGTTCGATTTGTAATATGTGAATGTAATGGCCGTTCCAGTGTCAAAGACGAAAGGACGAGATGTAAAGTTAAAACCTAGAATGATACAACAACCCAATTTCTTAGACTTTGGAACAAGCGTAGATAAAACAAATGATTCAAAATTTAAAAAATGTAAACATCACACTTTTAGGTTTTCTAAAGTAAATAATGGTAAGATATATAATCCATACTGCCTTTTTCTGTTGATGTACATTTATTGGAAGTGCAAAAAGTGACAAAGATTATTTTATTATGACAAAATGATTAGTCCAATAACTTATCACTCCAAGAGAGCAAAGTCTTGTCAGATGACAAATCTCAAACAAAAATATGATGCAGCAGTTTTATCCAAATATCTTGAAAGTTTAACTTGTTGTTTTGAGTTATTGCACCAACACAAGTTTAATTACATTGGTAACACCAAACTATTTCTAGGGAAATAGCAAAAGGCTAAAGATAGACCACTAAGACAACTTCGTACTTGTCTTAATTAAATATTTTATCTTATAGATATAAAATGTTCTCTGGTCACTAGACAGTTAAAATTGACTGCTGCTACCGAAAGTAAACTTACTTTCTTGAGTCCCATGATGAGTGAACGCAGAGCAGGCAGAAATATCACTGCAGTTTATCTTTTGGTATTCATCTGAAAAAAAAATTAGGTTGGATTCATTCATTTTTTTAAAGCATGGTAATAATAATTTTAAGGTGAGACTAGCCCTAGTCATAGTATCAGCTTTCAAACAGGACATTATCGTATCAGCTTTCAAACGGGACATAGAGGATCTGATATGAGTGTTTATTAGATACTGAAAATATTAAACGAGTTGGACGAAATGATACGAAACGAGGCTCTGCCAAGTTTCGTATCATATTAGACGAGTTTAATATTATCAGCATCTAATGAACATGAATGTTAAATTCTATTTATCACATAACCAAAACACCAGCTGTTTTTTGTTTACAATGCATAATCTTTTTATAGTATGAACAGTCGGCCTTGTCATGTGTAATTCTGTGTGGAAGAATCCGCACAAAAGATAGTTCCAGTCTTTACTCGACCATTTTCCACACAAAGGGAACAGATTCGTTTATAACATGACTAAACTGTTATCTTTTTATTAATTAAAATGAAATTGTCCAACAAAATGCATAAAACGGCGACAACAAAGTGGTCAGGAAATGGCATATACACCACACATACTTAATGACGTCACACTACGACAATGACGTCACACTACGATAATTACCTAGTAAGTTACCAAAAATAATGCATGAGTGTTACCTCACGCTCGTGCGGTAGATTATGTGATAAATTATCGTATCAGCTTTTGGATGAGACATTATCGTATCAGCTTTTAAATGAGACATTATCGTATCAGCTTTCGAATGGGACATTATCGTATCAGCTTTCGAATGGGACATAATCGTATTAGCTTCGAACGGGACATTATCTTATCAGCTTTCAAACGGGACATTATCCTATCAGCTTTCGAACAGGACATTATAACTAACGTAAAATATAAGTATTTTAACATAATAAAAGCCTATCCCCTGGTTAAAGTGATTTTCAATTTCATTTTAAATAGCTACCAATGTTCAAATTGTAATCAACAATTGTCAGACTAATACAATTACTATTTCATGACATTTTAAGTTATCACAGCAGTAAAATATAGGATTCTTTAGTAAAAAATAAAAATGATACTTTACCACTGTAAACATAACACGTTCTATTAATTGTTTAACAGTACAGCTCTTGGCTACTGCCTACCAAAATTCTATGTATGGTAGATGCATCGTAAACGATATTAATTCAAATATAATAAATGAGTCTAATTGTGTAAAAGTAAATAAGAAAAGGTCCTATCAAAATAACCACATATATTTAAACCAATATATTTAGACCAAGGCAAATAAAGTAAATGTAAATGTGAGAATACAATTAGATAATTTAAATATATATAACAGAAAATGCAACGTAACACAACTAATTGCCGGATTTAAAAACCCATTTGAGATACATCCTTGCTAGACGTTGCATGGTCATCAGTGGAGCATTATAGTGTGGAGGCTGTTTCAGATACATGTTAATGCATGTGGGAATATGTACGATATATAAGTAATAGGGATGCTGGTATCTGACATTTCTGATAAGGGCCTTGATGTGTGGAGGTAAATGTATGTCTACGAGGTTATAATAAATTTTAAATCACAAGCCTATAATCGTATATGTGATGCTCAATTTTTATGTAAAAAATCAGACCTAACCCCTTTGTAAAACAAATGTCTATCTGCCTTCTTGAAGTATCATTGTGGCTATGCCACTTGTGGAAATACTAACCGCACTGATTGTTGCATGTCCATAGAACAACGTCGAGTATTTTTGCTGTGGCTAGGCCACTCATAGAAATATTAACCCCTCTCTTTACTGCATGTCCATCAAACAACGAGTATTTTTTATCATGGCTAGGCCATTCGTGGAAATATTAACCCTTCTTTTTACATCATGTCCATTTAACAATCTGTTACTTATGCCAGAAACTGTTAATAAGGCTAATATGTATGCAAGAACCTGCTAAATCATTTGGTTCCTTTTCTTTCAATCTAGAGCTTTCAAAGAAAAAATGTTTACTATGAAGTATCCAACTAAGCTAGCAATCCGGTTCTTTTGGCTACTCACACAGTATATTTCAAACATAAAATTGAGAAAATATTCTTGAAAATACCCATTCCGTAAAGTTAAAACAATAAATTGCTAATGAGCAAACAGGTCTTTAATACTCTGTGTCATTTGTGAAACCAAAACCTTGGTGCATATTTGATGGCAGAACACACATATATTTATCCTATTTTGCCGTGAGGTAGTGGTCTGTCTATAAAGTGAATGAATGGCAAATTAACCTACCAGAACAGAAGAAGTACTGGATATCATAATAGCAGCGTGAGTAGTAGATGGTACAGTTGGCAATGCTAGTAACCCCATCCAAACAATACACACTAGAAACAGTCTCCGACAAATCTAAATCGGGAGCAGCTGCCTTCCTTGTGAATGAGACAAAGCGACTGAAAACAAGAAACATTAAAATAGATGCAAAATGTAAGCAAAAATATATCACCTGCCAAAATATCACATCAATTATTTTATTTGATTGAAATACCAGTATGACCCTATTCGGAGTGATTAAGGTTGTAAACCACCTAAAGGCTGAAATGTTTTGTTGATTTATTGTCCTGCAAACTATTGTTAAGTTTTCCAGAGAAGGTATCCTCCTGAAGATATAATGCGGCCTTTACTGTATATCGCATGCTGTTTATATATTATATTATATCATATTACCCTTACTTTAGATGGACTCATCCCGGAACTACCCTCATGTTTGCCTGAGGTTTAGCAAAGGCTACAAGGGAGATATAGTATGGCTTTGGTATGTAATAGCCTGGCCTTAAAAACATGCCAAACCCAGAGCTGATGCTCTGCCAATTGCCCCACCTGTCTGGTTCAGATTTGGCTTTTTATTTAACTAACATCTCGAACCCCCGAGTCGACCCTCTGCCAATTGTGATACCTGGTCTAGTTCTGATTGGCTTATTTTTTAACAAACGTCCCAGACCTAGAGTTGAGGCTTTGCCAATTGGCCTACCAGATCTGACAGATTTGGCTTATTATAAAACAAACGTCCCAAATTTAGAGTCGATGCACTGCCAATTGCGCTATCAGGTCTGGTTCTGATTGGCTTATTATTCTCTACTTTGACATTAAAATGGCAATTATTACACTATGTCGCTTTCCTGACATTTTGTAGAATGCACAGACATGGAAACAGCTATGAACGCATTTTTTAAGTTAGAAGGCCTTCTCTAATATACAAGTTGATATTCCAACTGTCAATAACTTTCGTGGCTCAGTCACAAGTCCCCTTCGCAGCTCTTATAAAGTCCAGATGACCCACATAATGTTGTACGCTTAAAACTGTTTAAGTGATTGATACGTGCATATTTTTCATGCTATGATTACAGATACGATTATAAATACCTGAATCCGGCCATTTGACATATCAGATCTTGTACTGGTGGTGTGAGAAACGTTCTGCCGCAGATAAATGTGACTGTTCTGTCGGAGTAAAGAATATGCACCTCTCCCTCAGAACTTCTGACTCCGCCCACCAAGGCCAATTTACTGAAGTTAGCACCCGTAGACGGTAATGCCGTCCTCGGGACTGCAAATGAAGTGGAAAATGAAGTATATGATTTTACATGCTTTAGTCGACCTCTGATATATAAATATACATACATTGAATAAAAACTTTAGATTAAATGTTAGAGTAAAAAGTTGTTATAGAAAAGATATAGCTATTTAGATATATAGCTATATAGATATTTAGATTGCGCGCACTTAATGTATATTTGAAATTAAAAAAATTTGTGTAGTATTAGGTGACTTGATACAGGTTAAGTTGTATATTCATTTGCATTTTTGTTCTCGACACTGATTAAGTCAATATACTCCAAAACAGAGAAAAATGGAGCATTAAATGGAGAATATTGAAATAAATTGAGATCTCTTTATATAGCTTGTAATTTGAAACGTGTGGCAGAAGTCTAAGAAAATACTTTCTGGTGCATTTGTTTATCATTCCAACCTAACATTGTTAGCCATCATAATCTTTTTATGAAGCTATGATATCTCAGCAAGTCCAAAGAAAATCTATGCAAATTTCACCCTGCTTCAATTTAAAAAAACCCGCAACATTGGATACTTATAATTACTTTACGTAAAATGAGATATATTTCAGGCAAAACATTTTAAAAAATGAAGAGGGGTTTCATTTTTACCTGTCATGTGATATCCCCTCTCTGATCTGTGATGTCCATAATGTGATTACTCTTTGTGTGGTTACTCTTGACATGCGCCCTTACCGTGTGTGGATATACATGACATGCACCCTTACCATGTGGGGTTACTCATGACATGCACCCTCACTGTGTGTGGATATACATGACATGCACCCTAACCATCTGTGGTTACTCATGACATGCACCCTTACCATGTGTGGTTACTCATGACATGCACCCTTACCATGTGTGGTTACTCATGACATGCACCCTTACCATGTGGGGTTACTCATGACATGCACCCTTTTTGTGTGACTACTCATCACATGCACCCTTTCCATGTGTGGTTACTCATGTCATGCATCCTTACCGTGTGTGGTTACTATTAACATGCACCCTTACCATGTCTGGTTACTCATGACATTTACCATTACCATGTATGGTTACTTGTGACATGCACCCTTACCATGTACGGTTACTTGTGACATGCACCCTTACCATGTATGGTTACTTGTGACATGCACCCTTACCATGTATGGTTACTTGTGACATGCACCCTTACCATGTATGGTTACTTGTGACATGCACCCTTACCATGTATGGTTACTTGTGACATGCACTCTTACCATGTACAGTTACTTGTGACATGCACCCTTACCATGTATGGTTACTTGTGACATGCACCCTTACCATGTATGGTTACTTGTGACATGCACCCTTACCCTGTGTGGTTACTTGTGACATGCACCCTTACCATGTACGGTTACTTGTGACATGCACCCTTACCATGTATGGTTACTTGTGACATGCACCCTTACCATGTATGGTTACTTGTGACATGCACCCTTACCATGTATGGTTACTTGTGACATGCACTCTTACTATGTGTGGTTACTTGTGACATGCACTCTTTCCATGTATGGTTACTTGTGACATGCACTCTTACTATGTGTGGTTACTTGTGACATGCACCCTTACCATGTGTGGTTACTTGTGACATGCACTCTTACTATGTGTGGTTACTTGTGACATGCACCCTTACCATGTATGGTTACTTGTGACATGCACTCTTACTATGTGTGGTTACTTGTGACATGCACCCTTACCATGTGTGGTTACTTGTGACATGCACTCTTACTATGTGTGGTTACTTGTGACATGCTTCCTTACCATGTATGGTTACTTGTGACATGCACCCTTACCATGCACGGTTACTTGTGACATGCACCCTTACCATGTATGGTTACTTGTGACATGCACCCTTACCATGTATGGTTACTTGTGACATGCACCCTTACCATGTGTGGTTACTTGTGACATGCACTCTTACTATGTGTGGTTACTTGTGACATGCATCCTTACCATGTGTGGTTACTTGTGACATGCACCCTTACCCTGTGTGGTTACTTGTGACATGCACCCTTACTATGTGTGGTTACTTGTGACATGCATCCTTACCCTGTGTGGTTACTTGTGACATGCACCCTTACTATGTGTGGTTACTTGTGACATGCACCCTTACCATGTGTGGTTACTTGTGACATGCATCCTTACCCTGTGTGGTTACTTGTGACATGCACCCTTACCTTGTGTGGTTACTTGTGACATGCATCCTTACCATGTGTGGTTACTTGTGACATGCACCCTTACTATGTGTGGTTACTCATGACATGCACCCTTACCCTGTGTGGTTACTTGTGACATGCACCCTTACCCTGTGTGGTTACTTGTGACATGCACCCTTACCATGTGTGGTTACTTGTGACATGCATCCTTACCCTGTGTGGTTACTTGTGACATGCACCCTTACCTTGTGTGGTTACTTGTGACATGCATCCTTACCCTGTGTGGTTACTTGTGACATGTACCCTTACCGTGTGTGGTTACTTGTGACATGCATCCTTACCCTGTGTGGTTACTTGTGACATGTACCCTTACCTTGTGTGGTTACTTGTGACATGCATCCTTACCCTGTGTGGTTACTTGTGACAGGTACCCTTACCGTGTGTGGTTACTTGTGACATGTACCCTTAATGTGGGTTTGTTGCACATATTGTTAAGTTGTATGGTTAGATATGCGGGTTGTTCAAGAAGTTGGTGGACTCTTACAAGTAACATTTGTGTACACAAATTAATACTGACACTGGTTCCTAGTGCATTTGAAAACAAATGCGCATAGAAAAAATAATCTACCATGGCACTAACATCTGTTACGTCAAAGAAGTCATGTGGCATTCTACAAAGGCAGCCCTTTTTAGTATTTTTGAAAAATTTTGACATGCACATCTGTGGTAAATTAAAACAAAAGGACATTGTTTTCTCAGTATAAATAAATAATTGACTGCAAGTATTCAATAGAGCTGCAGTTCTCTTCAAGCATAGGTAAAGTCACTAAACTATTTTGTCCATTCACACTTGTTTCCAAATTCTCCAGGAACATGAGTTAGTATACATTTGTGTACACTAAGTTTAGGCTGCCTTTAACTAGGCGATATATTCTCTAGAGCATTTTTAAACATATGGCCTTTCTTCCTAAGCCCGTCAGTTTTGCATATGACAAGAGGTGTCCAAAAAATTATGCGTGCTATGGGTGTGCGACATAGTGACACAGTGTATTCAACAAAGTTTGATTCCATTTTATAAGAAAATATGACAAAGTCCTAAAAGCATTGCAACAAATATCAAAATTTTCAAAGACACAGGACAAAGATAATCGCATGCAAGCTAAATATAAAAGTACCAAGAGTGCCAGAGTGCCACAAAATATGCCCGTCGAAAATTCTGGTAAATGGTTGAAAAGTTTGACAAAGAGATGTGTACATTTATTTTATTAAGTTGCAGGAATCCCTATAACCCAGATGGATTTGATAACCAGCAAATTAAGTACCAAAGAATTTGCATAGGTGTCAATTATATCACAAAAACCATGTACTACTATAATGGATTTGATAACCAGCCACCTTAATAGTAATAGTAAAACAGGGCATTTAAATCATGGGAATCCTTATTACCATACTGGACTTGGTAGCTTTGTAGTCTGAGAAATAGAGCTCGAGAACAACAGTCTCCCCATCCTCCAGTTTACTAACTATGAGGTCCAATGTTGAGTTTTTGTCTGTTGTTGGCTCTCTGATGTGTTGTAGGTAGCCGTGTTCTTAGGCACAATTATGATGGACCAACTGTTGTGGTGTCTCTTTCTGGAAGTCCACGTTGAAATCACCCATAAGTATGATGTTGGAACCTTGGTTGAATTCTTCCTGGATAGCTGTCAAAACTTTTAACAGAACTGAAATATTTATTGATGATGGTTAGTACACAAATATGATTTCAGTGTTCGACACATTCAGCAGAATCATTTCTACTGGTCCATGGAAAACAATTACTGAATGCAAAGGTTGCTTGCTGTAGAGGATCAATCCATGTGCCGGTCTGTTATTTCTTATCACAGCAGCATCATACCTATACTGGTGAAAGACTTCAATGGCTGAGTCTACTTCTGAATCATAACTGGTGAATCTTGTTTCACAACAGCATATGATATCAGCAGCCAGTATACTGAAATCACACCTCACCTCTTCTATGTGGCGATGAAGTGATCTGACATTAAGAAATGCTATTTCGTACTTTGATAAAACTTTGTACAAAAATGACAATGTTAACTTGAATTTGTTTTGTCTGAACTAGTTTGTTGATAGATATCTTGTTTGGCTCCAAGTTTTTGATGTTCAGGCCTTTAATGCTTGTAACCCTGCTCAATGCGACATAAAGTATGTGATCAATCTTTCTTTGACTATGGTGTCCAGAGTATCTCCCTGCGCTCCATGGACAGTTTTGGCTGCAGCTGGTTTAAGAGGGTACTGAAGTCTCTGTGCCCAGCAAGTTTGTCTTGAAATTTGACCCACACTGGGCCCATAGGTTTATTACTACTAAAGTTGATCTTCATCACAGTGCAAGTGGCACCAATGGTCAGGCCATCACCTGTGTCCAGGTTGACTGTGAGGTCATAAATGCATCCTTCAACTTAGTGCACTATAGTTGGTAACTGGTAAATTGTTTTGTTCACAAATGTGTCTATAATTTTATTTCGAAGGTCTTCTGTGCATGTTCAAATAAGTCTATCTATAGCCTTGATTTCATAAACAGGTTGACTTGCTGAATGTAGCATTGAGTAATTGTGTAAATTCACTGCATTATTTGTGGTGAATAGATGGGGTGCCTGTTGGGGATGATCATCACTGTGTCGGTTGACTGTTCAAGCTGCTAATGTCTGTAGCTGTGTGATGACCTTTGCGCAGTGTGTCCAGAAGACAAGCAAATTCTCTGTGTTTTTTTGCCTCATGATTTACTTGAGTTCATACATTTGGAAATGTTCATGCCATCGACAGGTTGCTTATGGCATATAGGAGATGTTTGCTGTCTGAAATATGTATGAATCATAGACAGGTTTCAGTTGGAAAAGGTCTCCTATCACTACCAGGGACACTTCACTGAAAATTTTGTTTGTTTGTTTTCACTCCTGCAGTCGTTCGTTGATGAATACAACTGAACATCTTGAATCAAACCATGGAGATTTTATCGATGAGGATCATTTTAATGTCACCTAGCTCATTTCTGAATGTGTTTAATGTACTGGATGGCAGTGCTTATGATATGCAGAAAGCTTCATAGCATAGCAAACAAAATTCTTCCCCTTATGTGATACGCAGCTTTTCCAATGGGCGCCATAATAAGGACATGGTTGTTGAAAAATATTTTTCGGGAGACACTATTGTAGTACTTGACAGCCATTTGATAAAGAGCTTTTGAAAGATGAGTTTTTCCACAGCCGACTCCCCCACTAAGTAAGGCTGGTAAGCCTAGTTCTGGCCCAATATCATACTGTTCTTTACAAGAGGAGGTATCCACTGA
Source organism: Sinonovacula constricta (assembly GCA_007844125.1). Classification (NCBI taxonomy): domain Eukaryota; kingdom Metazoa; phylum Mollusca; class Bivalvia; order Cardiida; family Solecurtidae; genus Sinonovacula; species Sinonovacula constricta. Next base: position 22,098,292 of record CM017565.1, read on the forward strand.
TCTGGTATTCCATCTGTATCTTCTCTTAAAGGTGTAACTGTGTCCCAGATGTCCTGCATATCTGTTTATACATTAAGATGTATTTCGGCTTCATCAACCTGTTGTCAAAATTGTTATTACTGAACATTTTCGGTTCATTTCCTTGTCAAGTTCTTCTTTGATTCTGTCATATCTTTCTTTATATGACTGACAATCAGCTATCAAGTCTTGCTACTCATTTCGCCGTTGATAGAACAGCATAATCTGTTCCCTGCAGAATTGCTCTTCATCAGTGTGTGGGTTGAAGTGGACATATCGAATGACCAGATGTAACTTGGACTTATTTATACTGAGTGTTCAGTCATTAAATTCAGGTTTTTCAGGTAGCAGACCTTCTGTCGTCAATTCAGAGAGAACATTTCTTCTTTTCACGGTATTGCACTTTGTTGTTACATAGTTTGCTGCAAAACTGGCCAATGTTATGTTTTCCATTGGGACGTTTTACATACCTAGTCAATATATTAGTGCACTCAATGTCAGTAGTATCATCATCCAATCTTTCAAGTCCATGAGATGGTTTAAGCAGAGACACTCTTTCTTCAGGTGGGGAGTTATTCACAAAAAACATGTGTCTTGAAGATTTTTTCATAGGTATAAACCCTAAGCATATGTATGCTTCCTGTGCACAAATGTCTACAGCATTTAAGAACTTGTTACCTATAGCATGCACTTTGCGAATCCAAAGTGACAAACTTTTCATGATTTTCTTTCAACAGGAATGACTGTGACGAGATTGAAGTTTGACAAGCTCTCATAAGATTTTGTTCTGTTTCAGGTGGCTGTTCACATGTGATGTAGGAATCAATAAAGTGAATAACATCCTGACATCCTGTCCATATATTGGGGTTTTGTCACACAGATTAGCGTATAAACTTGTGACGAGCCACGTTGCTGGTATTTGATCCAGTAGAAGTAATCTTGTACACAAATAATAGGATTGTAATTGTCTAACATGTAGTCTTTAATAAACTTGTTCACAGCGTGATCAGAGTGGTGAGCACATGTAACAGAATCAGACTGAATAAGTCTGCACTTTTGATTGTCAATCAAAGTCAGCAGCCTCTTTTTCAATGCATGAAATCCCTGTCAGAAAGTCTTCTGTTAATAGTCAGACCAGGATGGAAGGTGAATTTTGCAGCTTTTTGACCTGACCATTTAAGGGCTAGCGCCCAGAAATGTCTGTGGTGATTTGGCTTGTTATCTAACTTGGTAACAATATCATAGACACCAACGATTCCACAAACATTCATGAAGATCAATGAACAACTATTTCACAAAGAGCAGAGACCAATTTGGCATTTTTTGTAAAAAAATAAGAGCCATAACTCTGAAGTGTGTAGCACAAACATTTCCCCCAGATTGGACAACTATTTGATTTAGAGAGGGGACAAAGTGAATTTGCCATTTTTTATGAAGGGCTATTACTCTGAAGTGCCTGAAGCAATTTGGCTGGTTATCGAACTTGGCCAAGATATTATGCCCATCAACATTTTCCCCAAGATTCATGATGATCGCACAACTGTTAGAGATAGAGAACGGACAAGGCAAATTACTCTGAAGTGGTTAAAGCAATCTGGCCCGCCTGCCATGGGTGTTCCCTAAATGACACTTCGTCAACAGGTGTATAAAAACACCAAATCTGTGATGAATCATTTAACAAAAAAACAACAGTTAATCCAACTGCCTTGAAAGGGCCAATCAGCTAAAGAGACCGATTGGGGTGCCTAAATCGTTTTTTTACAGAGCTCTAACCTTGCACTTTGTGAGTGGTTTCTCAAATGCATGATGAAAGAAATCTGATCTGTTTGAATACGAAAATGCCCGCTGACAACACTTTACTCAATTTAAGAATAAGCTGGTGAAGAAAATATGAAGTTATCAATAACGAACAGTTTATTACCACAACTGAATACATTTGTATTTTTCAGAATGATCAACGACTTTCTAGAACATTCCCCGATATTGATACATACAACATAAACAACACATAAAGTATACTTTGTCCACTGAATGCACATGTTTTATGGAATCGATAATACATGAAACTTTAGGCAAAGTGTTCTGAGTCTAGCAACATTAGGGACGTCACAAACCATGTGGGGTGCAGAGAAAATATCATGTGATACGTCAAAAATGGAGCTCACATGAAGCTTAATGTATTTAAGTCATCTTTTTCTTTTTTAAAACTCTAATTAATCTCGCATTGTTTGAAATATTACTTGATAATGATCTGAATGCAAAATATGTCAACACTGTAGTTGTATGAGTGTCTGTGGTTCTATTATGTTTTGTTAAGCATCTCTTTCAGCCAGCATAAGCTGGGCTACATAACTTTGTATTAATCACATGCTCTATTGATCAAAAACCAAATACCCCATGCTTACAATATGTGTATGCAGACACTGTGACGACATCCTCTTGAAGTTGGATTTTCAAGAATTTGTTGGCAAGAATGTTCATACTGTTGCAGAGGCTTTGTACAGGCCTGTTATCTATCGTTATTGTGATGCAGCTGCCATTGACCAGGATAATGGAAGCTACCAAAAGTCCGTGATCTAAAATGAAAACAATCAGTAAAATGTTAAAGTAATATGTAACTTTTCTTTCTTCATTTATTTTGTTCTTTCTTTCTATTTTACTTTCATCAGAAAAAATTATTACAGTAGGTTTTATAAAAATAAAACTGTGCTAAATGAAAACCAAACTAGGCAAAGGGTGTTCTGAACCTTCGACCAACACACTTTCAAGGTCAATCCACTATTACCATCAGTACACTTTTTATACCATTATTTATTGTAGTAGTAGCTAACGGCAGCCATTGTAACCCTACCTCAATTGTCGCAGTTAACATGACTGAAAGTTGTGTTGATATGATGTGATTATCAAAATAAAAACCAAGAAGAAATAGCCAAAACAAGTTACCAACCATGTCTAGTGTAGACGATATATGTATTGCACGTCTCGTTGGCAGTAGCAAATACTCGGTCACTATACATAGACACGTCCAAGATTTGACAAATGTCTGGGTACGGACCTGGTGGACAAACAGGTAAAAAATAATTTAAACCGAATAAAAACATTTAATAATACATACTTTTATTAATACTATATTATATTTATATTATATAAAAATATTTAATTAAAAATTGCATTTAACAACAAGTTTCCTTTAAAAATATTTATATATGAAGAAAAAATAATTGATAAATAAATTTTTTAAACAACATATATTTTATTCAAAGAAGATTTAAAGTAAGTAACATCATTTTTGTTCGCCTTTTGTTTTATGTCAGAATTTTCTCTATTGAAGTTAGAAGTCTGGTGACAGAATGTCATTGTTCACAGCCGCTGTTTGATTGCTAGATGTGCCTGCATGTTGGAAATTGCTGCCATCATGATTTCGATGGCCTGCTATGCAGCCTATGGCCTATCTTATAATACGGCATACCATTAAAATAGTACATTTAATAGAAAATTTACATTTCCTATGCTTACCCCCTCAGAGAACTATACATAAAGTTAATTTCTCTATGAACTACTGTGTGACATAGCCAGCGCTTGCTTGCATTCCTGATGCCATTTGGCTAGGTGGGTGGAGCTTATTTTACTATGAACTACTTTCATGAATGAATACAAAGATGATGTCAATATTAGGTCATACAGCAGACGTGTTAGTAAAACATTTTTAAATTGTTAACATGGCGAAAAATGGAATGTTTGAACACTTTGTTGTTGTTGTTTTTATATCAGTTATAGTTGCATTTAAATAGAAAACTATAAATGAGGAACTACTTTCTCATTGTTGTTTTTCTTGACTGTGGGTGTGGCTTAAATATGAATTTTATCACGCGAAGAAAAGCTATTAGTTTGATCTAAATTCTAAAGAAGTTGCAGGGATTGTCTCATAAAGACAAAATAAAATAGGTTGCAATTATCTATTTGTTATCCCTTTCACTCGTGGCTTGGCGATTTTTGGCGTTGTGCACAAGGCTCATAGTTTGGCGAGTTTTGGCGTTGTGCGTTTGGCCCATAATACGCCATTTTACGCTATGCTGTCATTTGCATAGTTTGGCGAAATTACGCCCTCAAAGTAAAGTGCAAAATCATAAGTGAATACTTCATGTAAAGTCTTTTTTTTTATATTTATTCAGTAAGATAAAGCCTTCATTTATACATTTAGTGAATAAAAAAGGGGGTTGTTCTGAAAAAGATGTAAAATTTTGCTCAGTTTGTAGAGCACCCTAATGGAATTTTCCATTGTTTACACTTGCTGGAAAATCTTACCATTTCTAAACCGCAACAACTCTCACATGGTCAGCCTAACAGTAAAAACCGAGTATGCCGATGTAATAAACATCCGCTTCCTTCACAATAAATGGAAGTGAAGTATTTGATGTTGAAAAGTTTTGCCGACTTACCGGAACCCCCTGTTGCTTCGGGGCAGTATTGGTCCATAAAACCCACTGACTAATGAGAGGGACTGACTAATGCGAGGGGCAATATGTTTTATTGCTCTGTGGATCAACTTGGAAGGTATTTAAGCTTCATTTGATTGCCTCGTTCATTATCATTCTAATCGCCGCATCCTTAACACCTATTGAAAAAGATCTTGTTCACAAATTGTTTGATAATATTTAATGATAGTCTCACTTTATCTTGCTGCGGAAGTTTGCCTGATGCTTATGATATTTTGTTTGGTAGTGACACCGAGTCAGAATTTTCTGGTTTTGGGGAATCAGATTTAAATGTTGTATTTTAAATAAAAAACAATAGCAATTAATGAATATTTCAAACATAAAATAAAGAAATTGCCTATGACATATTTCTTTTGTTTTATTCAAACCCTCTTCTAACAATTTACATAACCTCAAATGCATGAAAATTATATCACCAGATTTTTTTTTTATTTCTGAATAAACTTTTTAATTACATAAATATAATTAAATAACTAATTCTAGCTTAAAATATAGCTTAAACATAACTACTGCCAGCTTCCCACACAAAACCATTAATGCTCTATGAACCTGAGGTACCTTTATCACCAGTTTACCTATGCATGCCAGGTGACCTGATAAGCCATCTGGTTATGCATTAGGCATATGGTTATTTAGGAGAACTGTATGAGTGAAAGGGTTAAATGAACTGATTCTAAATGTAATGCAAATATTGGATTTTTATAGTAAAATCTGCTTTAGTTGCAAATACTTACCTGCTTTAAAATATACATTCTGCTATTTATAACTTACTAGTGACCGGAAAAAAGAACGCCCTTTAGGGCCAAACAGTACACAATACTTACTGCGCATACGCGGTACAACTATCATAGTTAATTAGGCGATTGTAGAGATAACTAGCGGCATTGGAGGAGGGCTCCCTTTTATAGCAAGTATTTCAAACTGAAACAGATTATACTACAAAAAAATCAACTTTTTGTAGCAAAACGCCTTACCTGTTACCTAAATATGCAGACTCTGTAGCAAAGGTGGGAAGGTAGTTACTCACCTAACCAGAGGGTCAAAAAGACAGGACAAGCCTGTCGGGTGCCAACAAGTGAAACACTATAACTATCCAAGAAATTCACTCTGTATATATACATATATACAAATATATTCCAGAGTATATAACACAAAAACTTAGAGCTAACACACAACAACTTTCTGTTAGACCACTAATGGTCTGATCACCGGAAGGTTGCCAAAAGCAGCAGCAAAAGGAGAAAAGTTTTTCCATGTTCCATTTAGTGGTGAGTGGTTAACAAAGGCCCATGGCCAAAAAAGAGCTCTAAGTTCATGCAGTCCAATCTGAAGGAAGGAAAAATGAAGAGGGCCTATGAACCAAGATGTTCAGACTGCTTAAAATGCTGTGCTGAAGAAGCACGGTAATTTTCACCTAATGAAAGAAAAGGTTGGTGAAGCAAGGTGTATACCAATTCACTGTCAGCAACCACAGGGTATGCTACAGTCAGTCACGTGTATCTTCTATGAACTCCACGATACTTTAATAGCCCAACACGCTTCATCAACTGATGAACATCAAATATAAACAAGTAATTTCTTACTAAAATACAGCGAAATCTATACACATTACCTTACTCAGCAGTACAGTGTTAATGCTGAGAGATGCAGCTGCAGCTACAGTGTGATTTGTGCCAGGTGACAAAAAGAACTATGCAACACATTCTCTAAGACTAAAATAGGCAATAATCTTTTCATTTTGGCTACCTACTTTGTGTGAAAATCGCTTTGAAGCCTCCATCCCCGTTTCCGCCTGCATGCACATATCTGAACACCACTTGCTCTGTGCTGGCCAGTGTTATATCAGCAGATGCATTACACACCTTCTGGTTGTTAATCTGGAACAGGTCAAAGATAATTTTGTATTTGTCTTCATTGTCTAGTTTAGCCTTAAATCAGCAAAACAATGAACAGAATAAATAACATTTCATACCATGAGATAACTAGTTTCACAGTTGCCATCTTGCAGAATGAGATGCTCAATGGCAACATTCCATTGACTGTAGAGGAAAGGATTCAAGATGTATGAGCAGTCAGTGTCTGACGGAGGGTGGGGGAAGTTCTCCGAGACGACGGTAACCTCATGACTGCTTTCATCCATTGTAACATTGGCTCCACAACCTGAAGAAATAAGGCATATATATTATAAATTGATCAAAATAGATCATAAGTTCATTTAAGAAAAAAGCAATTTCAGAAAATGACCTAAGCACGTAACTATACATTTAATTAATTAGTCATTCGAAAATATAACCAAAGTCAATCAAATACGCGAACAAAATTTTTATGTATGTACAGTGATTCTATGGTAAGCTATCTGTATTGAAGAGGGTGTGTTCTCTGGTGGTAACTGTTGCCTTTTCTTTGGTTTTGTAGCATCTTATCTTATTGTATTGTCACTTTTAATCTGGCCTTCAGTCCGTGTTCCAATTCAATACATGTTATAATTCAACCTTTCATATTTATATACGATATAACGCAGAAGACAAAAGTAAATACAGCTGTTCAATATAACCTTTAATAGAAAATCAGTCCCAATGGTTTAATGTGTCTGTAACTTCAGATAGAAAATAACATGCGAAATTAATCATTTTTACAATGGAAAATTACATTCAACTTTGTAAGGCAATCGAACCGGAACTCTGCCTCGGCATGTACAACTGTGCACGTGCGTTGAATGTCAGATCACATGAAAAACTAACATGTGCACGCTACGTCACAGTGCTGCTAAAATATGAGTGAATATTTTGTTATCACTTTCTACTAATCAGAATCACAATAAGAAATCAATTGCAATCACATGACCATTTTATTTTAAGAAGTGTACGTTATCATATGGACCAGTCCTAAAATGTAGCTCTCAGACAAAAATATTTTAATTGTGTGCTAAAACAATTTCAGATCAAAGACCTTAAAAGCTCTGGTTGGGTGGTATCGGTTTGACCCTGTACGTGATAAAAGGTGTGCAACAAGGGTCAATATTATTCTGTAGTAATTCATATGTATAACTCATTGGACATTGGAAAGCAGTCAAGTCTTCAGTTGCAAATAAACACCTCTTCTAAAATATAGATTATACATTGGGACAAAAGCTATATCAGATGCACTTACATCCGATAACAGAAACCATGTTATAAAAAAATCAATACTTTATATATGATTTTAAATTTTATGTAAGTTAGATCTAAAATTAACCCGATTCTAATCTGATTCTAAAAGTTACGAGTGCCCCATTATCTCTCCAAAAGCTTGCGTAGCTTTCCCTTTCCTCTAGTCAATGAGTAACATTCCCACACACTGTTTATTCATAAATCTGCATTTCATGTTTATCTGAATTACACAATATTATGAACTTCCAGTTAAGACACATAACAATATTAATGTTATCATTTGAAGCATGTCTGAACACAACTTACGTGTCTAGTCTCCTTAGACATACATATTTGTTCTGAACATGCACTACTTTCCAGGCATGAATAACTGACCATGTGAAGTCAATGTCATTCAGGGTAAATCCTGTGTGCTTCTGAAATCCATCTTCTCAACACACAATTTTCTCATAACTGTCGCAGGCGACACTGATCCTAAACACGTTTATGGTGTTTGTTCTCAGACAGTTTAAATGAAGGATCTGCAGATGCCCTTAACTGGGAGAGCAACGATGAGATGGTTTATGGAAAGGCTGACTAGTCTCTTCAGTTTTTAAGCCTCAAACTTCATAGGCGTAGTACAGAAAAGGATAAAACAACTGCTTATTCATCAAGACTGGGGTTATTTCAGGTGTTGTCTGGTTCAAATTTAATTTGAACATTTTTATCCCTAGCTACCAGAAACACATGGCCGCCTGTGTATGTTTGACCATCCGAGCAATTTGTTGTCATTGTGTAAAAATAGTCTTCTTTTAACGATGCTTAGGTTTGGTCACGTGATCTCACTTGCTTACTCATGTGAGAGGGATACAATTAAATTCGAACTTCAATTTATATGTTTGTATTGCAATATGCTGTGGACTGTGTCATATTTGCATATCGTATAATTTGTAAAATTGGTGCTAAGTAAAGAAAGCTCAAGTGACACATCCTTAAATGCAATCAAGCTATACCTATGTGGCTCAGTCAAAGGAAAATTTATGGTAGGGTGTATCTGATATTTTCTAATGATACATTAATTTACACTGAGATGATGAAAGGTTTGAATGAATCGATTTGACAGAGGTTTAGTACAGTTAGTATACAAAAATGATTATTCCATCGTTTTGTTCTGACTGGCACGTGCTGTGCGGTTTTTTATGTATTTGGGAATAAATATTGGTGAAGGTTATATAATTAGACAGTTATTGACTTGTAAAGAATAATCCAACAATTATTACTTGTAAGATGAGCCTGTATGTATGAACATGTACATGTAGACTTACCAACAAATACTGGCATACAATCGGGGTTATCGTTGACAGTGTTTAGAAATTTGCAAAAATATTTAAATTCTTGCTTGATGGAACGAAGCCCAAACTGGATCTCTGTCAAGGCAGTCCAACAGAAATCAAAGATATCTGTAAAGCAAATATAAAACAGTATTTATGATTATAAATTTTATTATATTATATGTTCTTAATTATATGCTATTATTACGACTGTTCCATCTAGTTCCTTCCTTTTATACTTTTTATGTGATCATTAAGGGACCATTTCCTTTTCAAGCAAATTTTTAATATGACAACTAATTGTTCATGAATCAATGTAATGATATGCGAATGGAAAACATTAACTTAGCAGCACCAGATCTCCAACAAATGTTTGTTGCCCCTTCACCTGTGATGTCATATTTATGATCATTTTTCTAAGAAAGAAATTGTAAAGACGTGTAAACATTTGTCTTAAGTTCTTTCAAATGTAAGATCAATACGTATTCAAGTTCATGATCAGCAATGCTTAGATTATTTATTTATGCTGTTTAAATTACAAATTTACACATGTTGTGAAATAAAATCATATCGAACATAATGAGCTAAGTATCTTCAAGTACTTGTAAATGAATATCTAGCAAACTGTGTTTTGACGAAACTGATTTGTAAATGAATGGTTGGCTTGTCTTATTACACAGATGTTAAAAAAAGTTATCTAAAGGAACATGGCCAGTCGAGAATGATATTATAGTCAAAACACCCTCACAGTGATCTCAGCACAAAGAATTTTTGAGTTACTTTATTGTAGATGGTGAGTTGAGGCTTCGACATTAAAATCAAAACA